>JAQPPZ010017014.1:600000-929814 GCA_028583015.1 Wollemia nobilis
GAGTATCTGGTGTGGAATGTTGTAGCAACGACCGCACTAGAGTCCATGCAAGACATGGGGAGACCTCGCCTCCCCATCGGTACAATTGTTCCTTTAGGCTACCCGCCAAACCAGACAAACTTTGTGTATGGGGGCCTTGATCATGGTACTGAGCCATGCATGCAAGAGGACGAAGATGAAGAGCCCTTTGCAGAAGATGTCAACTATCTGTCTAACCCGGACTTCGCTCTGAGATATCTTGGCCAATGCAATTGGCATGGATATGGGCTAGGTAGGTATGAGCAAGGAGTGCGTGTCCTTTGCCAGCCAAGATACCAAATGCCTTATGACAAGTCGGGCATGGGGTTCAACCACCCCCTACCCTTGGACATCTTGGTAGAGAACATGCAAGGCCTAGGGATAGGCAACAAGGGTGGATTGGCATCAGATCCCTATGCCAACCCGAACACAACGTATACATTGGGAGATTACCTCCCATGGTCAACAACCACCCTTGTTAACCTCAATAACCCTTCCCCTTTGCTAGAGAGAGGCGAAAGTTTGGGGACTCACTTTCAAGGAGGGTATAAATAGTGTCAAGAGGGATCTTCGAAGGATGAATCAGAGTATGAACCAGCATCATATGACCCCTTCGAATCAGATAGTGATCACTCACAAGTGATCCCCATGAATGACTATCAAGAGAGCCTCTTGACAATGTTCCCTCTAGAGGCTCCAATCGAGCCAGTGCCGCGTCAAGAGAATCAGGTCCCCCCACGGAGAGTGGAACAACCACAATGGGGCCAGATTAATTTGCTCGAGCAGGACGAGCCTGTAATGCCTCAAACAGTTGTCGGAGCCAACGAGGGCTTTTGGATCTCCGATAGTGATTACGAAGATGAAATAGAAATGACATATCTTAATCACATGCGGCAGATGCAACAACCATACCCCTTGGAGATTAACGACATATTTGAATAGCTGGGCATAGTGCCAGGGCATGAGTGGTACGTAGACCCAGTGGGGTGGGACCAAGTGTTGGATCCGCCGCTCCAGGTATATGAAGAGCACCTTCCACCCCGAGACCCTAGAGTGATATCAGTGTCGAGGGTAGACCCTATCCTCCTATCCACACATAGGGCCGATCCATTCATGCCAATACCTCTAGAGCCAGATCCGGAGCACAGAGAACATCTAGAGTGTTTGAGTCATCACACCCATGGTAATGGAGACCAAAATCATTTCATCAACATGATCTCCATTGACTTAACCGCCCCCATCCACAATCCGGTCGATCCAGCATGGTCATTGCATCTAGACATAGATGCCATAGACTGGGATCGCGTCAATTCACCTCCATCCCCATCAGAGTATTGGCCTTTCGGTAAAATGCTTCATTTTACCCCAGGGTCAACTCAGGATATCTTCCATGCTGAAGAGGAACCCGAGGTTCCCAACGTAGATTTAAACTCAGCAAATGATATCCATTTGATCCCGACTCCACACCAGTTGGAGGATGGATCCCACATGTCGGTCGAGGAGACGACTGACGTAGACATCGGCTTGGATCCAATGAATCCATAGATCATCAAGTTGGGGGTAAGCTTATCCCCGAAGAGCAAGCCGACTACATTACCCTTCTCAAAGAGAAGAAGGAGGTTTTTGCATGGTCCTACAGAGACATGTCGGGGCTAGATCCGTAGCTAGTCATGCATAATCTAACGCTTGATCCGACAGTCAAGCCAGTTAAGCAAAAACTATGTAAGATGCACCCAACGGTGGCCTTGATGGTCAAAGATGAATTGCAAAAGTTGTTGGATGCACAGTTTGTCATCTGCGTGGATTATCCGCCATGGCTGTCCAACATGGTGCCCATCAAAAATCCCGATGGGAGGATTCGCATATGCACTAATTTTTGAGATCTAAACAAAGCGAGTCCTAAGGATGATTTCCCCTTGCCGAGCATCGACGCATTGGTAGACGCTACAACGGGCCATGAAATGCTATCCCTCATGGATGGTTTCTCGGGATACAATCAGATTCGTATCAATCCCGAGGACCAACTAAAAATGGCGTTCACAATGCCTTGGGGGACATTTTGTTATAAGGTTATGCCTTTTGGCCTTAAAAATGTTGGCGCCACCTACCAACGTGCCATGACGTACATCTTCCATGATTACATGCATAAAACTTTGGAAGATTACATGGATGATTTGTTGGCCAAATCTCTTTTGCGCCTAGATCATCTCGATGACTTAAGCAAGATCCTCGACCGCCTCATGGAACATAAAGTCAGACTGAATCCCAAGAAGTGCGTATTTGGCATCACATCTAGAAAACTCTTGGGTTTCATAGTCTCAAAGCGAGGCATCGAGGTGGACCCAAACAAAGTCAAGGCAATCCTTGAAATGCTTCCCCCAACTACCATCAAGCAGCTCAGAAGCCTGCAAGGAAAGGTCACGTCAATCAAGCGCTTCATAGCGCAGCTATCTGACAAGTGCCGACCCATGAACAAATTATTGCACAAGGGGGTAGCATTTCACTGGGATGACGAGTGCCAATCAGCCTTTGATGACATTAAATGATACTTGGCTTCACCGCAAGTATTGGCACCACCTAGACCAGGAGTGTCATTCTACTTATACATCCTAGATACTGAGGTGGCACTGGGTGCCATGCTAGCCTAGAAGAATGAACTTCACAAAGAACAGGCTACTTACTATCTTAGCCGCACCCTGGTCAGTTATGAACTTAACTATGCATACGTCGAGAAACTCTGCTTGGCAGTGGTGTTTGCTACCAAAAAGCTATGCCACTACATGTTGAGCAACACTACGTATGTTGTGTCTAAGGAGAATCCATTGCGGTACATGATGAGTCGTACTTATCATAGTAGCCGCACGGTGAAATGGATCATGTTGTTGATGGAATTTGACATAGAGTTTATTGGATAGAAATCCATCAAAGGACAGGTCATAGCCGATCAACTAGCAGAGGCTCCTCTCGAAGACGATCAGCCTCTGGTCATAGAACTACCCGATGATGGGGTCTTCCATGTCTCAGAATCGCCAGATTCTGATGAGCCTGAGTCACAGGCCGACATAACCCTATTTTTTGATGGTTCTAAATGTGAGCAAGGAGGTGGCATGGGAATTGTATTCTTCACACCGCAAGGGGCTCCAATGCCTCTGTCCTTTAAATTAGACTTCCCATGCACCAACAATAATGCAGAATATGAAGCCTTGCTCATAGGTCTTCAGACAACAATCACCATGAACATCAAATGATTGAACATCTTTGGTGATTCGTTGTTAATTGTCAACCAAGTCAAAGGGGTATTCCAATGTAAATGCCCAGTTCTATAGGCCTACAAAGCCCTTGTGGACAAATTCCTGGTGAAGCTTGAATGGTACGACATCGAGGCACTCCCTCGGTCATCGAATCATTTTGTGGACACTATGGCCTCCTTGGGGTCACTAATCCCGCAAGACCTTTCTGGTGATATGACAACCATTCAAGTCAAAACACTATCGCAATCCATGATGGAGCGTGCAAGCTCTAACTTGATGCCAGGAATCCACATGATCCAGATTGAACCACCTCAGGATAGGTTCTCTCGAATCCATGATCATCTGAAACATGCCAACTAGGGGTCCTTGTTCTCCCCTACTCCCATTAATAGCAACACAATGCTATTCTTACAAGTTCTCTCCCGCTCAACGTTTGCTAGGGATGAACTTCAAGAGGGATTGGTTGTTCATACCGTCGAGGCTTTCGATCAGCAGGATTGGTATTCACCCATAAGGGACTACCTCAAGTTAGGTAACCTCCCACTTGGATTGATGCATGCCACAAAATGAGCATTCAAGCAGAAAGCGGCAAAGCATGTCTTGTTAGGAGACATTTTGTACCATCGTAGCTATGAAGGGATCCTCCTTCAGTGCTTGGACCAGCAAGAGTCCACTTGGGCGATCGCCCAAGCGCACGATGGTACATGTGGTGGCCACTTCGATGGTATGGCCATCGCAAAGCGCATTCTTTGCATGGGCTATTATTGGCCATCTTTAGAGCGAGATTGTTGCGCATATGTGAGGAAGTGCGTGAAGTGTCAACATCATGCTAATTTGACACACGTACCTTCCCAGGCCTTGCAGACGATCCAATCGGCTTGGCCATTTTCGTAGTGGGGCTTAGATCTAATCGGAAAGATCTCCCCTACGTCGTCAAGTCATCACACGTTTATCATAATGGCCATAGAGTATTTCACCAAGTGGGTGGAAGCAATTTCGCTTACCTCTACGATAGGACCCCGCATTGTGGAGTTCATTTTACATAACATCATATGTCATTTTGGTATTCCATCCAAAATAATCTCGGATAATGGGACGTCATTCAAGAACAAAGACGTGCGTGCTTTGACCACAAAGTACAAAATTCAGCATAGTTTTTTGACACCCTATTATCCGTAGGCAAATGGGCAAGCAGAGGCGTCAAACAAAATGCTAGTTGCCATCCTCAAAAAGATAGTCGTAGATAGTCATAAGGATTGGCACATTCAAATCCCACTTGCCCTGTGGGCTTATCGCACTAGCATTCGGACGCCCACTGGGGCAACTCCATTTTTGCTCGTGTATGGCTCCGAGGCAGTCATGCCTCTCGAGTTGGAAATTCCTTCCCTACGCATATCAATGCAAGAGTTCATCGATGATGACACTGCATGGTAGGCCCGGTTAGACCAGCTTACGTTGCTTGATGAATGACGTGTTAATGCTCTCGAGCATTTACGTATCTATCAAGAGCGACTTAAGAAAGCATACAACATGAAAGTTCACCTGAGGGATTTTTAGGTTGGTGACTTGGTCTTAAAAGAGAACCAACAGAACTCTAGTTTGTCATCCCATCTAAGGGACAAGTTCATGGCAAATTGGTTAGGTCCCTATGTAATTGATAGTAAAATAGGACCTGGAACATACCGGCTAGCCTCTCTTGATGGAATCAAGGAACTAGAACCCTTGAACATCAGTCATTTGTGGCCATTCCATATCTAAAAGAGCCATAGCCCAAACAAAATGCTCCAAGGATTCCTACAATCGCTTGGTCAATCCCAAAATGCTCCAAGGATTCCTACAATCACTTGGTCAATCCCAAAATGCTCCAAGGATTCCTACAATCGCTTGGTCAATCCCAAAATGCTCCAAGGATTCCCACAATCGCTTGGTCAAAAATAAGAAAATTCAAAAATAGTAAAATCATCAAAAATAACAAAAATTTGCATCTCATTTCTAGGCATACTCCAACTCATCACAACAATAAAGAGCTCTTTTCGCATCTCATATTCATATTCACAAAAATCAATCCATCAAAAACACAAAAATATGTAGCTGCATTAAGCATCACATCCATACATTGCATATTTGTGATCATACAGGTCAAAGGCACCATAGACTGTAATTACTCCGCCAATCCATCTTGTTCCACATTTCTCCATTCTATAAGCAGTCCATCAAAAATAAATGCCATTCACTTCTTTTTACCATACAAGAGTCAGTGGTCTTCTAATGTATCAAGAGTTTTCATCCTTCAATCGTCATTTGCTTTCTAGCCACGTACTGTACCAAGTCAGACAGATTTTACAAAGGTAGAGTTCTACTTGGATCACACCTTGTTACGTAGCATCCCAACACAAATTAAAACACATAAAAATTCCCAAGTTGTGTGAATGAAAGATGAAACCTGCACAGCAATCCAGGTCACCATAAGCGAAACGGTTATCTTGCTCATCCCCCTGTGCGAATGACCCCAAGAATGCTGAGAGTTGGCAAAAGGACAAGCATCTTCCCTACCCAATTCCCCAAGAATCCCAAGTTCTCAAAAAGTTGCAAACATCATAAAATCTTGCAAAAAGTCAAAACTCCAAAAATTTGACATCACCACCAAAGTGCATACATCAAAAGGCACATACAATAGTGATTCTCATCACTCAAAATTCAAATCCCTTGCTCAAAAGAAAAATAAAAAAATAAACAGTGATTTTTATCACTACAAAAGAGCAAGTATCCCAATACAATTGAAGAAAAGAAGGGAGTCGAACTTGAATCCCTGGAACTCTCAGCATTCGATAGGTCATGAGGCAAACCTCAATACTGGTTTGGTGGATAGCCTATCGGTCACTGGTGGTAAACCTCCCGCATGACGATATATCTGTCACATTAACTCGTGTACAGATCAATGTTTGCATGTGGATGAGCTAGCTTATGGTATCCTAGATAGCACCACAGATTAATCTGACTAAATACAACAAAGGAGTTAGTGGAGCTAATTAGGTGATCCTCAATACAAGTTTGGTTGATAGCCTATCTAGCATTGGCGGTATCCTGACAAATACCACATAAACGAACTCAATTGCACACACAGGGATGTGAAATAACTTGGTCAAAGACAAGTCCGATTCATACCTTGTCCAAAAGTCTTGTAAGATAAAGTACAATCATGGCTAGTTAGTTAAAACCATCTGAGTCTCAGAAAACCTTAGCTACATTCTAAACCAACTGCGCTATCTTTCATCCTCGCATTACCATCAAAAAAAAAAAAAACCACAAAGTTCTAAATAGTCTATGGTGCCCTCGCCAAACAACACAAATTCAATTCATCCATTACATTTGCATATCCTAAAATTTAGAAACATTTGCATTCATCATAACATATGCATCCATCAAAATAAATTAACATGCATACATCCATACTCATCACTCATCATGCATAAAATCAAATCATCACACGTGCATAAATAAAATAAAGTCATCTGTATATATCATCAAAAATGCCCACAGGCTACAATGAACCGGTCCTGTGACCCCGCAACAAAATCCAAAAGCTCAAAACCCCCAAGCCTAGGGCGTCGGCCACCATGATCACGTAGGATCGGTGCGATGAGAACTACCCCCATGGTGTGGGTCCTATGAGACCCCTCAGGGTGGCTACTGCTAGCCCCCGCATCACGCCTACTCACCCCCCCTCATCCAGTCGCCTCTCGAGAGGATGCTGATTGCTCAGTCTCGCTCCCTCTCGAGCGGCACGATGATCCACCTCCACTGAACGTAGGGACCCACCCACCAAGGTGGCTAATCTCTGCCTCCAGCTCCAACCGCTGCCGCACCAAGTCCATCTCCCACTGGCGATACATAGCCAAGTTCTCATCACGTTGCGCCAAAGCCCTATCCCTCTCTGCCAGCTACATCCGTAGGAGATCCCTCTCCCATGCAGCATCGGTGTCCCCATCCTACCGATGGTAGGTAGCCAATGCATTTTCTCGCTCTGCCAGCTGCATGCATAGGAGATCCCTCTCCCGTAGCGCATCCTCCAACTCCTCATCGTGCCTCCATAATAGCCCCTCCAATCATGCATTCTCAACGCGTAACCCAGACTTCATGTCCTCCAAAACTACCTGAGGCATGGGCATCTCTGGAACAGTAGCCTGCTTTGGCTCCCACTGCTCCGTGATGTCCTACATCTCCGGCTGATCCGAAACCCCAAAATCCACATCCACATCCTCCACCTCCACCATGTCTGCATCCTCCAACGGAGCTCCCCAATCATCTCCTGGTGCCTCGGCACCCTCCCCTCTTGTTGCTACCTCTGCGCCTCCCAGTGGCCCCTCTCCTCGCCATCACCATAGTACCCACCACTGGTCATACTCTATGGTAGTCCCGACGTCATCCACATCTGGGACATCGATCACTACATCTGAATCCTCGCCTAATGGCACGATGACCAGCGATCCAGAGTCCTCTCATCCCCCAACATCGATAGACCACGGGCTCACCAGGAAACCCCTAGCGCACCCCAAACTATCATGTCACCCGACTATAAGGGAAGAACTCATGCTCGGTCCCATGCCGCCCAATCAGCCACCGCTCCCTACATACCCATCAGAGCCACTCTCCAGCCTTCGACCAGGCTGGACAGTCCCGATAGGGGCACCAGAACACCTCCCCTAGAGTAAGCCGAGCGAAGGCATCGACATAGTGCCCTACGACACCTGCCCACCATCGACTCTATCCCTGCTCCTCAGACCACCGCCACAGAACCGCATAGCCTATATCCTTATCCTCCATCTCCGTTCGAGTCATCCATGATAACCCTATCGGCCTCTCCACCGCTATGTGCTGCCAAGCCCAGCTCTGCAATAGATAGCTATAGCTAATCCCCTTTCACCTTCGATAGCGGACCTCGTACAACTCACCATAGAGCTATGCCAATAGCATCTGTCCCCACCTCATGATTAGCGGTGCCTCCATCGGGCACTCCACCAGCCGACAGACCACATCCAATAGGTTCCACGGGAACCTCGCACCTGACGAGTCAGGTAGCAGCATGTTGGAAATGAGGCCCATAAGTACTACGTGCCTCACTCCCAACACCCCCTCTCAAGCCACCATCGGACCAAAATCCTACCAATCTGGCAGTCGCCCTCTGCCCTCTCCACTGGGCTCTCCACACCCAGCTCCTCCTCGTGCCCGAAGAAGCATGTCAACACTGTTGTCCGTTGATCTCGTGACATCATCCGAATCGACAGTCCATCTATTGGAATCCGAAGAATCCGATAGACGTCCTCCAAGGTCACTATCATCTCCCCTATTGGGAGATGGAAGGTGTTGGTCCGGGGATCCCATAGGTTGATCAGGGCCATCAGATAGGCCCGATCCCCGACCATAGGCTCCAATCGAGTCACCTGCTTGAGCCCAAGGGCATCAAGCCACTCCCAGTCAGCCACAGTTAGCGCCCCCATGCTTCAGCAAAAGTAGTAGGCACACGATATCGGCTCTTCACAACCTGCAAAAGAAAACAACACAAAAACATTAACATCATGAAAAATTGTACAACAATAACATGAATATACAACACTGCCTAACAATGTACAACTCAAAAACAACAAAATTCACAAAAATTCAAACAAAATAGTTTTCAAAAAACACAAAAACAATTTACAAAATTTGTCATCTTAGTGTTACTCTAAGTTTAAAACTAACAACAGCATAAAAACACAAAAACATTTTTTAACTACAGTTTGTCAGTCTTAGGGTTCTGTACTCTAAGTTTAAAACTAACAACATAAAAACACAAAAACATTTTTTTTAACTACAGTAGTCAATCTTAGGGTTTCTGTATTCTAAGTTTAAAACTGACAAAGTCTGCACAAACAAAACAAAATTAAAATCATAGTTTTTAACCTAGGGTTTTCACCTACATTCTAAAACTGACAAGTTCAACCTAAAAAAACTAGGGTTTTGCATTCGTTTATCCTAGGGTTTTAGTTTAGCAAAATCAAAATTTTCCTAGGGTTTACTTTAGTGTAAAGCGAAAAGTAAATTTATATTCCATTTTAAAAAGAAAAATAAAATTTCAACCTAGGTTTAAACTACGTTTTCCGTTCAGTTTTAAGCTAAGTCTTGGTTTGTGTTCAGCTCAGTTTTAGGGTTTCAATTTTAATTTGGAAAACAACATAACAAAGAAAAATAAACAAATAACTTGCAGTTTTAAAACATATAACAAACAAAAGCAATAACGCTAAGGAGCACTTACTGGTCTCGCTTCGGCTCCGTCGCTCGATCCGGTCTATGCACTCATGATGTCGAGAGAAATTCGATAGCGCTTCACTTCATAGAATTAACCTCCTCCTCCTAGAGCTCCAAATCGCAAGAAAATTCGAATGCAAATGAGCCCAAACCCTAGTTTTGGCCTTTAAATAGGCTTTTTGAGCTTATATTCATTCCTCCCTGGGATGAGCACTCTGGTTAGCGCTCGTCCCACCCTGGGATGAATACTAAGCTAGTATTCATCCCACCCCGGAATGAATTCAGGGCAAAAATTTCAAAAACAACAAAAATTGAACAAAAATGCACCAAAACAGCTAATAAACTTGCCCGATGAAAGTGCTTTTGCACTTGACATCCGGGCATGCAAAATAGATGTCGGGGTCACAAATCCTCACTATCCTACTCCCTAAGAAGGCTACCATAGCGGACCGCTCCACGGGAAGACGGATCTTCGAGAATTTCATCCCCAAACAGCGTCACCAAAAGGGTCAAAACCCACCCCAAAATAGCAATACATTGCCGAACGAAGGCCTTCTGCTGACATTCTTGGCATCCAAAATAGATATTGGGGCTACAAATTGTCACTATCCTACTCCCTAAGAAGGCCACCATAGCCGGACCGCTCCACGGGAGGACGGATTTTTGACAATTTTAGCTCCAAAAAGCGTCACCAAAAGGGTTAACACCCACCAAAAATAGGTCTAAATGTCGAAAAACTGCACACACTTAACGCTAAAACATCTGAAGGCACCCTTGCACAAGTCATCTTGGGTCAAGTGACTCATCACTTTTCTCATGAAGGTCATTCCCTCATCGATTCGTCGCTTGAGGGGGTAGTCACACTTAGTCACCAATCAACAAGTACACACCCAATTAAGGAAAATGACATGCATTCAAAGAATCATTGACAAAGACAATCACGCTCCTGCTTGGGGCAGTAAACAAGCAATAATCACAAGCTGATCAAATCACTTGGCATTTCATGAATCATGAACTCAAGGTTCTCACAGACAAAAGGTTGCGCCCTTTGCCTATTCATGACTGATCAATGTCCAAGATCAAGTAACACCTCACCAAAAAAGGTTAACACTTGAATTAAGTTCCTTCGCTCGTCAGAAGCAAGGATTCAAGAATGCATGCCCTTTCCATACTTGGGGCATCAAAATTTGGTTAGGTTACTGAGAAACCCTAATCATTAGTGCTTTGGTTATCTATTTTTGCTCGACGTTGCGCCATGCACAGCGCATCCCAAAAAGGGGCATCTGTAGACACCAAAACAGCACCAATCCGATTATGTGACTGCAAACACTGATCGCATTGACACACACAGCCCCAAGGGCAGCCCCTAGAGGTTAAACAGTGGTCCTAACCACTCTCACAGTAGTTTTGGAAGGTCAGAGATCAATTTGGCACCTTCAGGCACTTTGCTCAATATCCGTTCCACCCTGGAACGAATTCAAACTGGGATTCGCCCCACCCAGGGACGAATTCTAGATTCGCTCCAGGGTGGGGCGAATTGCAGGTTTGACGGGAAAAAAGTCAAATCTTGACAAATGGCAGCTCAGATCCGCCACTTAACGCTTCCTTCATCGCATGGGAGTATGGGTGAGCATTTTCGAGCGTTAGAGGCAATTACAAGGGCAGTCATGAAGTCCCTATTCAGGGAGGAATCTCCTTCCCCCTGGGAAGGCATGATTGCCAAGTGGCGCCTCTGCATGCCCATTTCAAGAGACCTCCAGGTCTATAAATTGGTGAGTTTCCTCACCCCAAAATATAGAGAGAAGGAGCATTTTGGAGCAACGAAGTGCTGTCATTTTACTTTCACACCTCACACCCTTTTGAGTTGTGCCTTTCACATCCTTGATCTCTTTTGGAGAAGAGGTCATTGGGTGACTATTGGAAGGACGAATCTTGAGCCCAAAACCCGACATTTGGCCACAATATCCCACCCAAATTTGTCGACAATACCCCACAAGAGGTTTTGGACCCATCCCAAGTGGATTGGTGCCGAAATCAGGCCTCAAACGACGGGCGGCCTGCCCCATGGGCGCCCCCTCCCACACTGCTACAGTCCTAATCGCCCCCTTCGGAGCGATGGGAATTCTATGGTAGATTTTCTTTCTTTCATTTTTGCATTCAATTCTATGATGCTTAGATAGGTTGTCATTTAAATTTCGTCTCGTTTTGAACAATTTTGATCATGTTTCTATCTTTGCTCGCTTCTACTAATCTACAGGTAGCATCATCAAATTCCCATTGATGGAGGTCAAATTGGGAAAATATGACCATCTGGGTCTTCCCAAAATACCCCCAATTAGCTAACCCCAAGTTTGCAGGTCTTTTGGAGCTTCCTAGGTAGGACATTTGGGACAATACCTTTTCGGCGTTTTGTTGCAGGTGAATTCGTCCCTCCCCGGAGCGAATTCAAATCGGCGAGGAATTTCCTGACTGTTCCATTTGCAGTATTTTCTTTGGGATGTCTTGATGCCCCTATCAAATTTTTAGAGCATTTGGATTCATTTTAGTCATAGTTTAATTCATTTTTCTCATTCACTTATCGTAGGCTTGGGGATTGCATGCTCTATTTTATCCACAAGTGCTACTGACTGCTTCTTGTTCCTTTGAACGTAGGGTCTGGACATCGGAGGAGCAGCAAGGAGTCAAGACTCATCAACGCAAGTGGCGGCGATGTTTGGTCCACCCATTTTACATGTGGGCACGCGGAAGAAGGAAGGGCATCCATGGATGTAACAAGAACGCATACTTAAACGCTCCTAGCCCTTGGAAGGGGAGGATGCGCATTGTAACCGAGTTGTGAAACATATCAATAAAAAGGGTTGTCTTCTTTATTTGCATTTGTTTCATTTTGATTCGCTCATGCTTTCCCTCTTTTCATGCACTTTCAAATTCCTAGGATTTAGCGTTAAGTTTGGTTCGGTTTGCATCGCATCTTCGCTTTCCTTTTTGCTTTCGTATCCTCGTGCTTTTAGGTATAGTGGGTAAAACTATAGATTTTTTACACCTGGATACTAATAGATATGGATTGATACTATTAGTGGAATTGGTATTGCATCTTGATAGAACATGATAGGGTTAATCCTTATGCCATGGTCAAATATCCTTCAAAGGAAGGTAAGAAAATGGGAATACCATACACCATTATTTAAGTTGTATGGGTAGTGTACAAGGTGAACTCTAGATTCTTATGGGAGATTGGCCACTCCTATCTACTCGAGCGATATTGTAGTATCTAAATATTGATATGTGGTTGAAAGCTTCTATTTAATCTATTTGGTACATTTTTGGTGAACCTTGTGTAAAAAAAATCTCTCCTAGGATGGTTAGATTTGGGTTTTTACACTATGATAGTTCAAGGTATCTTGAGGTCCTAAATAGTTGTATTTTTGGTATGGATACTTGGTTTGCATATAGCCAAGTTCTTGGATATGATAGATTTCCATTTGCAAAACTAACTTTTTCGGAGTAGCTAAGATTTTAGTTACTGAATGCCAATGCACTCAAAATCTTATCGATAGTTGGGATGAACTAGTAAATGCATTGAAGGATACCCTTTATCCTTAAAATTATGAAAAATATCTTGTCATTAAATGGCTTCACTTAAGCTAAGAAAACAACATGAGTGTACACGATTATATCTACCAATTTAACAAGTTGAGAACACTAATAGGAATGCATGATTAAGCTAATGGAATTATTATAAAATTTAAGAGTGGTTTGTAGAAACCATTGTTTGAGGAGTTGAAGTACACTCCCCTTGCCACATTACATGCTCCATTTAATAAAGCACAACTTGCAAAAGAGAAATTTACTTCTCAAGAAAGGGATTCTTGATCTTCATTCTCTATGGGATCTCCCAACTCTCAATAATAGTCATACAAGGTGAAGAAACATCCTTCTTCTTCCTCATCTTCTTCTTCTCCTTGCAATAGCAAGATTTTTTTTACTTATTATAGTAGGAGAGTATATATGGAATCTAATTGCTTTATGAAGAAGAATATTATTATAAAACCTCAAGGTGAGGAACCACAATATGGTCCCATCGAGGTTAAAGGAGAATATATAAAGTACGATGTGCTCAAGGGTAAACTCAACAATGTCACCCTGATGTAACATAATTTGCTTGAAGGTGACCATGACAATTTATTCATTACGAGAGCTCACCTCACTCAGTTTCTTTGTGAATTATATAATTGACAATGACAAAAAATAATTTGATTGCAAGATCCATTTTTTATAACTTGCAGCTTGCATTTCCCTTTACCCTTGGCTTGGATTTTGTGGATTGAGTCACCTATAATGTGACTCCAAAGGGCTATTGTGGTCTACTTCTTGGCAAACCCTATCAATATGATAGTATGGATCAATATATTAATTTTAATAATAAATACACCTTGTATCATGAACATAAGATATTTATTATCCATTGTATCAAAAATATCACACTTCTACTCCAATCCACTCAACCACAAAATATTGCTCTTATATTTAGCAGTCAAAATTATCATAAAACTATCACAATAGCTACACCTCCTCCTTGCACTCCACCAACACATCCTCCTACTCCTACTATACTTCCTCCTGGCACAAAGCATCCATCTTCCTTACATCCTCCTTCATCCAAGCAGGTTCTAGTTGTGTAGAAGACTTAGTAGCATCAAAAATAGGTCATGGGTCCTTGTTGACTTCCTAATCCTTATTGGGTTGGTGATAGATTTTTTACCAAGTGTTGTATTGCATACAAGATACCTCTTGGCATACTAGACATTAGAAGTTATCATGTCCACTCGATAAATGATTTGCAACTTCTACCTACTCTTGATCGTGTTCTACATCAGGATGATTGCATTCTATTGTAAAAATATTTAGAGTCCAACGCTTCTATTATGATAAGGAATGAGGAGGACATATATCTAGGATTAGGAGTTAGACTTAGGCATTTATTATTTTTCTAGGACTTCTATGTTTCCTAATGTAGTATATGAAGCTTGTACAATTTCACATTGGATTGTTTATTAGGTTGTTATATAGATAGGAGTAGTTACAAATCCTTCTCCTTTAGTTATATTCTTGTTAGCCACCTATAATTAAGTTACCTATTATATTTTTCTCTTCCAAACTATTGCATTCATTTAGATTTGAAAGAACTGCATTTGGTTGTAACACATGCCTATTTAAACATGTTAATGAATAAATTAGTAATTTTTCTTGTCCACTTTAGTTGGAATTTGGGATCCATATCATCTTTACTTTTGTATCCCTTTTCCCAAAATTTCTCTTATAATATCAAATAAATTAGGCCCTTCCTAAGGTGGTTAACTATTCAAACTACTTAATTGATGGATTTCATATTGTGATTAATTATGCCAATAGAGTGAAGAACTATACAAAATTATGAGCAATTATTTAAGCTTATCATATCAACTCATGATTCACAATTCCAAGCACGAGAGGTTAAAAAATATGCTCTATGATGGACATCATTAGAGCTAATTAGATAGGTGGTAGTCAAATGGTAGGTGTTAGGGAGATGTCGCATCTAAGAGAGATATTAAGGAGATGAGTTGGCAACCTAAATGATATATTAGTTTCATTATGGAGGTAAAGTGTCATGAAACTAATGACAAAATATATAAATAATTAGACATAGGATGCAAAAGCACATGCATGGTGTTGGAGTAGCCAATGAAATGCTTTTAATTTTATTGCTCTTGTAACAAATCTACAACTACATAAATATTCACACCAATGTGCTAGTAGAACAATAGTTCTACTACACTGACTAAAGCCTACGTACACTTTGAACTAAGAATACTAAGATGAGGAGATTATGTCTTGAAGGATTTTAACAATATTTTATAATGATGATTTAATTTAGGGTGTTTAAATATCTATTTTGGGTGTCTATAGTTTACCCTTTTTTGAGATGCTTGTCATAAGATGAACATATCAAAAAGTAGCTTATAAAGGGTTTAACATTGACTTGATAGATGAGGTTAGATTTTAGTTTGGTTTTTTTATGATAATATTTTGCTAGGGTTATATTCATTATAACTTGCTTAATTGGGTTGAATTGATGTATGCCAAAAGATGAAGGGCATTAATGATATTTTTATGATAAAATATGTGGATGTGTTCCCCTCAAGTTTTTAAAGAAAAAATCAAACTAGCTAACTCACACACAAAAGGATGATGGTAATAATCAACTAAACAATTTTAAAATATTAAATATAACATGGGTATAAAGAAAGGAAAGGTAAAAGGTATTCAATTTTGCCATAGATAATAACAAAACAAAATTCTAATAGTTGCACCCTTACGGTAATGGTAATGGTAAGGGTTTTGACCGTCCAAGGTTCAAACCCAACTCAATATGAAAGGACCAGGTTCCCTAGTAAAAACTTGTGTAAATTCATTGAAAAATAAAGCACCCAACTCAATATGAAAGGACCAGGTTCCCTAGTAAAAACTTGTATAAATTCATTGAAAAAACAAAACAAAGCTCTAACCATTTTATTTTAACATATTTTATGATGGCTTAAAACCCACATCCCACAATGACCTAATTTAACTATCAACTCTAAAAGTTGGCACTACAAAGGTGCATGGCTCGATGAAAATGACTTTTGAGTCGAATTATTTTTTTTTTTAATTTATTTTATTTATTAGTTGATTGATGAAATGTTTTTAAAGAAAAAATTTATTATAAAAAAACACATATCTTATAATCTTAGTTAAATCTAAATTATTTTATTTTTTTACATCATAGTTTGAACCTGGATGGTTTAAACCTGAATCTCCTGAAAAAACCCAAAACCCTAATCACATGGATGTCCCACGAAACACCCAAAACTTAAAATATATTATATATATACAAATAATTGGCTATTATTGCTTTGGCTTAAAACCTGCATCCCACAATGACCTAATTTAACTATCAACTTTAAAAGTTGGCACTACAAAGGTACAAGGCTTGAAACTTGATGAAAATGATTTTTAAGTCGATTTAATTTTTTTTAAATTTATTTTATATATGAGTTGATTCATGAAACATTTTTAAAGAAAAGTTTTATTATAAAAAAACACATATCTTATAATCTTAGTTAAATCTAAAATATTTGGTTTTTTAACAAAAACCCTAACTACATAAGTGTCCCACAAGACACTCAAAATTTTTAAAAATAAAAATATATACAAATAATTGGCTAGTATTGCTTTAAGTGTCTAAGGCATGGACTAGTAAGCAATTGCCTCGTTGAACTGACAAAAAATTATTCAAAGTTGTTTTTTTTTTTAACATACGAGATTTGGCTACAAAAATTATTCAAGTTGTTTCTCTTGACTTTCGTGCAAAAATAAATGGCAGACCAGGAAAAGAAGCTTGACTCTTTCAATTGTCTATCGAAACTACCAAGCAATTAGCAAATTGGACGTCCTTTTCACCGGCCAACTCTCCGATGCCGTGCGGAATTCACAGGGAAATGGATGCAACGGCCGTATCGACGAAGGCATTGTTTTAGGTCAATGGATCATATCAGATCTGATTAACCATAGGCCCGTCAAAAGAAATTATTGCACTCGGACTTTTAAAGTACAAACATATCCTGAGCATTTAAAAATCTATCTTGCACAATTTCATTGTAATTTCATTTTTTTTTATGTATGATGTATAAAATACACCTTTACTTACTAACCTGTAGGTAAGCACTGTGTCAACATAACGCGTGAGGCAACTAGAAAATTAAGCAGTTTGATTTTGTAGGTAATAAGCTTTCAGACCCTTGAACTTTTGTCAGACTGAAATTGAAGGGATACAGCTTACGCGTAAAGATGAATTTTCGTCACTGAAACAAAAATGATATGGGCGACTTCCTTAAATTCCATGACTTTCGGGTTCTCGTGGCTTTCACATTTTTCCTTCCACTTAAGGAGATGTCTATGTTTGAGACTATGGTTTTAATGGATAAAATATGTGCTGGACCAATTCATTTTGTTGGAGTTGTTGAATTAAGGTATGCGTAGTAGGGTTTAAACCACTCCTCATTGAATTGGTCTATCCATTTAGGAATAGGAAGGAAAAAACATGTAATTGGGGAATTTCTTCAAATTTTCTTTAAAGGGCATCATCAACCATGTTATCTTTTCCTTTTTTATATAATTTTATAATCATATCTTAGGAGTTTTGTAACCCACTTTTGTTGTACTGGTATGGTTATAAGTTGTTCTATAAGGTACTTTAGACTATGGTGGTTGGTGCGGATAATGAAATATTTGCTAATAAAGTAAGGTCTCCAATGTTGGTTAGCATGAACAATGGCTAACATTTCTTTTTCATATGGGGAACATGCTAAATTTTTTTTTGAGAATGCTTTGCTAGTGAAGGCTAAAGGTTTTTCATTTTGCATGAGAATGACTTCTATTCCCAATCTTAAAGCATCACTCTAAATAATAAATAATTTGGAAAAATTTAGCATGGCTAAGATGGGGGTCGTACACATGGCATTTTTTTAAGGTAATGAAGGCTTCATCAGCTTTTGGAGACCGTAAAAAAGAATTCTTCTTAAGTAGTGATGTTAAGGGGGCCACTATTTTTCCATAATCCTTGATAAATTTACGATAATATTTGGTTAGTCCTAAGAACCCACACAAACCTTTCAATGTTTTTGGAACAGGCCAATTTTCCACATCTTCAATCTTACGAGGTTCTACTTTAACTCCTTCTTTGGAGACAATATGTCCAAGGTATTCAATTTCTTGTTTTCCAAATAAACATTTTGATATTTTTGCATTATAATTGATTGTCCTTAAAGGTATTTAATGCTTGATATATATGGGTAAAGTGATTTTCTCATGTTTTATTGTAAATCAAAATATCATCAAAGAAAACTAAAATAAACTTTTGAAGGAAATGGTGAAATACATTGTTCATAAAACTTTGAAATGTAGAAGGGGCATTGATAAGACCGAATGGTATCACCAGAAATTCATAATGCCCTTCATGAGTGTGAAAGTCCATTTTGGGTATATCACTTTCTTTAACTCGAATTTGGTGGTAGCCTGATCGTAAATCAAGTTTGGAAAAATATGCAGCCCCATGAAGTTCATCTAGTAATTCATCAATGACTGGAATAGGAAATTTATCCTTGATAGTTATTTTTTTGAGGGTGTGAAAGTCAACACATAAGCACCATGATCCATCCTTCTTCCTCACTAATATTATAGGAGAAGAGTAAGAAATTACACTAGGTCTAATGACCCCAGCCCTGGGTAGATGTTGTACTAATTTTTCTATTTCCATCTTTTGTAGATATGGATATTGGTAAGGTCTAATATTAGGGGGTTGGTGCCCGGGAAGTAGTTGAATGGCATGATCATGGTTTCGTTGAGGAGGTAATCCCCCTAGTTCATTGAATATTTTATCATGGTTTTCTAGGATTTTTTGTAGTTCAGGTGCCATTGGTTGTTCTTCATTAGTGGTTTGCATGGAAAATAGTTGTGCAACCATACCTTTACCTCCTTTACAAATAATTTTTTTCATTATGTGGGAACTGACGATTTGTTAAGGGCCTGATGTTAACCCTTTAATTGTGTATGTTTGGTCTTTTTTTGTGAATTTCATCCATAATTCTTCATAGTCTCATTGGATTGTGTCGAGCGTCAGTAGCCATTGCACTCCTAAAATGATATCACATCCTCCTAATGGTAGTACATACATATCCCATTTCATGTTATAATCTCCCATAGTGAGTTTAATATTTTGGCACTTTACTTTACATGTAATTTTTACCCCATTTCTAATCACAACTTTGAAGTTATTACAAGGATATATAAAACAATTAGCTTGTTTGGCCAACCTAGGGTCTATAAAATTGTGTGTGCTTCTAGAGTCTAAGAGCACAATAGGGTTTTGTTTGTTAAACTACCCTTGAAATTTTATAGTTTGTGGGGTCAAACATCCTGCGAGGGCGTTAAAGGAATTTTTTTTTTTTATCCTCATTATTTTCTTCTTGAATATCTATTACTACTTCAAATTTTATATCATCCTCTTATTTTGGAATGCAATATCCAATTGTATCCAAAATATATAACTTTGGTAAAATGCATTTGTGATTAGGGGTAAATTTATCATCATAATGAAAACATAGGCCCTTATCTCATCTTTCTTTCATTTCCTCTAGACTAATTCATTTAATCGGCATGACTCTATTTATTTTTTGGCTGATGTATGTGTTTTATATTTTCCCTATTTAGAATATTCCTAGTTTGCATTGGTTATTGATCTTCTCTTCCACCATTTGTGCTAATGCTACTGCATGCATCATAATATGATTGAGTATTTGTACTTCTAGTCGAATTTCTTCTTTCAGGCTACTAATGAAGCAACTTTAAAAAATGATGCATCGAGGCATGATGTGAGGTTTACAAATTTATTGAATTGTGCTTGGTATTCTCTCACTATAGATGTTTAGAAGATTTTGGTGAGAGTCCCTATGAAATATTTGAATTTGCTTGGGCCGAATCGTAACATTAGATTTTTTTGTAAATTCATTCCATGTGGGGGTACCTTTTATTTTTCATACCACTGGTACCATTGTGTAGCTACTTGATCTAAGTGAAAATATACAATGCAGACCTTTTGGATATCCAGAATTTGATATAAAGATAAATATTAGTCAACCTGATATATCCAATTTGTGGGGTCACCTCCATAAAATTTTGGGAAATCCAATTTTGTGGTGCAAGGTAAGATTGACGTGTAGGGTCCCCCTAAAAATCTTGTTGTGTTTGTGCTACAAGAGGTTGACTGGCTTGGATTAGTGCCAGGTTTTGTTGTACCATATCAACTGAGTGGTTGGTGGCACCAATTTTTAAGTTTAATTATGTAACCTTGTTTTCCTGGTCTTCTCCCATAAGCAAAAATCCTCTTTTGTCAAGAATTTCTTCTCAAAATTTTCTTGTCATTTATGTAATTCTTGCATGACTTCCTTTACAATGTCTTACGATCATCTACCATTGGTCATTGTTATGTAGTTTGTGAGTTACAAGAGCTCCTTGGCAAGAGGGTGAATTTGCTAATGTGTTTCATAAAATATAAAAGTTGCAAAATTATAATTTTTTTTGCAAAATATTGTAAATATATTGCAAAAAATTGACAACTTTTTGTCACCCCTTTTTTTTGTTTGCAAAAATTTAAAAAATTGTATTTTTTGGAAAAAAAATTGGTTTTGTAATTTTGTGGCTCTTCAGTTTGTGGTAAGTGACAGTGGTGGATCAATGATAGAGGCAAAGTGGAATTATCAAGGATGACAAAGATGGGGTAGTAATAGAGGAGGATTGAGGCAGGTGGAAACAGAGCTGAGTAGCGGTATCGAGGAGGACCAAGGCAGGAAAGGTAGGGCGGCGATAGAGGTAGACCGAGGTGGGTAGAAATAGAGCTGAGTGGTGGTATTGAGGAGGACCGAGGTAGGAAAATAGTATCACAACCAAGGTGACGTGGAAGCATAGGAGTGGTTAGAAGCAACAGTGATGTGGCAACACGGGAGTGGTTAGATGGAGTGGACGTATGATTGGGGAATGGATGGCAAGGATTGCATGCATGTGACTACCAAGAGGTAGTCACAACCTTTTAATTGTGACTCCCTCTATTTAAACACTACACCCACACCCACGCTTAGCAATGTAAACATAAAACTTTCCTGTGATTGTAATCCTTCACCAGTGGCAAAAAAAATTACAAGACGTCATCGTAAAATATTGTAGCAAAGGATTTTGTTGTGTTCTTTTGGTATTTTGACCGGTTAATTTCTCACACTATTTTCCATCGATTTTGCTAGGATGTCATTGGTGTTTTAGAAAAATTTTGACCCATTTTTTATCATGATTTTGTTCTTGTGTACATTTTGCTATTCTCTGTGTGTGCTCTGTAGTGCTACCATATTTTGATGGCTTCCTTTGCTCATGATGGCCATGTGTACTTGGTAATTTTTTATTTACTAGAAGCTTATAACAGGTTCACCATGTTTAGATTGCTTTTTCGAGATCCTTACTTGATAATGGGTGAAAAAGGGAAAAAAATGGTATTTCTTCTTCTTCGAACTTGGATATGTAACCCAATATAGGTACCCAAGAATTGAAGTATGATGCAAAAAAATTTAGGACTTAATCACTTTTTATATAAATCACAATTTGAATTGATGGCAAAAAACCAATCAATGAATTAAATTCAAATATCTTTGATGATGCCTTAGAGACATTCATCAATTGTATATTTAACTATGTCTAGAGCTATAAAAGTGAAAGGACATGTTCGTACTTAATAATTATAAATAATATTAATGCAATTATTAAGTTAGGATTACAGTCCTAATAGATACCATACAGGTTTTCAAGTTAGATGGCAGATCCTAAGGCACCAATGACATATAGATGCATGTAAAATTTTGAGAAAATATAGAGTAAGGTCCATCGAGGTGTTTTGGGTATTGTCAAGACAACTTTAGATGACCTACATATAGATTAGATCACATGGAAATCATATATATAATATCATGGCTAGTAGGATGATTCCTACTATTGAGATCATGTCAAGTAAGTCAAATGATTGGTGGTACCATAGGGGGAGTGAAATATCTTCTATTTTAATTGTGTGGTATGATAGTTCGATACATAAAGGGGAATTCCAATATGGATAATGTGATACCACAAATTCACAAAAGAGATAATTTGGGTCATAGTAAAACCTAGATTCATACCTTGAGCCTAAAATTAATGTTCCTATCATCCCAAATTTGGGTAGTGATAATCCTAGAACTAGAAATGGGTACTAGGAATGGTATTAGACCATCCAACCACTGAGGTTGATCATTGCCTATCTATGTTTAATGGAGTAGAAAAAGTGAGGGAGTAAGGAATAATGAGCAATGCCACCCTTTATTAGATAGTATAAGGAATACCATTTCTAGAGGGAGAGAAAAATAGTAGCAACAATGATGGTAGAAACAACATCAAAAACACTACCACCATCACCTATGTTTATGATCATGATAAGAAAGATAGGGCCTAGTAGGCCACCATGTAATACCATGGTGGTAGAGTGATATGTATTAGCTAGGTAGGTGGCTAGCTTACAGGAAACTCAAGTAGAGAGGATGTAGAGAGGGACCAACTAGCAGGGTAGATCACCATGATGTAGTATACCATTTAAAGTTTGAATAAAAAGCACAATGTAGTGGTAGCAAGGGCCATAAAAATGGGGGATTGGTAGTATCCAAATCATCCAAACCTTATTGGACCAATTGGCTCAAGTGTATGGGGTTTATAGGTAGATATTTAGTGGGTGACAGACTATAGAGTAACATACCATAAAACTATTCTAGCAGACAGGTTCTTATCATCACCTACACAAATATGGTTACAAATGCATTCATGAGGGTTAGTTACAATTCCATCACCAATAATAGGAGGATGAGGATATAAAATAGAGGTAGGCATGGGATTCTAGAGCTAGTTGCCTTAGCCAACTTTGGGTTGCTATATGGATTTGTATCTTTAATGTTATACTATATGAGATTTTGATGATGTATATTATTATGATGATGTATTAAATGATGATATGTACATGCATACATACATATGTGTGTATGTATATGTATTTATGTCTTTTATTGTTCATTACAATGTGTTATGGATGTGATGTTATGATTATGTATTTAATTACTTTTATGTGGGTGTTATCGATAATGATGTGATTTAATGTATGTATGATTAATTAAGTGATTAATGATGGTTATTTTAGATAGTGCAATGTGATTATGGTATTTAATGATTATGTTATGAGGATTAATTGTTCATTTTATGAATGATTCATGTTTTATTATGATTAGTGATAAAGGATAAAATTCCTTGGCCTTGGAAAAACAAAGGATAAACATCCATGAGGACATACACATGCAAATGCTAAAATAAAACCAACACTTAAGGAAGATATAAAAGTAGGCTAGTATCTCGAATTTATCTAATGATGTTTTGCCAACTCCATAGTTGAAAGGAATCTAATTGAGTATGGTATAAAACAGATAGATAAAACCTAATAGCGAAGTAAGTTATCATAAAGCCTAATGCTCCATATAGGAATAAATTGACAATATAAGACTTCAATGTTGTTGTGCATAATTTGCTCACCTTAGATGTCTATATGAATAGTCAACTAATCAAATTAATATTCGATATCATGAAGGATAATTTCAAGTATTTCATTACCAAGAATGCAATATTGAAAGCATAGAAAGAGTGCATGAAGATATTTGACAAGTTTAGGATGATGAATATTGACAAGAAAGATATTGGATGTTCTAATTCTAAAGTATCACAACCTAAGGAATGTATCAAAGGGATTGACTACACTAAATAAAATTATCAAGGATATTAAGAATGAAAAGATATATTTAATGAAATAGAAAGAGCGAGATAAAAGTATTGTGATGGATACCAAAAGAATATACAGTATTTCCACAACTAGAAAAGTCCTAGTCAACATGGCCAACAAGATACATTAGGAATTTAGGAAGAATATATATTAGGCTTGGCTAGTATAAATAAGGCAAAAAAAATGATAGCCAATTTTTAATCCCAAGATAATGTAGCTCATGTAGAGATAGAATCATAAAATTCATTTTAGTAGTAATTCCAAGCAGTGTACACTTCTAAGATAATAGAGTGTAGAAATGTGGGGACTAAACATATGATAAAATGTGATTATTATTTTCTATGGATATCCCAAGAAAAAATAAGAAATGAGACTCAATCCACTAAGGGATATTCCAATTTAATTAACAAGGTGATCAACCAAGTCACCAAAATGTATGGATGTATCCAAGGAATAACTATTGATGTCAACATAAGCTAAGAGTAAATTATGAGATCAAGGATACAACTCTTGTTGATTTTGACTTATACTGGATTTAAGTCTTCCTAAAGTTTGAGAATTTTTATGAAGTAAATATAAGCAAGTTTAGAGGGTTGTTATAGATATAAAACTAGATATCAAAGTTGACCAATGCCATGAATACCAATAGAGAACAATGATACACAAGAAGAACATGGTTGATTCCAAAGTGTGAAGTGTGGAGAAGCCTAATTGGTTCCTCAGTGTGTAGCTTAAGGCTTGAATAAAGTATCAACAAAATATCATTAAATAAAAAGCAATTGGTATATTTGTTTCATAGCAAGCTCATGACCTACCGTTTCTTCCCCTTATGGTAATTTATTATAAAACTTGTACTAGTAATCAGATTATTCAATGGGAAGGTGTACCTTTATACAAAAAAAAATTACTTTTATTATTAAAATTATTTAGATTAAATTTTTATTAATTAGAAGCATTCAATTATAGGTAGTTGAGTTGGTTATCCCATGTAACCAGCTAAAAATTGTGAAGCAATGGTATTTAGATATGAATACCTTATAGTTGGTGACTCAAGAGATGACAACCACCTTAGAGGATGTATGGAATATCCCATGGGTCCCTATTAGAAGGGCACCACTCCACATGAGTCAAGACCAATGTCATACTCTACAAAGGCTAACAAGGAACATAAACTTTCCTATAGTAAGGTTAGGCACTGATATTAATGGTGTAATGGTAGTCCTAAATTTTAGTTAGGATATCATAACCAATAGTAGGAGGATTTAGAAGACATATTGGCATGGGATTCTAGAGCTAGTTACATTAGCCAATTTTGCATTGCTACATAGATTTTGTCTTTAATGTTATACTATATGAGATGTTGATGATGTATTATATGATGATATGTACACAAACATTTGTACTTGCATACATACATATGTGTGTGTTTGTATATGTATATATGTCTTTTATGGTTCATTATGATGTGTTATGGATGTGATGTTATGATGTATTTAATTTCTTTTATGTGGATGTTATGTATAATGATGTGATTTATTGTTTGGATGATTGATTAAGTGATTAATAATGATTAGTTTAGATAGTGCAATGTTTAATGATTATGTTGTGAGGATTAATTCTTTATTTGATGAATGATTCATGTTTGATTATGATTAGTGACAAAGGAAAAAATTCCTTGTCCTTGGAATAACAAAGGATATACATCCATGCAAATATACTCATGCAAATATTAAAATAAGGCCAACATTTAAGGAAGATAAAAGGAGGATAGTTTCTTGAATTTATCTAATGATGTTTTACGAAATCCATAGTTGAAAGGGATCTAATTGAGTATGGTTTAATATAAATAGATGAAACTTGATAGAAAAGTAAGCTATCATGAAGCCTAATGCTCCATCTAGGAAGAAATTAACAAGGTAATACTTCAATGTTGTTGTGCATGACTTGCTCACCTTATACATCTATGAAAATGGTCAACTACTCAGATTAATATTTGATCTCATAAAGGATAGCATCGAGTATATAATCACCAAGAATGTAATATTGGAAGCATATAAAGATTGCATGAAGAAGATCTTTGAGAAGTTTAGGATGATGAATATTGATAAGAGGGATATTGGGTGTTCTAGTTCTAAAGTATCACAACCTAAGGAAGGTATAAAACGGTTTGAATACACTAAAAAAATTACCAATTAATAAGGAAAAGATATCTCTAATGGAATAGGAAGAGAAATATTAAAGGTATGTGATGGATACCAAAATAATATATAGTAAAATTCCTAGTCAACAATATATAGTAAAATTCCTAGTCAACATGGTCAACAATATACATAAGGTATTTAATGAGAAGATAGATCAAGCTTAACCAATATAAATAAGGCAATCTCAAATGATAGCCAATTTTTAATACCAATATAATGTAGTTCTTGTAGAGATAGATTCATAAAATTCATTTTAGTAGTAATCCCAAGTAGTGTATAATTCTAAGATAATAGAGTGTAGAAATGTGGTGACTAACCATGTGAGAAAATGTGACTATTATTTTCTATGGAGATCCCAAGAAAAAATAATAAATGAGACTCGATATAAATCCACTACTGGCTATGCCAAGTTAATTAATGAGGTGATCAACCAACTCACCAAAATGTATATATATCTCCAAGGAATAACTATTGATGTTAACTTAATACCAGAGTAAGTGATGAGACCAAGGATACAAATCTTGTTGACTCTGACTCACAATGGATTTAAATATTTCAAAAGTTTGAGAATTTTGATAATGTAAATCTAAACAAGATTAGAGAGTTGTTATCGATAACAAAACTAGCTATCAAAGTTGACCAATGCCATGAATATCAATAGAGAACAATGACACACAAGAATAATATTGTTAACTCCAAAGTGTAATGGAGAACAATGACACACAAGAAGAAGGTGGTTGACTCCAAAGTGTAAAGTATGGAGAAGCCTAACTAGTTCCTCAGTATATAGCTTAAGGATTGAACAAAGTATCAACAAAAGGTCATTAAAGAAAAAACAATTGGTATATTTGTTTCATAGCAAGCTCATGGCCTACCCATTCTTCCCCTTATGGGAATTTATTATAAGCTTATATTAGTAATGATATTATTCAATGGGAAGGTGTACCCTTATACAAAATATAATTATTTTTATTATAAAATTAGTTAAATTAAATATTGATTAGTTAGAAGCATTTAATTATAGGTAGTTGAGTTGGTTATCCCATACAACAAACTAAAATTTGTGTGGCAATGGTATTTAGATATGAATACCTTATTTTTGGTGACTCAAGAGATGAAAATAGCCTTAGAGGATGTATGGAATATCCTATGGGTACCTATAAGAAGGGCACCAGTCCACATTATCCAGGTTCAATGGTATAGTCTACAAAGGCTAACAAGGAAGGTAAATTTTACTATAGTAAGGTTAGGCACTGATATTAATGTTGTAATGGTAGTCCTAAAGGTTAGTTAGGATGCCATCACCAATAGGATGAGGAGGATCTACAAGAGAGCTAGGCATGGGATTCTAAACCTCGTTGCCTTAGTTAATTTTGGGTTACTACATAGATTTTGTCCTTAATTTTACACTATTTGAGATGTTGATGATGTATATTATCATGATTATGTATTATATGATGATATGTACATACACATTTGTACATACATATATACGTATGTGTGTGTTTGTATATGTATATATGCATTTTATGGTTCATTACAATTTGTTATGGATGTGATGTTATGATTATGTATTTAATTACTTTTATGTGTGTGTTATGGATAATTATGTGATTTAATGTTTGTATGATTGATTAAGTGATTAATGATGGTTATTTTAGATAGTTCAATGTGATTATGGTGTTTAATGATTATGTTATGATGATTAATTGTTCATTTGATGAATGATTCATATTTGATTATTATTAGTGATAAAGGAGAAAATTCCTTGGCCTTGGAAAAACAAAGGATATACATCCATGGGGATATACTTGTGAAAATATTAAAATAATACCAACACTTAAGGAAGATATAAAAGGAGGCTAGTCTCTCCAATTTATTTGATGATGTTTTGCCAACTCCATAGTTGAAAGGGTTATAATTTAGTATGGTATAAAATAGATAGAGGAACTCGTATAGAAAAGTAAGCTATCATGAAGCCTAATGCTTCATATAGGGTTATATTGATAAGGTAAGACTTCAATGTTGTTTTGCATGACTTGCTCATCATAGACATATATGGGAATAATCAACTACTCAAATTAATATTTGATCTCATGAAGGACAAAATCAAGTATTTCATGACTAATAATACAATATTGGAAGCATAGAAAGAGTGCATGAAGAAGATATTTGAGAAGTTTAGGATGATGAAGATTTACAAGAAATATATTGGGTGTTCTAGTTCTAAATAATCACAACCTAAGGAAGGTATTAAAGTGCTTGTCTACACTAGAAAAAATTATCAAGTATATTAAGAAGGAAAATATATCTCCAATGGAATAGGAAGATGAGTATAAAAGGATTGTGATGGACACAAAAAGAATATACAATAGAAGTCCTAGTCAACATGGCCAACAATATACATAAGGCATTTAGGGAGAAGATAGATCAGGCTTGGAAAATATAAATAAGGAAAAAACAAGTGATAGCCAATTTGTAATCCCAATATAATGTAGTTATTGTAGAGATAGAGTCATAAAATCCATTTTAGTAGTAATTCCAAGCAATGTACATTTCTATAATAGAGTTTAGAAATGTGGAGACTAATCATGTGAGAAAATGTGACTATTCTTTTCTATGGAGATCCCAAGCAAAAATAATAAATGAGACTCTAGAGAAATACACCGTGGGATATGCAAATTTAATTAATAAGGTGATCAACCAAGTCATCAAAATGTATGCATATCTCTAAGGAATAACTATTGATGTCAAATTAGGCTCAAATTAAGTGATGAGACCAAGGATACAACTCTTGTTGACTCTAAAGCACGATGAATTTAAGTATTCCTAAATATTTAAAATTTTGATGAAGCAAATCTAAGCAAGCTTAGTGATTTGTTATTGATAAAACAAATAGCTATTAAATTTGACCAATGCCATGAATACCAATAGAGAACAATGACACACAAGAATAATATGGTTCAATACAAAGTGTAAAGTGTGGAGAAACCTAACTAGTTCCTCAGTGTATATCTTAAGTCTTGAACAAAGTATCAATAAAAAGTCATTAAAAAAACCAATTGACTTATTTATTTCATAGCAAGCTCATGACCTACAATTTCTTCCCCTTATTGGAATTTATTATAAAGCTTGTATTAGTAATGATATTATTCAATGGTGAGGTGTACCCTTATACAAAATATAATTAGTTTTGTTAGAAAATTAGTTAAATTAAATGTTGATTAGTTAGAAGTATTCAATTACAACTAGTTGAGTTGGTTATCCCATGTAGTCAACTAAAAATTGTGTAGTAATGAGATTTATATATGAATACCTTCTAGTTGGTGACTCAAGAGATGACAGTCACATTAGAGGATGTGTGGAAGATCCTATGGGTATGTATCAGTGGGGATCCAGTCCACATTAGCCAAGACCAATGGTATAGTCTACAAAGGCTAACAAGGAAGGTAAAATTTCCTATAGTAAGGTTAGACACTGATATTAATTTTCCAATTGTTGTCCTAAAGGTTAGTTAAGATGTCATCACCAATAGGAGGAGGATCTATGGCATGCCAAGTTAATTAATGAGGTGATCAACAAAGTTACCAAAAATTATGGATGTCTCCAAGGAATAACTATTCTTGTCAACGTAAGTAGAGAGTAAGTGATGAGATCAAGGATACAACTCTTGTTAACTCTGAATCACAATGGATTTAAGTATTCCTAAAGTTTGATAATTTTTTATGAAGAACATATAAGCAAATTTAGAGGGTTGTTATCTATAAAAAACTAGCTATCAAATTTGACCAATGCCATGAATACCAATAGAGAATAATGACACAAGAAGAAGATGGTTGACTCCAAAGTGTAAAGTGTGCAGAAGCCTAACTAGTTCCTTAATGTGTAGCTTGAGGCTTGAACAAAGTATCAACAAAATATCATTAAATAAAAAGCAATTGGTATATTTGTTTCATAGCAAGATCATGGCCTACCCTTTCTTCCCCTTATGGAAATTTATTTTTAAACTTGTACTAGTAATGATATTATTCAATGGGCAATTGTACCCTTATACAAAATATAATTAGTTTTGTTAGAAAATTAGTTCAATTAAATTTTGATTAGTTAGAAGCATTCAATTAGAGGTATTTGCGTTGGTTATCCCATGTAACCAACTAAAAAATATTTGGCAATAGTATTTAGATATGAATACCTTCTAGTTGGTGACTCAAGAGATGACAATCACCTTAGATAATGTATGGAAGATCCTATGGGTTCCTATCAGAGGGGCACCTGTCCACATGAATCAGAACCAATGGCATAGTCTACAAAGGCTAACAAGAAAGGTAAAATTTCCTATAGTAATGTTAGGCACATATATTAATGTTGTATTGGTAGTCCTAAAGGTTAGTTAGGATGCCATCACCAATAGGAGGAGGAGGAGAATCTACAAGAGAGCTAGGCATGGGATTATAGAGCTAGTTGGTTTTGTCAAATTTGGGTTGCTATATGGATTTTATCTTGAATTTTGTACTATTTGAGATGTTGATGATATATACACATACATATGTGTGTATGTATATGTATGTATACCTTTTTTGGTTTATTATGATGTTTCATGGATGTGATGTTATAATTATGTATGTAATTGCTTTTATGTGGGTGTTATGTATAATGAAGTGATTTAATGTTTGAATGATTGATTTTTTTTTTTTTTTGTAAATAAGGAGCTTTATATTAATAAAGGATTTTGAAGGATCTTTTAACCTGATTACAAAAGCAGTCGAACGACTGAAGTAAAATATGAACTGATAAAAGCAAAGTGTGAGGATGCAGTCTCAAATTCAAAAAATCCATGAAAATGATCATAAGTTTATATAAGGAGGACCCTGCCTCGATCTTGAGGAAATAAACAAAAAGGACAGCACCTATTTGCATAAAACTAGGAGAACTTGCAGACATGCTAACCCCTAGATAGGAAAAGAGACAAAACAAGTAAGGCCTGAATCAAACCAGTTAACCTAGGAAACCTCAAAAAATAACATAAGGTTATTCCTCAACTAAGGTTTTCTCTTCTTCCTTACTGGCATCTTCCTCGACGACCTCGACCTTGTTATCCTTAGGTTTCGTCTTCACTATAGTCTTCTTCGCTTCAAAGCCTTCCTCCACTTCCACTTATAGGTCAGGTTGGACACCATAGAAAAGAGTATGCAGGTCTTTTCTAATATCCATTATGTAGTTTACCATAGAGTTCATCATTATCATGGTGGAAGCAATAATGAAGTTCTTCAGCTATTTTTTCTCATCATTTGTTTCTTCCTCATCATTTGAAATATCAATAACATTCCTCCTGGTGGTCATATTTTAGAGTCTGATAGACTTCCTTACTGGACCATCAATTTTGTCTCGATTGATGATTTTCTTTGGCCTTAATATAGAAATTTCTTGTATAGCCTTCCTTTTCCTCTCAAAAAGAGGAAGTTTAGTCAGAGTTTTGGTCGGGCTAGGTTTGGAAGGATTAGGCTTAGGGATGTTGTCAAGGATTTAAGAATACATGACTTTGTATAAACCCTGGTATCGAGGGAGGTCAGGGATAACTTTCTCCTTGCTGTTAGGAATGGCGTGGTTTATGGAATTAAGGAGGAATAGGGGAATTCTAAGGGGTTTGATTTCTTTGTAATGATTAATAAAATCTAGGTGATAGGTCTTGAAGGGTTTGTTAGGATTATCAACTGTGACAAAATCTATAATAGATTTCATAACTGAGTCCCAAGGAGAATGGAAATCGGTTCTGTAGAGGTCGAAACTCTTGGATTTTTTATTAATCTTATCGTTCCCTAGGAATTCAGCTAATTCCATTTCCCAGTTATGCTTGTGGCAGTGAATGGATCGACCTATAGGGATCTGACCAATAATGGATGCTAGAAGGTGGACGTCAACCACAAATTTTTTTCTCAGACAGAGACAACCTCATTATCCTAGGTCTCAATGAAAGTCATGGTGATTTCAGGGTCATTTCCAAATAACAGTTGGAAAAAGGACAAAAAATTCCTGTCCTGGAGGACGCTTTTAGCAATGTCATCACAGTCAAGGGAATTGGGCTCCATGAATTTGTTGGACATGGTGGGGACAATGCTTTTGGCTAAGAGATGCAGACATGGATAGAAAGACTTTGTTGCAAAAAGGAGCCAAGGATGGGTAAAAAGTAAGAAGTTAGGGTTTAAAAGGAGATGGATGGTGGTGGGGGCCAGGCGATGTGGAGAAACCCGACGAGGGTTGGGAGGTGTGGAAATGGAATATCGAGTGTAGATGCTAGGGATAGGAGGCATGTCGTGAAAGGAGGTAACACATATGAGATGTGGTAAAAACCATGGGCAATGAAACACAACAGCGCACAAGGTGGGCTTAGAAAATCTACTGTTGACACAACTACCCACTGGGAGAGACTTTGAGGAGCCAAAAAGGAAAGGCACACGTCCCAATAAAAAGGAATTAGAGTGTTTTAAGGTGAGCAAGTCTAGCCTATCTTGACCATTAAACTTGTTGGAGATAGTGTTCATCTACCATGTCATATTGTCGAGCTTGAGGTGGGTGCCTTCTTCATGAGAATATGCAGTGGATCACTAAGACATAATGTTGTCTCTATGATTGGAAAGGTTATGGATTTGATTAGTGTGAGGATTACTAGACCAAAGTTCTTTCTTCACCTTTTTCTTGATTTCCAATATAGAAACAATGCTTTGAAACCTACAAAGTTTGAAACAAATGTACCAAAATATGGTAATTAAATTAGAGTGCATTCCAAAAAATAGACCCGATGGGATTTTAGGAGGTGGCAGTCAGTGTAAAAGGTATGAGGGTGGTGGGGATAATGGAGGTTGGCAGAGTGAGGCCAATGGGATTTGCAGTGGGGGTTTGTGGGGGTAGGCGAAGGGTTGCAGGGGAAGTAGGCCACGTGAATAAAAATATGGTCATTACTTTTGCAAATAACATTGGAGGGAAGCCAAGGACTATAATCCAATGACATGTGGAACTTAGCATGACTAGAAAACAAAAAAGTCTTATGCATGAGGATGACGTTGACTGCCGTGAGGAGGGAATTCCTACTGAGGGAGGCTGATATATCATTTTTCTTTATTAACAATACCTTTGACTTCTTCTAGGATATTATGGAGCCAAGTTTGAAGATTAGCTAAATTGATCCCGATATTGGCTAGCTTGTTTGCAAACTTATTCATTTCTATAAAGGTGTGTTGGTAGACAACTTCCTGGAGGTTGAAGACAATGATACTAGATTCTTCAATGTATTCTTTGACTTTCCATGAAGGTCTACTATTTTTTTTCTTGAGGTAGTTGATAATGTTGAGGGAATTCCCTTCAACAATAAGTCTTGTATAATACTCCTTGTTTAGAATTAACCCTCTCCACATGATTTTAGACTAAACAACATGATTAGTCTGATAACCCAATCCTTTAGCAAAGGATAGGATAATATATCCTTTATGGTTTCTTAAGACCCATCTAGCCCCTACCTTACCTAGATTTCCTCTAGCAGCTCCATTAAAATTGAGTTTGTGCTAGCCTGGAAGAGGAGGTTTCCAAATAGATTTGGGTCGGATGGAGCTAGGAGGTTGGATTTCATGAAGGAGCAGGACTAATTAAATACCTAGGTCAGAATTAGCCTTGGAAAGTAGTTTATAAGCGGGGGGAATGAGTGAAGAATTTTCCAAAGCAGAGGCCAGGATTTTTGAGGAAATGAGCTTAGGGAATTTGGGCTTGATCGAGAAAGCTTTGTTGTTTCTCTCTAACCAAACTTGCCATAGGAAGTGTTTGAACGATTGATTAAGTGATTAATGATGGTTACTTTAGATAGTGTAATGTGATTTTGGTGTTTAATGATTATGTTATGATTATTAATGTTCATTTGATAATTGATTCATGTTTGATTATGATTAGTGATAAAGGAGAAAAATCCTTGGCCTTGGAAAAACAAAGGATATACATCCATGAGGACATACTTATGCAAATTTTAAAATAATATCAACAATTAAGGAAGATATAAAATTAGGCTAGTCTCTTAAATTTATATAATGATATTTTACCAACTCCATAGTTGAAAGGGGTCTAATTTATTAGCTTTTGAAGCTAAATACTTAAGATAAAATTACCACAAGATCTAAAATAAAGTTGCAATATGAAATATAAGATAATGACAATATTCTAAACATATAAAACTCATAAATAACTTCAAAAATAACTTATAGAATTTTTATTAATAAATGATCACAAAAATTGTATCTCCATTGAATAAAGATCTCAAATACACCATACTTCCACACACTCTCATTCTACAATGTATATCTCACACTCACACACATAGATACATATATAATGGAATGTGACTCTTCATATGGAGCACTCTTGGCCTTCACTCTTCTAGAGACTCTTCATCTTCCTATTCTATGGACTCATGTGCATATGGACTATTATGCACATTTACATTACCAAAATACTTTGCACACTCTAATAATACTTGTGAATTTATTATATTGCATAAAGTTATCCTCACACTCTAATCTAGAACACTCTCCTAATATAAATATGTACCCAAGGTGGTACATTAGAATGTACCAAATAATATAATATATTACAACACCCCTGTATTATATTATTTGGTTATTGAAGACTTTATTCTTCAATATGGTTCTTTGTATCTTATCTTCAATCAAATTTTAAATTTGCACAAAATGGTTCTTGCAAAAACACTTTCTCTTTTTCTTTGTCCTTAATATCATAAGGCTTCATCTTGACCTGGTTTCTTTTCTTTTTATTTAAATTTTATTTTTGTCTAGAGTAGTCAATCATGAGATAGCCTTGTTGAACAAGAGATCTAATAACATCTTTAGTCCACTTTTGTTTTTATTTCTCATTAAATAACCTTCTTGCCTGTTCTTCATGCCTATGTCCATTGTTAGCAAATACTTTAGAAATAATACTTTGAAATGAACACTGTAATATGTATGTTAAAACTTTTTCAAATTTCAAGTAATATTTTTTCTTGTAATAACAAAAAGTAGATGAATGATATCCTTTTCCATAATAGTTAGAAGGATGTAAATCCCAACAATCAGCTTTTTCACGGATGTAATTCCAAACAATAAGCTTTTTCACGGATGTAAATCCCAACAATCATCTTTTTCATGACCTCCTCTATTACAATAAGTGCATTTCAAGTTTTATTTTATTGTTTTGAAAAACTTAATTTCATCTATTTTCTTGATCAATTGATATAACCATGTGTGTATAGTTGAAGTAATCCTTCCTTTGCTTCTTTCATACATCTGTAAGAAATTTTGTTATTCTACATATTTTTCTATATTTTGAGAATGTTTTTTTATTTTACTCTCAAAATTATAATTTTCATCAAATTCTTCTACCATATTGTTAGAAGATGTATTTATAGTATCTACTCTTATCAAAATGTCCATCTATGATTTCTCAAAAGTTTTTTTAAGCCATATTGATTCTTCTCTTCTACTCATACATTTTATATTGTGATTATCCTTTGAATCAAGTATGTCTCTATGCCATGTTTATTTCTTGAATCCTCTATACTTAATAAGTTCTTCCATTATTAAAGAAATCTTCCTGGTAACTTGCTAGTCTTAAAGGTGAAAGACAAATTTGCTAAAAATTTTAAATCTCTAAACCTTTGATGTTGACTACCTTATGTCTCCCTAGATTTTGATATATAGTCTTTCTTGATAAAATGTTTTCAACTTCCAAATTTTGAATTGAAATTTGAGTATATGAGAAAATACTATTTTTAATTCTTCAATCTCTCTACTCTTTATTTATTCTTAGTTTTGGGTGATAGACTAATATTATCAAATTTTCAATTGTTAATATTAAAGTTGGCAACCTTTTATCTCCCTAGTTAGACTTGTCAAATACTTTTTGAAGTAATTTTAATTTTTCAAAACTTTAATCTTTATATCTCTTTTTTTTTGTAAGTAGATTATATTAACAATGGGTTTTGAAAGGTTCCTAAAACCTTTTTACAAAAAGTCACAGGTCATATGACCAAAACCAACAACACAACGCTAACATGCAAGGGCATACAATTTCAACCAAATTGAAATGAAAATAAGTTCCTACGGGATGATCCCAACAAAAAAATCCCAAAAAAACTATCTCGACCAAGACCAATAGGGTAGACCATAACAAAAACAAAGTATAACACCAATTACTCGTTGGTGTTGGTTTTTGCATTCAAGTTTCCATTTGAAGCATCACCTACATTCTTCATGTGGTTGTGGATTTCATCTATAAATTTTGCTACTTGTTGATAGAGGTTCAAGGTCATTTTGGAAGCATCAACAGTAGCAGTCATATTTAAAACAATGCTAGCAATTTGGCTAAGCAAAGGATTTTAGCTTGAATTTGTATGGGGAATAATGTTGGCTACAATCATCGAATCCATAGGGGGTGAGTCATCAGTAGAAGACTTCAAAAGGGGGTCAACAGGCTTCTGATTCTTCAGGTGAGTGGAGGCCTTGGGGATGGTAGAGGTGGGTTTTATCTTAGCATATGCAGGGCTCTTAGCATGCATGGCATTTTTGAGGGATCGATGTTTAAACTCATACTCACCGTAAGGGTAGGTCTCCTTTTTCTTGGCTCCTAGAGTGTGATTTTTGGAAGATGGAGAGACAAATTCAAGATCTTCATTACCACTCAAAATATCTTGGACAAGGGTTCCATGGTTGGGACTCTCACTAGTATTCAAAGGGTTTTAACTATCGAAAATCACCACTTTCTTGTGAAGGCATTGAGAGAGTGTTTGTAGAGAATGATATGGAGGTCTTTGTGGATAATTTGAGTGGATTCCTTTTTCTAAATTTGATTATAGAAATATCTATGGATATAAAGAGGTAATATTGACTTTATTAATATTCCAAAGGTGGTTAAGAAAGGTAATATGGAAGCTACATAGGGGGCTATTAGTTTTATCAATGGTAATGAACTACATTATGGGAACCATGCCACGGTCCCAAGGAGCAGGGAGGGAGATTCTAGAAATTTATCCATTCTCAATGATAAGGTCCTTACCTTTCTCTATGAAGCTCTCCATCTCCAAAACCATTGAATGCCTATTGCATCTGACCACTCGTCCGTCGATTGGAAACCTGCTAACTTCTACCATAAGTTGGATGTTGATCTAGAATTCAAACCCACAGATTGTGATATTTTCATTATCCCATGTCTCCATGATCTCATATATGACCTCTTCATCGTAGCCATAGAACATCTTCAAGAAAGGTAAAAAACCATGGCTACCTAAAATTTCTTTGAAAAGAGGGTCAATGATGAGGGAATCAGGTTTATATAGGGGTGGAAAATGGGGGCTCTATGGTGCAGGCCAGGATAAGGGTAGAAGTAGGGAATATAATGCACATTTAGGTGCGGTTTAACTTAAAGGTACACTCATTTTGTATGCTAATAAAATTGTAGGTCCATTGCCACCTTCGATCTTTGTATATGGTTGGGAAGTGTGCCCCAAGGCGAGGAATAATTTGATCATGGGAAATAAGTGAGTGGAAAAAATATGGTAATCAAAGACCCTAGAAATATTCTGATGGTCAACCAGGGTGGTACATGAAAAACAACTAGCAAACCCTAATGTAGTGAGGAATCCCAGGAAGGAAAATCCATCTCATTACTCTAATGGGAGAAATGCATCTAATAAAAAACTAGGTAGGTGAATGGAATGAGGAAAGGTGTGTAATTTATGAAGGGGGAAAAGGTACATAGATAAACATGAGAGGAAAGTAGGGTGTTAGTGATGACATGGACAGAGGTGATGTGGCTGGGCCAACACTAGCAATGAAAGGCGATGGTAGACTAGGAGGGGTGTAAGGGGTCAGGAAGGGGTAACGAGTGGGTGGGGGTGAGGGGGAAAGACATAAAGTGAGGTATGAAATAAGGGGTATTGTATTAGGGATTAGGATAGGTCCATGCAAGGTTTGAATATTGGTGCTGAGCAGGTGGAAAAACTCAATAAGACTTAGCCCAATGAGTAGTAGCAACATGAATAAGAGGTTGTATAAAATCATTGTACCAAACACTTAAGGGATATTTACGGGACCCAAAATTGGCCAATGAATCAGTTGCACGGTTGGCTTCCCTAAATATGTGTTGGATGATGGACGTAGGGAAGTCTTGGAGGAGTCTTCTCACTTCAAAAATAATGTTGTTGACTCTCCAATTTGGCAGTTTTTTGCTTTTAAAATAGTTGATGATATTAAATGAGTCACCCTCCATAATTAGTCTGCATTGAATATCATTGTTAATTAAGAGCCCATGATAAAGAGCTTTGGCTTCAATTGTATGATTGGTTTCGATGCCCAAATATTTAGCAAAAGTAACAATAATTTTACCATTATGATCTCTGACAACACCTCCTACTCTAGCTCTTCTTGGATGAAATTTGGATGATCCGTCAAATTTTAGATTAAGATAACCTTCATGGGAGGGATCCAAAAAGCATTGTATCGAGTATTGGAGAGTGTCAAGGATAGAGTTAGCTCCATGGATAGGTAGAGGGTGGAAGCAATGGTGGATTCGATTCTAGGATCAGTTTTTTTTTGGTAGGGGAAGAGTTCAACATTTTTGTTATAAAATAAAGCATTTTGTTTCTCACTAAAATAGGATATCTGGAGAGATTAACAAAGGCACAATTTTTGTGCTCAAGACAAACCTGCCAAAGGAAGTGGTGGAGGCTGAGGGACCATAAGACTTTTATTATATTATTGCATATGGGGTTAGGCCACTGGGTGAAGATTTCAGACAAAGAGGGAGACCAGGCCAAAGAAATGCTAAAAGAGCTTAAGATGAGACTTAGAAAATCTTAAGTGAAGGGGAAATCCATGAAGAGGTGGTAGGTGGATTCCCAAGAAAAATGGTAGAGATAACATCGGTTGGAAATAATAATCCTTTTGATCATGAAGTTATCGATGGTTAGAATTTTGTTTTGAGTGAGCAACTAGGAAATGAACCCAAATTTGGGTGTAAGGCACTTGAGGCAAATAAAGTTGATGGGGATTGAGCAAAAGGGGGATTGATTTGAAATAGGTACGTAGATTTGATAGAGAAGAGACTATCGTCGCACAACTTCCACAAAGGAATATTGGGTAGGTCAGTGTGGGGGATGATACAATGGTTGAGGATGGTGTTAAGGGATTTGGTAGCTAGTATAAGCTCTCTGAGAAGGATGGTGGAGGGAATGGTGTTCTAGGATACCTTAGAAAATAGGTTCATTCTAGAACTAGGAGGTGAGGCTAGGGAGGTGAACCCAAATGGGTACTATGTTAATGGACTGGGATTCAGGGTCAAAATCCTATGTCCATCTTCTCAAGAAAAGGCTCCTTCTTCAAAAAAAACCAAGGACCTCTTGTTAGAATGTGACTGATATCTTCCATGTTGTTGAGGCAGATCTGGATGAAGCCTCTGGACCAGGAAATCAATTCCATACTACCTCTAGGGTGCCATTTTGTGGAGGCCCATATTTTAATGGATTTCATATCTAGCCTTCCTCCAATAAATTTACCAATCAATGACATTGTTTCCATAGAGATAAAGTTTTCCATATGGATTTTGGGGATGACAAGATATTTACCTCTAGGGACCACTACCTTTCTTTGGAAAGATATGATATTGAAGCTTACGCAATTTTGACAATTATTAGCAAAGGAGTATGGGTAATTCCCATCAACCCCAGCAATCTCAACAGTCTTTTCAAGGGAGAAATATTTTGAAAGAGAACGACCCGACATGGGGGCCTTGTCATTTCCCATACTTCTAGATATCTTTTTAGGATTATTACAGGGTATTCTGATGTCCATTAATTCAAGGCTTTTATTAGGGGGCTTATGGGACCCAAATAAATCTTCATCAACATCAGAAGCATCACCTCCATATTCGGTATCATATTTCTCCATGTTCCCACACTCAAGAATTTCAAAAATTTCACCTACTACAACTATCTCAATGTTCTCTTTATATCTATTTAATTTTTTAATAAGAGACTTGAAATCATTGCAATTTTTAGTTTTCCAAAAACTTATGTTGAATTCCTTTTTTTTTGGTAGAAAATATTCCAGAAGGGATGCCACTTTTGGGTAAGACCCAAGGAGGCAGGGGTATCCATTCTACCAAAATAACCCAGGATCCAAACCTGGCCTACCACTTTTGACATACTCAAGGAGCAAACAAACACACAATAAGATTAAAAAATAAATAAATAAATAAAAATAATAAAATAAATTATAAAACTTGCTTGCTCCTTGATTGCGTCAAAAATATAAAGCACAACCAAAAACACACACAATAAGATAAAGAAACACCACAACACGAACCACAAAAAAAAACACAAGAACAAAAAAATAAAACACAAACATCACAAAAACAATAGAACACTACAAAGACAACCAACAAAAATATGAAAAACAAAAACAACCAAAACCTAAAAAATTAAAAAAATTAAATAAAAAACAACCAAAAACCAAAAAATAAAAAACATAGAAAATACTCACACACAAAAACACGAATTAACACAAACATAAAGAAACACAAGAACAAGAACAACAAAAAACACCACAAAGAACAAAATACCACAAAAAACGCAAGAATAGATAGAGGAAAAAAAAGAAAAAATAGTTTGAACTAGGAAACCAAAATACCCTGACCAAACCAAAGAGAAGCAAAAATAAAGCAATAAGAAACTAGGTACCTTCATAAGTGGAGCCATCCAAAGAAATGATAGAAAAAATATGTTCCCTTATTTGTGAAGCCCACCATCTATGAGGGTGGCCATAACAAGTAAGATCATATTTGTCCAAAGCCAAATTAACTAAAGCATCAATAGTTTATTTTGATATCTGACTACATGATTGTAATCGACTTTCAAAAATCTCGTCTAGATTAATTGAATCTTCTCAATAATTATTTTTATTCTCCAATCAACCTTATGATTCTTAGAATGAATCTTCAAAATATTAATCATGAGTTGAGAGTTAGACTCAACTAACATATTTTCTCATACAACCTTAGTAGCCTCTTGAAGGCATCTGAGGATACCATACCCCTAAGCAAGGTTATTGGAAAGAATACCCAGATTCTTAGCAAAAGTAAAAACTATGGAGCCATCTGAAAGTCTACCAATTCCTCCTGCACTAGCTTTTCCAGGGTTCCTTCTAGAGGCTCCATCAGTATTGAATTTTCCAAAATCATTAGGAGGAGGTTGCCAATTTCTTGTCCTATCCATCGTACAAATACTCACATTCCATTTAAGTTGGTTGTCCTTAGAATATTTAATGTTCAATATTTGCATCACTTGATCCCATCTTTGGTGGGAGTTTTTGGGGTGATTAAGGAGTTGATTGACTGATTAAACTAATTTGGCTATGGTATTTTGCCAAATATAGTGAATATCCTTCCTATCTTGATTAAAAATTTAGCTATTCCTTTCATTCTAGATATTCCAAACAATAATGGTAGAACCCATCCAACCTAAATGCCTAATAAAGTGATCAACACCCTCTTTTTTAAGCCAATCCCTCCAAATTTGTTCAAAATTAAAAAAATTGGACCATTGTAAGCCAAGTATAGTGGCCATTCTCCTCCAAAGCTCAAAGGCTAAATTACACTCAATAAAAATATGGCTGAGAATTTCTACATTCTCTCCACACATTTCACATCTAAAAGGGCCATGAAAAACATGCTTCATAAGTTGCTCACCAGTAAGCACCCTATGATGCAATAACAACCAAGTAAAGATCCTCACCTTAGGCCAGAGCTTTTGAGCCCACAACTAAGAAAATATGTCAGAATATTGGTTGGGATTATTATGACATAAGATAAAATAACCTTGAGCAACTAAATAATCACACTTAGTAGTGTTGTTCCATCCAAAACAATGTTTTTCATGGGACCAAGAGAGAGATCTCATATGAAGGATGCCTTGGATATCTTGTATTTGCATTTATGGTATTTGAATAGGATAGTCCTCAATAGGGATCCAATATCTACCAACCTTTGAATTACCAGTATGGCACAAACAATAATTAGCCACCTTTATCTAGTTAGCTCAGTGAATCTCTTCCATCCAAGGCCTCCAATCGGAAAAATGAGTTATCAAAGGCTTGTGACCATCCCAAGAATATATACAAAAATTTACCTGTTGACCATTATGAATGATCCAAAATAAATTTTTCTTAATCAAATCCTCACCAGTCTTAAGAACTACTAAAATAGGAGAATTTTTTGTAGGAATTTGTGTAGACACCAAAACAACACCAATCCGATTATGTGACTGCAAACACTGATTGCTTTGACACACACAACCCCAAGGGCAGCCCCTAGAGGTTAAACAGTGGTCCTAACCACTCTCACAATAGTTTTGAAAGGTCAAAGATCAATTTGGCACCTTCAAGCACTTTGCTCAATATTCATTCCACCCTGGAATGAATTCAAACTGGGATTCACCGCCTGGACCCAGGGATGAATTCTAGATTCGCTCCGGGGTGGGGCGAATTGCAGGTTTGACGAGCAAAAAGTCAAATCTTGACAAATGGTAGCTCAGATCCGCCACTCAACGCTTCCTTCATTGCATGGGAGTATGGGTGAGCATTTTCGAGCATTAGAGGCATTTGCAAGGTCAGTCATGAAGTCCCTATTCAGGGAGGAATCTCCTTCCCCCTGGGAAGGCATGATTGCCAAGTGGCACCTCTGCATGCCCATTTCAAGAGACCTCCAGGTCTATAAATTGGTGAGTTTCCTCACCCCAAAAGGAGGAGAGAAGTAGCATTTTAGAGCAACAAAGTGCTGTCATTTTATTTTCATACCTCACACCTTTTGGATTTGCGCCTTTCACATCCTTGATCTCCTTTAGAGGGGAGGTCATTGGGTGACTATTGGGAGGACGAATCTTGATCCCAAAACCTAAAATTTGGCCACAATATCCCACAAAATTTGTCAAAAATACCACACAAGAGGTTTTGGACCCATCCCAAGTGGATTGGTGCCGAAATCAGGCCTCAAACGACGGGTGGCCTGCCCCATGGGCGCCCCCTCCCACACTGCCACAATCCTAATCGCCCCCTTTCGGAGCGATGGGAATTCCATGGTAGATTTTATTTCTTTCATTTTTGCATTCAATTCTATGATGCTTAGATAGGTTGTCATTTGAATTTCATCTTGTTTTGAACAATTTTGATCATATTTCTATATTGCCCAGAGCGAATTCAAATCGGTGAGGAATTTCTCGACTGTTATTTTTGCAAGGCCTTCCTGGTGGTGTCTTGATGCCCCTATCAAATTTTTAGAGCATTTGGACCTATTTTAGTCATAGTTTAATTCATTTTTCTCATTCACTTATCGTAGGCTTGGGGATTGCATGCTTTGTTTTATCCACAGGTGCTACTGACCGTTTCTTGTTCCTTTGAACATAGGGTTTGGACATTGGAGGAGTAGTGAGGAGTCAAGACTCATCAATGCAAGTGGTGGTGATGTTTGGTCCACCCATTTTACATGTGGGCATGCGGAAGAAGGAAAGGCACCCATGGATGTAACAAGAACTCATGCTTAAACGCTCCTAGCCCTTGGAAGGGGAGGATGCACATTGTAACCGAGTTTGAAACATATCAATAAAAAGGGTTGTCTTCTTTATTTCACATTTGTTTCATTTTGATTCGCTCATGCCTTTCCCTCTTTTCATGCACTTTCAAATTCCTAGGATTTAGCGTTAAGTTTGGGTCGATTTTTGCATCGCATATTCGCTTTCCTTTTTGCTTTCGTATCCTCGTGCTTTCAGTGGCAATCAAGGTGAGATGGCTTATAACATCTTGCTAGGGCGGCCATGGATCAGGGACATGAAGTGTGTCCCTTCGATAGCTCACCAGTGTTTGAAGTATGCATTTGAAGGGGAAGTACATGTAGTCCCGACGGACTTAGAACCCTTCAAATATTGCAATGCAGTGCTGATGCCGCAATCGACCCTCCCATCGACGCACTTGGATTTTTAGTTAAATCCATCTAGACAGGGTCCGATGCCACAAGCACCACTGGTGATAAATCCATCTACATCCCAGCCAGGTACATCTTCATCGTCCGGTCCTTCACCAACAATGCCACCTATCATGGCTAAACAGAAGGACAAAGGGAAGCAAACCCTGGAAGAGGCTCAACCCCTAGAAGAGGTGCTGCCAACAGTATCAACCATCTCTACCGAAGAGATGCCTAGCACAATGGAAGTTGAGGCTCCTAGTTCACCCAACATGGAGTGGACTCAAGAAGAGCTTCCATTCCCTCCCTCTCAATCGCCAATAATCACTATTGAAATGGCCAATACGGTCCTGGGGGAGTATCTAGTGCGGAATGTTGTAGCAACGACCGTGCTAGAGTCCATGCAAGACATGGGGAGACCTCGCCTCCCCATCGGTACAATTGTTCCTTTAGGCTACCCACCGAACCAGACAAATTTTGTGTATGGGGGCCTTGATCATGGTACTGAGCCATGCATGCAAGAGGACGAAGATGAAGAGCCTTTTGTAGAAGATGTCAACTATCTGTCTAACCCGGACTTCACTCTGAGATATCTTGGCCAATGCAATTGGCATGGATACGGGCTAGGCAGGTATGAGCAAGGAGTGTGTGTCCTTTGCCAACCAAGATACCAAATGCCTTATGACAAGTCGGGAGTAGGGTTCAACCACCCCCTACCCTTGGACATCTTGGTGGAAAACATGCAAGGCCTAGGGATAGGCAACAAGGGTGGATTGGCATCAGATCCTTATGCCAACCCAAACACAACGTATACATTGGGAGATTACCTCCCATGGTCAACAACCACCCTTGTTAACCTCAATAACCCTTCTCCTTTGCTAGAGAGAGGCGAAAGTTCGGGGACTCACTTTCAAGGAAGGTATAAATAGTGTCAAGAGGGATCTTCGGAGGATGAATTAGAATATGAACCAGCATCATATGATCCCTTTGAATCCGATAGTGATCACTCACAAGTGATCCCCATGAATGACTGTCAAGAGAGCCTCTTGACAATGTTCCCTCTAGAGGCTCCAAGCGAGCCAGTGCCGCGTCAAGAGAATCAGGTCCCCCCATGGAGAGTGGAACAACCACAATGGGGCCAGATTAATTTGCTCGAGCAGGATGAGCCTGTAATGCCTCAAACAGTTGTCGGAGCCAACGAGGGCTTTTGGATCTCCGATAGTGATTACGAAGATGAAACAAAAATGACATATCTTAATCACATGCGACAGAGGCCGCAACCATACCCCTTGGAGATTAACGACATATTTGAACAGATGGGCATAGTGCCAGGACACGAGTGGTACGTAGACCCAGCGGGGTGGGATCAAGTGTTGGATCCACCACTCAAGGTATATGAAGAGCACCTTCCACTCCGAGACCCTAGGGTGATATCAGTGCCGAGGGTAGACCCTGTCCTCCTATCAGCACATAGGGCCGATCCATTCATGCCAATACCTCTAGAGCCAGATCCGGAGCATAGAGAACATCCAGAATGTTCGAGTCATCACACCCACGGTAATGGAGACCAAAATCATTTCATCCACATGATCTCCATTGACTTAACCGCCCCCATCCACAATCCGGTCGATCCAACATGGTCCTTGCATCTAGACATAGATGCCATTGACTGGGATCACGTCAATTCACCTCCATCCCCATCAGAGTACTGGCCTTTCGATAAAATGCTTCATTTTACCCCAGGGACAACTCAGGATATCTTTCATGCTGAAGAGGAACCCGAGGTTCCCAACGCAGATTTAAACTCAACAAATGATATCCATTTGATCCCAACTCCACATCAGTTGGAGGACGGATCCCACATGTCGATCGAGGAGACGACTGACGTAGACATCGGCTTGGATCCAATGAATCCATAGATTATCAAGCTAGGGGTAAGCTTATCCCTCGAAGAGCAAGCCGACTACATTGCCCTTCTCAAAGAGAAGAAGGAGGTTTTTGCATGGTCATACAGAGACATGTCGGGGCTAGATCCGTAGCTAGTCATGCATAATCTAACGCTTGATCCGACAATCAAGCCAGTTAAGCAAAAACTACGTAAGATGCACCCAACAAGTGGCCTTGATGGTCAAAGATGAATTGCAAAAGTTGTTGGATGCACAGTTTATCATCTACGTGGATTATCCGCCATGGTTGTCCAACATGGTGCCCGTCAAAAATCCCGATGGGAGGATTCGCATATGCACTAATTTTTGAGATCTAAACAAAGCGAGTCCTAAGGATGATTTCCCCTTGCCAAGCATCGACGCATTGGTAGACGCTACAAGAGGTCACGAAATGCTATCCCTCATGGATGGTTTCTCGGGATACAATCAAATTCGTATCAATCCCGAGGACCAACTAAAAATGGCGTTCACAATGCCTTGGGGGACATTTTGTTATAAGGTCATGCCTTTTGGCCTTAAAAATGTCTGGCACCACCTACCAACGTGCCATGACGTACATCTTCCATGATTACATGCATAAAACTTTGGAAGATTACATGGATGATTTGTTGGCCAAATCTCTTTTGCGCCCAGATCATCTCGATGACTTAAGCAAGATCCTCGATCGCCTCATGGAACATAAAGTCAGATTGAATCCCAAGAAGTGCGTATTTGGCATCACATCTAGAAAACTCTTGGGTTTCATAGTCTCAAAGTGAGGCATCGAAGTGGACCCAAACAAAGTCAAGGCAATCCTTGAAATGGTTCCCCCAACTACCATTAAGCAGCTCAGAAGTCTGCAGGGAAAGGTCACGTCAATTAAGCGCTTCATAGCGCAGCTATCTGACAAGTGCCGACCCATGAACAAATTATTGCACAAGGGGGTAGCATTTCACTGGGATGACGAGTGCCAATCAGCCTTTGATGACATCAAACGATACTTGGCTTCGTCGCCAGTATTGGCACCACCTAGACCAGGAGTGTCATTCTACTTATACATCTCAGCTACTGAGGTGGCACTGGGCGCCATGCTAGCCCAGAAGAATGAACTTCACAAAGAACAGGCTACTTACTATCTTAGCCGCACCCTGGTCAGTTATGAACTTAACTATGCATACGTCGAGAAACTCTGCTTGGCAGTGGTGTTTGCTACCAAAAAGCTATGCCACTACATGCTGAGCAACACTACGTATGTTGTGTCTAAGGAGAATCCATTGTGGTACATGATGAGTCGTACTTATCATAGTAGTCGCACGGAGAAATGGATCATGTTGTTGACGGAATTTGACATAGAGTTTATTGGATAGAAATCCATCAAAGGATAGGTCATAGCCGATCAACTAGCAGAGGCTCCTCTCGAAGACGATCAGCCTCTGGTCATAGAACTACCCGATGATGGGGTCTTCCATGTCTCAGAATCGCCAGATTCTGATGAGCCTGAGTCACAAGCTGACATAACCCTATTTTTTGATGGTTCTAAATGTGAGCAAGGTGGTGGCATGGGAATAGTATTCTTCACACCGCAGGGTGCTCCAATGCCTCTGTCATTTAAATTAAATTTCCCATGCACCAACAATAATGCAGAGTATGAAGCCTTGCTCATAGGTCTTCAGACAACAATCACCATGAACATCAAATGACTGAACATCTTTGGTGATTCGCTGTTAATTGTCAACCAAGTCAAAGGGGTATTCCAATGCAAATGCCTAGTTCTGCAGGCCTATAAAGCCCTTGTGGACAAATTCCTGGCAAATCTTGAGTGGTACGACATCGAGGCACTCCCTCGGTCATCGAATCATTTTGTGGACACTATGGCCTCCTTGGGGTCACTAATCCCGCAAGACCTTTTCGGTGATATGACAACCATTCAAGTCAAAACACTATCACAATCCATGATGGAGCGTGCAAGCTCTGACTTGACGCCAGGAATCCACATGATCCAGATTGAACCATCCTCGGATAAGTTCTCTCGAATCCACGATCGTCTGAAACATGCCAACTAGGGGTCCTTGTTCTCCCCTACTCCCATTAATAGCAACACAATGCTATTCTTACAAGTTCTCTCCCGCTCAACGTTTGCTAGGGATGAACTTCAAGAGGGATTGGTTGTTCATACCATCGAGGCTTTCGATCAGCAGGATTGGTATTTACCCGTAAGGGACTACCTCAAGTTAGGTAATCTCCCGCTTGGATTGACGCATGCCACAAAATGAGCATTCAAGCAGAAAGCGGCTAAGTATGTCTTGTTAGGAGACATTTTGTACCATCATAGCTATGAAGGAATCCTCCTTCGTTGCTTGGACCAGCAAGAGTCCACTTGGGCGATCGCCCAAGCGCACGATGGTACATGTGGTGGCCACTTCAGTGGTATGGCCATCGCAAAGCGCATTCTTTGCATGGGCTATTATTGGCCATCTTTAGAGCGAGATTGTTGTGCATATGTAAGGAAGTGCATGAAGTGTCAACACCATGCTAATTTGACACATGTACCTTCCTAGGCCTTGCAGTCGATCCAGTCAGCTTGGCCATTTTCGTAGTGGGGCTTAGATCTAATCGAAAATATCTCCCCTGCATCGTCAGGTCATCACACGTTTATCATAATGGCCATAGAGTATTTCACCAAGTGGGTGGAAGCAGTTTCGCTTACCTCTACGACAGGACCCCGCATTGTGGAGTTCATTTTACATAACATCATATGTCATTTTGGTATTCCATCCAAAATAATCTCGGATAATGGGACGTCATTCAAGAACAAAGACGTGCGTGCTTTGACCACAAAGTACAAAATTCAGCACAGTTTTTTGACACCCTATTATCCGTAGGCAAATGGGCAAGCAGAGGCGTCAAACAAAATGCTAGTTGCCATCCTTAAAAATACCGTCATAGATAGTCATAAGGATTGGCACATCCAAATCCCACTTGCCCTATGGGCTTATCGCACTAGCATTCGGATGCCCACTGGGGCAACTCCATTTTCGCTCGTGTATGGCTCCGAGGCAGTCATGCCTCTCGAGTTGGAAATTCCTTCCCTACGCATATCAATGCAAGAGTTCATCGATGATGACACTGCACGGCAGGCCCGGTTAGACCAGCTTACATTGCTTGATGAACGATGCATTAATGCCCTCGAGCATTTACGTATCTATCAAGAGCGACTTAAGAAAGCTTACAACATGAAAGTTCACCTGAGGGATTTTCAGGTTGGTGACTTGGTCTTAAAAGAAAACCAACAGAACTCTAGTTTGCCATCCCATCTAAGGGACAAGTTCATGGCAAATTGGTTAGGTCCATATGTAATTGATAGCAAAATAGGACCCGGGACATACCGGCTAGCCTCTCTTGATGGAATCAAGGAACTAGAACCCTTGAACATCAGTCATTTGTGACCATTCCATATCTAAGAGAGCCATATCCCAAACAAAATGCTCCAAGGATTCCTACAATCGCTTGGTCAATCCCAAAATGCTCCAAGGATTCCTACAATCGCTTGGTCAATCCCAAAATGCTCCAAGGATTCCCACAATTGCTTGGTCAAAAATAAGAAAATTCAAAAATAGTAAAATCATCAAAAACAACAAAAATTTGCATCTCATTTCCAGGCATGCTCAAACTCATCACACCAATAGAGAGCTCTTCTCGCATCTCATCTTCATATTCACAAAAATCAATCCATCAAAAACACAAAAATATGTAGCTGCATTAAGCATCACATCCATACATTGCATATTTGTGGTCATACAGGTCAAAGGCACCATAGACTGTAATTACTCCGCCAATCCATCTTGTTCCACATTTCTCCATTCTATAAGCAGTCCATCAAAAATAAATGCCATTCACTTCTTTTTACCATACCAGAGTCAGTGGTCTTCTAATGTATCAAGAGTTTTCGCCCTTCAGTCATCATTTTGCTTTCTAGCCACGTACTGTACCAAGTCAGACAGATTTTACGAAGGTAGAGTTCTACTTGGATCACACCTTGTTACGTAGCATCCCAACACAAATTAAAACACATAAAAATTCCCAAGTTGTGTGAATGAAAGATGAAACCTGCACAGCAATCCAGGTCACCATAAGCGAAACGGTTATCTTGCTCATCCCCCCGTGCGAATGACCCCAAGAATGCCGAGAGTTGGCAAAAGGACAAGCATCTTCCCTACCCAATTCCCCAAGAATCCCAAGTTCTCAAAAGTTGCAAACATCAAAATTTTGCAAAAAGTCAAAACTCCAAAAATTTGACATCACCACCAGAGTGCATACATCAAAAGGCACATACAATAGTGATTCTCATCACTCGAAATTCAAATCCCTTGCTCAAAAGAAATAAATAAAAAATAAACAATGATTTTTATCACTACAAAAGAGCAAGTATCCCAATACAATTGAAGAAAAGAAGGGAGTCGAACTTGAATCCCTAGAACTCTCAGCATTCCGACAGGTCATGAGGCAAACCTCAGTACCGGTTTGGTGGATAGCCTATCGGTCACTGGTGGTAAACCTCCCGCATGATGATATATCTGTCACATTAACTCGTGTACAGATCAATGTTTGCATGTGGATGAGCTAGCTTATGGTATCCTAGATAGCACCGTAGATTAATCTGACTAAATACAACAAAGGAGTTAGTGGAGCTAATTAGGTGATCCTCAGTACAAGTTTGGTTGACAGCCTATCTGGCACTCGGCGGTATCCTCGACAAATACCACATAAATGAACTCAATTGCACACACAGGGATGTGAAATAACTTGGTCAAAGACAAGTCCGATTCATACCTTGTCCAAAAGTCTTGTAAGATAAAGTACAGTCATGGCTAGTGAGTTAAAACCGTCTGAGTCTTAGAAAACCTTAGCTACATTTCTAAACCAACTGCGCTATCTTTCATCCTCGCATTGCCATCAACAATCGCCAAAAAAAAAAAACCCCACAAAGGTCTAAACAGTCTATGGTGCTCTCGCCAAACAACACAAATTCAATTCATCCATTCCATTTGCATATCCTAAAATTTAGAAACATTTGCATTCATCATAACATATGCATCCATCAAAATAAATTAACATGCATACATCCATACTCATCACTCATCATGCATAAAATCAAATCATCACTCGCATAAACAAAATAAAGTCATCTGTATATATCATCAAAAATGCCCGCAGGCTACAATGAACCGGTCCTGTGACCCCGCAACAAAATCCAAAAGCTCAAAAACCCCCAAGCCTAGGGCGTCGGCCACCATGATCACGCAGGATCGGTGCGACGGGAACTACCCCCCGTGGTGTGGGTCCTATGGGACCCCTCAAGGCGGCTACTGCTAGCCCCCGCATCACGCCTACTCACCCCCCTCATCCAGTCACCTACGCCGAGAGGATGTTGACTGCTCAGTCTCACTCCCTCTCGAGCGGCATGATGATCCACCTTCGCTGAACGTAGGGACCCACCCACCAAGGTGGCTAATCTCTGCCTCCAGCTCCAACCGCTGTCGCATCGAGTCCATCTCCCATTGGCGATATGTCACCAAGTTCTCCTCGCACTATGCCAAAGCCCTATCCCTCTCTGCCAGCTACATCCATAGGAGATCCCTCTCCCATGCAGCATCAGTACCCCCATCCTACCGATGGTAGGCAGCCAATGCATTCTCTCGCTCTGCTAGCTGCATGCGCAAGAGATCCCTCTCCTGCAACGCATCCCCCAGCTCCTCATCGTGCCTCCACAATAGCCCCTCCAACCGTGCAATCTCAGCATGTAGCCCGGACTCGTGTCCTCCGCATCCGCCTGAGGCGTAGGCATCTCTGGAATAGCAGCCTGCTCTGGCTCCCACTGCTCCGTGATGTCCTGCATCTCCGGCTGATCCGAAACCCCCAAATCCACATCCTCATCCTCCACCTCCACCATATCTGCATCCTCCCGAGGAGCTCCCCAATCATCTCCTGGTGCCTCGGCACCCTCCCCGCCCACTGCTGCTACCTCCATGCCTCCCAATGGCCCCTCTCCCCGCCATCACCATAGTACCCACCACTGGTCATACTCTGCGATAGTCCCGACGTCATCCACATCCGAGACGTCGATCACTATATCTAAATCCTCGCCTAGTGGCATGATGATCGATCGATCCAGAGTCCTCTCATCCCCCGATGTCGATAGACCACGGGCTCACCAGGAAACCCCTGGCGCACCCCAAACTATCATGTCACCCGATTGTAAGGGAAGAACTCATGCTCGGTCCCATGTCGCCCAATCAGCCACCGCTCCCTACGTACCCATCGAAGCCACTCTCCAACCTCCGGCCAGGCTGGACAGTCTCGATAAGGGTGCCAGAACACCTCCCCTGGAGTAAGCCGAGCGAGGGCATCGACATAGTGCCCTACGGCACCTGCCCATCATCGACTCTGTCCCTGCTCCTTAGACCACCGCCATAGAACCGCATAGCCTATATCCTTATCCTCCATCTCCGTCCGAGTCATCCACGGTAACCCGGCTGGCCTCTCCACCGCTATGTGTTGCCAAGCCCAGCTCTGCAATAGATAGCTGTAGCTAATCCCCTTTCGCTTCTAGCAGACCTCGTACAACTCACCATAGAGCTATGCCAGCAATGTCTGTCCCCACCTCATGATCAGCGGTGCCTCCGTCGAGCACTCTACCAACCGCCAGACCAAATCCAGTAGGTTCCATGAGAACCTCACACCTGACGAGTCAGTAGCAGCATGTTGGAAATGAGGCCCATGAGTACTGCGTGCCTCACTCCCAACACCCCTCTCTCAAGCCACCATCGGACCAGAATCCTGCCAATCTGGCAGTTGCCCTCTGCCCTCTCCACTGGGCTCTCCACACCCAGCTCCTCCCCATGCCCGAAGCATCGTATCAGTATAGCTGTCCGTTGATCACGCGACGACGTTATGATCGGCAGTCCATCTATCGAAATCCGCAGAAGTCGATAGACATCCTCCAAGGTCACTATCATCTCCCCTATTGGGAGATGGAAGGTGTTGGTCCGGGGATCCCACAGGTTGATCAGGGCCATCAGATAGGCCCGATCCCCGACCACAGGCTCCAGTCGAGCCACCTGCTTGAGCCCAAGGGCATCAAGCCACTCCCAGTCAACCACAGTTAGCGCCCCTCGTGCTTCAGCAAAAGTAGTAGGTACACGATACCGGCTCTTCACAACCTGCAAAAGAAAACAACACAAAAACATTAAAATCATGAAAAACTATACAACAATAACATGAATATACAACACTGCCTACCAATGTACAGCCAAAAACAAAACAAAAATTCAAAAAATTAATTTGTACACCTAGGGTTTTTAAACTCTAACTGATTAATTAATAACAAAAACAAAACAACAAAAAAAAGATCAATTGTCATCCTAGGGTTTCTAATCCTAACTGATAAATTAAAAAACAAAACAAAAATTCAAACAAATTAATTTTTCGTCACCTAGGTTTTTACAACTCTACTAGATTAATTAACAAAAAAAAAACAGTTATCAATCTTAGGATTTCTGTATTCTAAGTTTAAAATTGACAAAGTCTGCACAAACAAAACAAAATTAAAATAACAGTTTTTTAACCTAGGGTTTTCACCTACGTTTTAAAACTGACAAGCTCAACCTAAAAAACTAGGGTTTTATGTTCCGTTTATCCTAGGGTTTTAGTTAAAAGCAAAATAAAAATTTTCACCTAGGTTTTAACTACGTTTTCCATTCAGTTTTAAGCTAAGTCTTGGTTTGTGTTCAAGCTCAGTTTTAGGGTTTCAATTTTAAATTTTGGAAAACATCATCACAAAGAAAATTAAACAAATCACTTGTAGTTTTAAAACATATAACAAAAGCAATAACACTAAGGAGCACTTACTGGTCTCGCTTCGGCTTCGCCGCTCGATCCGGTTTGTGCACTCATGATGTCGAGAGAAATTTGGTAGTGCTTCGCTTCATAGAATTAACCTCCTCCTCCCTAGAGCTCCAAATCGCAAGAAAATTTGAATGCAAATGAGCCCAAACCCTAGTTTTGGCCTTTAAATAGGCCTTTTGAGCTCATATTCGTTCCTCCCTGGGATGAGCGCTCTGGTTAGCGCTCGTCCCACCCTGGGACGAATACTAAGCTGGTATTCGTCCCACCCCGGAATGAATTCAAGACAAAAATTTCAAAAAACAACAAAAATTGAACAAAAATGCACCAAAACAGCTAATAAACTTGCCCGATGAGAGTGCTGTTGCACTTGACATCCTGAGCATGCAAAATAGACATTGGGGTTACAAATTGTCACTATCCTACTCCCTAAGAAGGCTACCATAGCCGGACCGCTCCACGGGAGGATGGATTTCTGCCAATTTCAGCTCCAAAAGCATCACAAAAAGGGTTAACACCCACCAAAAATAGGTCTAAATGTCAGAAAATTGCACACGCTTAACGCTAAAACATCTAAAGGCACCCTTGCACAAGTCATCTTGGGTCAAGCGACTCATCACTTTTCTCATGAAGGTCATTCCCTCATCGATTCGTCGCTTGAGGGGGTAGTCACACTTAGTCACCAATCAACAAACACACACCCAATTAAGGAAAATGACATGCATTCAAAGAATCATTGACAAAGACAATTACGCTCCTGCTTGGGGCAGTAAACAAGCAATAATCACAACCTCGATCAAATCACTTGGCATTTCATGAATCATGAACTCAAGGTTCTCACAGACAAAAGGTTGCGCCCTTTGCCTATTCATGACCGATCAATGTCCAAGATCAAGTAACACCTCACCGAAAAAGGTTAACACTTGAATTGAGTTCCTTCGCTCGTCAGAAGCAAGGATTCAAGAATGCATGCCCTTTCCATACTTGGGGCATCAAAAGTTGGTTAGGTTACTGAGAAACCCTAATCATTAGTGCTTTGGTTATCTATTTTTGCTCGACGCTGCGCCATGCACAGCGCATCCCAAAAAGGGGCATCTGTAGACACCAAAACAACACCAATCCGATTATGTGACTGCAAACACTGATCGCTTTGACACACACAGCCCCAAGGGCAGCCCCCAGAGGTTAAACAGTGGTCCTAACCACTCTCACAATAGTTTTGAAAGGTCAGAGATCAATTTGGCACCTTCAGGCACTTTGCTCAATATCCGTTCCACCCTGGAACGAATTCAAACTGGGATTCGCCCCACCCTGGGACGAATTCTGGATTCGCTCCAGGGTGGGGCGAATTGCAGGTTTGATGGGCAAAAAGTCAAATCTTGACAAATGGCAGCTCAGATCCGCCACTCAACGCTTCCTTCATCGCATGGGAGTATGGGTGAGCATTTTCGAGCGTTAGAGGCATTTGCAAGGTCAGTCATGAAGTCCCTATTCAGGGAGGAATCTCCTTCCCCCCGGGAAGGCATGATTGCCAAGTGGCGCCTCTGCATGCCCATTTCAAGAGACCTCCAGGTCTATAAATTGGTGAGTTTCCTCACCCCAAAATATGGAGAGAAGGAGCATTTTAGAGCAACGAAGTGCTGTCATTTTATTGTCATACCTCACACCTTTTGGATTTGCGCCTTTCACATCCTTGATCTCCTTTAGAGGGGAGGTCATTGGGTGACTATTGGGAGGACGAATCTTGAACCCAAAACCCGACATTTGGCCACAATATCCCACCAAATTTTCCGACAATACCACACAAGAGGTTTTGGACCCATCCCAAGTGGATTGGTGCCAAAATCAGGCCTCAAACGACGGGCGGCCTGCCCCATGGGCGCCCCCTCCCACACTGCCACAATCCTAATCGCCCCCTTTTAGAGCGATGGGAATTCCATGGTAGATTTGCTTTCTTTCATTTTTGCATTCAATTCTATGATGCTTAGATAGGTTGTCATTTGAATTTCGTCTCGTTTTGAACAATTTTGATCATATTTCTAGCTTTGCTCGCTTCTACTAACCTACAGGTAGCATCATCAAATTCCTATTGATGGAGGCCAAATTGGGAAAATCTGACCATTTGGGTCTTCCCAAAATGCCCCCAATTAGCTAACCCCAAGTTTGCAGGTCTTTTGGAGCTTCCTAGGTAGGACATTGGGACAGTACCTTTTCGGCATTTTGTTGTAGGTGAATTCGTCCCGCCCCGGAGCGAATTCAAATCGGTGAGGAATTTCTTGACTGTTCTTTTTGTAGGGCCTTCCTGGTGGTGTCTTGATGCCCCTGTCAAATTTTTAGAGCATTTGGACCTATTTTAGTCATAGTTTAATTCATTTTTCTCATTTACTTATCGTAGGCTTGGGGATTGCATGCTTTGTTTTATCCGCAGGTGCTATTGACCATTTCTTGTTCCTTTGAACGTAGGGTTTGGACATCGGAGGAGCAGCGAGGAGTCAAGACTCATCAACGCAAGTGGTGGCGACGTTTGGTCCACCCATTTTACATGTGGGCACGCGGAAGAAGGAAAGGCACCCATGGATGTAACAAGAACGCATGCTTAAACGCTCCTAGCCCTTGGAAGGGGAGGATGCGCATTGTAACCGAGTTTGAAACATATCAATAAAAAGGGCTGTCTTCTTTATTCACATTTGTTTCATTTCGATTCGCTCATGCTTTTCCCTCTTTTCATGCACTTTCAAGTTTCTAGGATTTAGCGCTAAGTTCGGTTCGGTTTTTGCATCGCATATTCGCTTTCCTTTTTGCTTCCGTATCCTCGTGCTTTCAAGTTGATAGAGAACAAGGTATTCAGGACTTTTATTCTCAGTATATTTAGCACAAAAATTATTGGCCCAAAGAGCATTGGGGTTATGCAACATCCTCCAATATAATTTAGCAACTAAAGATTTGTTGTTATTAATAGAAGATTGGAATCCTAACCCCCCTTCATTCTTAGGAAGACATAAAGTGTCCCATTTCACCAAGGCCCGTTTTCTTTTCTCCTTAATACCACTTGAGAGGAATCGATGACTGGTTTGATCCATTTCTTGAAGAACAACCTTTGGTATATTCAACATGGAAGAAACATAAATAGGAATATCTTGAAATACTGATTTTACCAAGGTAATTCTACCCTAGAATAAAGCCACTTATTGGTCCACTTTCCAATTTTCCTCTTGACTTTGTCCAACAACCAATTCCAATATTTTTTTTCCTTTGAAAATTTATGAAAACACCTAAATAAGTGATCAGAAGGAATGTCTTCTTATATATTAATTTATCCAATACCATGGATTCTTGTCTAGCAGAGTAGTGAAAGAAAATAATTTTATATTTATCTTCATTGATCAACTGCATAGTAGCCTTATCTTCATTGATCAAATGCCTAGTAGCCTTATATTTATATTCATTGATTAAGGGGTTTTTTATCCCTCTTTTTGGTTATAGTCTAATACAAGAATTCAACAAGAATGATGAATAAATAAGGGGATAGCAGGTGACCTTGCCTAATACCTCTAGAAGCTGGGAATGACTGAGAAGGCCTACCATTGATAAGAACTAAGGAGAAAATTGAATAGATGCATCCCATAATCCAATCCATCCAATCCTTAGAGAAACCATATTTCCTCAAAACTATGATAAGGAAGTTTCAATCCACTCTGTCATAATCTTTTGATAAATCTAACCAAATGAACATGGAAGGATATTTTTACATATCCATGGAATGGATGGCTTCCTGAGAAAGAACTATCTAATCTACTATTTGATGCCCTTATACATAACCCCCTTGTTCAGGGGAAATAATCTTATGCAAAAGAGGCTTCAACATTTCTGCCATGATCTTAGTAATGATTTTGATAAGAACATTACATAAAGCAATAGGTCTAAAAGTTGATATATGATCAACCTCTTGATATTTTGGAACAATATTAATATAAGTTTTATTGATAACCTTAAAAATTCCTTTGGCTTTCCTAGCTTATTCCACCACCTCTAATAAACCAGCATGAAGGATATCCTAGAACTCAATGCGAAAACCATCAGGACCTGGGGTTTTCCATTTTTGCATTTTAAAAACTGCCTGTTGAAGCTCATTGATAGTAACAAGAGCAATCAAAATAGATTTCTCCTCAAAAGTGATAAGAGAAGGGATTTCTTGAAGAAAATTTTGTTGAGAAGATGATTCAAGAGGAGTAGCAACAAAAATATTGGAAAAGTAATCGACAACAATAGAGTTCATGTCGTCCCAAGTATAGACAACATCTCTAGATACTTATTTCAGGGAAGAAATAAAGTTGTGAGATCTTCAGCCTAGAAGATATTTGTGGAAGAAATTTGTGTTACGATCTCCTTCTTTGAGCCATTGAATTCTAGATTTTTCCTTCCATTAGAGTTCTTCTATTTTTTCCCATTCCTCTAACTGAGTTGTGAGTTTAATTTCATATGCACTTGTATTCTCTGTGAAGCCATCTAAATGTATTTTCTTATTCAAATTTTCAAGTTGAGCAATAACTTCATATTTTTTTATGAACATCCCCAAACTCCTTCCAGTTCCAAGTCTTGATTTTGGATTTAATGTATTGCGGTCTTTTTGAAAAATAAAACATCTTAGTCCCATACCTAGGCTTACCTTTCTTTCACAATTGTTGCACATGAGGTCTAAAGGAACTATCACTGAGCCACATTAATTAAAAATAAAAAGGAGAGAAACTCACATTGGTTTTCCACTTTCCACCATGACTGGCCAATGATCTGAACCAACATTGTTAAGAGTCATAACTTTAGGAATGTGACCATGGATTAATAAATTTTTAGGGAGCAAAAACCTATCCAATCTCTCCATTATGCAATCTAAGCCTTGCCTTCCGTTAGACCAAGTCATAAGGCCATTATCTGGTTGGATGTCCACAAGACGGAGGTTTGTAATATATTCGCTCATAAGGTCAGTGCTTTTGTCAAAATTTCTATTTCCCCTCATTTTCTCATCCAAAGATAGGATGGTATTGAAATATCCTTCGATCAAGATCCAAGATTTAGGAAAATGAGAGATAATATGAGTAATATCCTTCCAATATCTTATTTTTTGCTCCAAAGCAGTTGGAGCATAAATAGTAATGCAAAGCATAAGTTGGTTGGAATTTCTACTTTGAATATCTATAGCCAAAAGACCCCAATTTCCAACCATATTGCGAATAACTACCTCTTTTGTTTCTCGAATACAAGCAATGCCACCATAAGTCCCCTAGGAACTGAGGGAAACCATTTTTCCAACTGGCCAAATTTTATTAGCAATTTAGTCCATATCCTCCATTGACATCTTCGTTTATTGAAGGAAAAAAATATGTGGATGATTTATCTGAATCATTCTTCTAATTTCATTTTGTTTTGAAAGAATCACTTTGAGTCCTCTAATATTCCAAGTGATGATATTCATTAATACCAGGGCTAAAAAAATTGGGAAGGGCATTAATCTTACCTTTCTCTACCATATTTTCACCTTCTTTTACCATATGATATTGATTGGTCTTGCGACCTGCCTTTTGATTATAATCCGTATTCAGTTTTTTTTCATGTTTCTTGACTTACTTCAATTGAATTTGATATGGATTCTAACCTTGAATAATGCTCGTACACAGCTAAAATTTTACTAGAGGGTTCAATAAAGTCTATATTGGGACCTATATTATTTGAAGTTTTGACATTTAAAATATTGTTTTTCTTGTGTAGATTTTCTTCCTTTTTTTTCTGTTGAAAACCTTTGATTTGTTGGTTTGTCTCTAAGTTATTCCTTTCATATTTAAATTGTGTTTCTAATATTTTTGTTTCCAATATTTTCCCTTCATCGCTTGGGACATCATTTGTGGAAAGGATTTCAAACATATGAGCAGATGACTTTGATTGATCCTTCATAACTAGTTTTTTCAGAGTGTTCTTCTTCTTAGGCATTTGGAAACCTACTGAGTTTATATCTTCTTTCTTTTGATAAGGAATTTTATTTGGGAAAGCACTAGCCAAATGACCATATTCATGGAAAATTCTACAATGAAAAGGAATGTTCTCATAATCCACTACTTTCTCCCATGTGTCTTCCCAAAATTGTAATGTGATATTTTTAGGTAGGGATTTTTCAAAATCCATTAAAACACAAATCAGAGCATAAATAATATGTTCAAAATTTTGAGTACAATCATCAGTCATAATAAAAGTTCCTAAAGACTTTCCAATTGAATAAAAAATAGTAGGATTCCAAAATTCAATAGGGAGGCCAAATATTCTAACCCACACGGGATCTGTAGAAGGTATATTTTCTTTAGCTTTAAATTTAGTATTCTAGGGCTTCATGAAAATCCCTGCCCTTCCAAAAAACCAGGAACCCCCTTGAAAATTTTTCTCTCTATCTTCATTATTAGCAAATAAAATAAGGAAATAACCATTTGGATAATAGATATTTGTAACTCACCTTTATTTTTCTAGCTTTTTGAAGCCCAAAATTTGAAAGTAGATAGGATCAAATGAAAACCCATGAATCAACAAATTAGTCCTCTTTTTTCAAAATCTTCAATGCCAATCTAAATGTTACCCATATCAAGCTTAACAATAGGAGTTCCATCAACTGCTTTAAGACATCCTGACTCCATTTTCTTGGGATCAATATTAGGGATTCTTAGAGGTTTATTGGAAGCCCTACGATTAACATTAGCATTGGTATGAGGCTTTACACCATGGAAGACATCCCTAAAACTCATTTTTGGGGTCGAGTCTTTAAAATTTTACCCTTGACAGGGGTTTTCATAGTATATTTATTTTGTGGGTGCACCTTAGCACCAGATTCACTTGATATCTAAGCCATTTTTTGATCAACTACTTGATACTTATTTTGTGGTATTCCCTAAAAGCGCATGAATAATATCTTTGACAATTTTAGGATGATTAATATTGACAAGAAATATATTGGGTGTTTTAATTCTAAAGTATGGCAACCTAAGGAAGGTATCAAAGGGATTTAATACAACTAAAATTTTTATCAAGGATATAAAGAAGGAAAATATATCTCTAATGGAATAGGAAGAGCAAGATAAAAGTATTCTGATAAATATCAAAAGAATATACAATATTTCCACAACTAGAAAATTTCGAGTCAACAAGATATATAAGGTATTTAGGGAGAACATAGATAAGGTTTGGCCAATGTAAATAAGGCACAACCAAATGATAACCCATTTGTAATCCCAATTTAATGTATTTAATGTAGATATAGGGTCACAAAATCCATTTTAGTAGTTCTTCCAAGTAGTGTACAATTCTAAGATAATAGAGTGTAGAAATATGGGGACTAAATATGTGAGAAAATGTAACTATTATTTTCTATGGAGAGCCCAAGAAAAAATAAGAAATGAGACTTGAGAGAAATCCAGTAATCAAAATGCCAAGTTAATTAATGAGGTGATCAACCATCTCACCAAAATGTATGGATGACTCCAAGGAATAACTATTTTTGTCAACTTAAAATCAGAGTAAATTATGAGAGCAAGGATACAAACCTTGTTGACTCTAACTCACAATGGATTTAAGTCTTCCTAAAGTTTGATAATTTTAATGAAGTAAATCTAAGAAATTTTAGAGGATTGTTATCGATAAAAAACTAGCTATCAAAGTTGAGCAATGACATTAATACCAATAGAGAACAATGACACACAATAAGAAGATCATTGATTCTAAATTATAAAGTGTGGATTAGCCTAACTAGTTCTTCAATGTGTAGCTTGATGCTTCAACAAAGTATCAACAAAACGTCATAAAATAAAAACCAATTGGTAAATTTATTTCATAGCAAGCTCATGGCCTACCCTTTCTTCCCCTTATGGAAATTTATTATAAATGTGTATTAGTAATGATATTATTTAATAGGTAGGTATACCCTTATACAAAATATAATTAGTTTTATTATAAAATTAGTTAAATTAGATTTTGATTAGTTAGAAGCATTCAATTAGAGGTAGTTGAGTTGGTTATCCCATACAACCAACTAAAATTTGTGTGGCAATGGTATGTAGATATGACCAACTTCTAATTCATGATTCAAGATATGACAATCACCTTAGAGGATGTATGGAAGATCCTACAGGTACATATCAAAGGGGCACCATTCCAAATCAGTCATGCCCAATGACATAGTCTACAAAGACTAACAAGGAAGGTAAAATTTCCTATTGTAAGGTTAGGCACTGATATTAATGTTGCATTGGCAACCCTAAATGTTATTTAGGATTTCAGAGACTACAAATCTATTCGGTGATTCTACCCTGCAAGCCCTTCCTAAAATTACCTCTGATCAAATTGCTACCTTCTTTTGTTGTCAAGCCTTCCTTCAATTGGTTGTTCAAGGGCTCTTCAAAATCTGCCCAAATATTCTCCAATATGTAGCTCTATATCTTCTTCAATTTGTTATCCTATGATCCTTCAACTTCTGCCTCAAAAATAAGCAACCTCCTTCTTTGCAAATCAGCCTTCAAAATATTTTATGGTTGTCCTAAAAATTCTCAAATATAGTGGTCTCTTCTATTATTTTTCTCCTCCAATATTCTTGTCAAATTTTAACTTCAAATTTGACCTCTTATGTTGAACTCTTCCTCGATAATTTGAATGTCTTGAGGTCTTCAAAAACTCTTTTCAAAATATGGTAAACTTCTTTCCAAATCCTTCTTTCTTTTGGGCTTGTTGTCAAATGGTGATAATTGTCCCAAATTCTTCTTTTCAGAAGCTTTTCCTACTTGCAATATCCTACCTCAAGTTTTTTTAAATCTACTTCTTTATTATCTATTCTCTTATTTCTCCTTCAAACTTTCAATGGACATTTTTTTTAGGCCTTCTCAATCTTCTTTCTCAAATCTACAATGGGGACCTCCTTCTTGGGTCTCCTCAATATTTATTCTTCAATATTCTATGGGGATCTCCTTCGTGGGTCTCATCAATCTTCAATGTCTACAGTCTTTAATATTCAATGAGACCTCTTTCTTGGACATCCTTAATATGCAATTTTATTCTTTTGCTGCAACTCAAAAATAATCCTTGCACGAGGAAAGCACATAGACTTTTAGGCAACCAAAAGTGAAATTATTCTCTATATATTGTAGAAAGCTTCTCAACTTCTGAGAACTAATTTTTTGCAACAAAAAAATTAGACAGTAGCAACCAAATACATTCAAATTTCTAGAATTCTAAAATCAATAAAAATCACTAGTTATTCTCAAAACTAGTGGAAATAAATCTATGCTAAATCCTAGTCTTCACAAGTTTTCCTTCAACCCTGTTGAAATACTCTAGCTATATAGAAATCTAGAATCTTCTTCAATCTATAAAAATTTTCAATAGGACCTACTTCTTTGGTCTCTTAAAATCATCAATGTTAAGTTCTATCTTAAAGACTTGTAAATTTTCTTCTATTCCAAATTTATTCTTGTAATAGGTAAATCTTTAAACTTCGTTGGTTTTACTTCAACGTAGTGAAAAAATACTATCTTCCTTGGTTTTTTTTCTAGAGGTAATTTCTTCAACTTCACTAGTTTCTTCTTAACCTGTGGAAATATACTTTGCAAAATTAAAACATGTGCAAGACAAAACCTTGTTGTAGCTTTAATACCACTATTAGCTTTTGAAGCTAAATACTTAAGATAAATTAACCACAAGACCTAAAAAAAAGTTAAAATATGAAATATAAGATAATGGTCATATTCTAAACATATAAAACTCATAAATAAATTAAATTTTAACTCATAGAATTATCATTAACAAATTCTCACAAAAATTGTATCTCCATTGAATAAATATCTCAAATACACCATACTTCCACACACTCTCATTCTACAATGTATATCTCACACTCACACACATAGATACATATATAATGGAATGTGACTCTTCATATGGAGCACTCTTGGCCTTCAATATTATATCTTCATATTCCTATTATATGGACTCATGTGCACATTTACATTACTAAAATACTTTGCACACTCTAATAATACTTGTGCATTTATTACATTGCGTAAAGTAAATACTCACACTCTTATCTAGGAAACTCTCTTAATATAAATATGTATCCAAGGTCATACATTAGAATGTACCAAATAATGTAATATATTCCAATATAATTGAGTATGGTACAATAAATATAGAGGAAACCTTATAGAAAAGTAAGTTATTGTGAATCCTAATGCTCCATCTAGCAAGAAAATGAGAAGGTATGACTTCAATGTTGTTTTGCATGACTTGCTCACCTTAGAAGTATATGGGAATATCCAGCTACTCAAATTAATAGTTTATCTCATGAAGGAAAACTTCAAGTATTTCATAACCAAAAATACAATATTGGAAGAGTAGAAAGAGTGCATGAAGATCTTTGACAAGTTTAGGATGATAAATATTGACAATAATGGTATTGCGTGTTATAATTCTAAAGTATCACAACCCGAGGAAGGTATCAAGGGTTTGACTACACTAAAATAAATAATCAAGGATGTTAAGAAGGAAAACATATCTCTAATGGAATAGAAAGAGCAATATAAAAGGATTATGATAGATACCAAAAGAATATACAGTATTTTCACAACTAGAAAAGTCCTAGTCAACACGACCAACAAGATACATAAGGAATATAGGGATAAGATATATAAGGCTTGCCTAGTATAAATAAGGCACAACCCAATGATAGCCAATTTTTAATACCAATATAATGTAGTTCATGTAGAGATAGAGTCATAAAATCTATTTTAGTAGTAATTCCAAAAATTTGTACAATTCTAAGATAATATAGTTTAGAAATGTGAGGACTAAACATGTGAGAAAATATCATTATTCTTTTCTATGGATAGCCCAAGAAAAAGTAAGAAATAATAATTGAGAGAAATCCACTAAGGGTTATGCCAAATTAATTAGTGAGGTGATAAATTAAGTCACCAAAATATCTAGATTTCTCCAAGGAGTAACTATTGATGTCAACATAAGTCGAGAGTAAGTTATGATACCAAGGATACAAATCTTGTTGACTTTGAATTACAATGGTTTTAAGTCTTCCTAAATATTGAGAATTTTGATGAAGCAAATATAAGCAAGCTTAGTGAGTTATTATCGATACAAGAAACTAGCTATCAAAGTTGACCAATACCATGAATACCAATAGAGAACAATGACACACAAGAAGATGGTTGACTCTAAAGTGTAAAATGTGGAGAAGCCTAAATATTTCCTCATTGTACAACTTAAGTCTTGAATAAAGTATCAACAAAAAGTCATAAATAAAATCCAATTGGCATATTTGTTTCATAGCAAGCTCATGGCCTACCCTTTCTTCCCCTTATTAGAATTTAGTATAAATCTTGTATTAGTAATGAGATTTTTCAATGAAAATTTACACCCTTATACAAAATATAATTAGTTTTGTTATAAAATTAGTTAAATAAAATGTTGATTAGTTAGAAGCACTAAATTAAAGGTAGTTGAGATGGTTATCCCATGTAACCCATTAAAAACTATTTTGCAATGGTATTTAGATATGAATACCTTCTAGTTGGTGACTTAAGAAATGATAATCACCTTAGAGGATGTGTGCAAGATCGTATGGGTACCTATCATAGGGGAACCGATCTGCATGATTCAATACCAATGGCATAGTCTAAAAATGCTAACAAGGAAGGTAAATTTTCCTATAGTAATGTTAGGCTTTGATATTAATGTTACATTGGTAGTCCTAAAGGTTAGTTAGGATGCCATAACCAATAGGAGGAGGATGAGGATCTACAAGAGAGCTAGGCATGGAATTCTAGAGCTAGTTGCCTTTACCAAATTTGGGTTTCTACATGGATTTTGTCTTGAATTTTATACTATATGAGATGTTGATGTATATTATCATGATGATGTATTATATGATGATATTTACACATATATTTTTACATGCATACATACATATGTGTGTGTGTATATATGTATGTTTACCTTTTATGGTTCATTATGATGTGTTATGGATGTGATGTTACGATTATGTATTTAATTGCTTTTAAGTGGGTGTTATGGATAATGATGTGATTTAATATTTGGATGATTTATTAAGTGGTTAATGATGGTTAGTTTATATAGTTTAATGTAATTACGGTGTTTAATGATTTTGTTATGATGATTAATTGTTCATTTGATGAATGATTCATATTTTATTATGATTAATTATAAAGGAAAAAATTCCTTGGCCTTGAAAAAACAAGGATATACATCCCTGGGGACATACTCATGCAAATGTTAAAATAAGACCAACACTTAAGGAAGATATAAAATGAGGCTTGTCTCTAGAATTTATTTGATGATGTTTTTCCAACCCCATAGTTGAAAGGAGTCTAATTTATTATGGTATAAAATAGATAGATGAACCCTTATAGAAAATTAAGTTATCATGAAGCCTAATGCTCCATATAGGAAGAAATTGGTAAGGTAAGACTTCAATTTTGTTGTGCATGACTTGCTCACCTTATATGTCCATGGGAATAGTCAACTAATCAGATTAATATTTGATCTCATGAAGGATAACTTCAAGTATTTCATCTCCATGCATGCAATATCTCTAATGGAATAGGAAGAGCAAGATAAAAGTATTCTGATAAATATCAAAATAATATACAATATTTCCACAAATAGAAAATTTTGTGTCAACAAGATATATAAGTTATGATAAGTTTTGGCCAGTATAAATAAGGCACAACCAAATGATAACCCATTTGTAATCCCAATTTAATGTTTTTCATGTAGAGATAGGGTCATAAAATCCATTTTAGTAGTTCCAAGTAGTGTACAATTCTAAGATAATAGAGTGTAGAAATATGGGGACTAAATATGTGAGAAAATGTGACTATTATTTTCTATGGAGAGCCCAAGAAAAAATAAGAAATGAGACTTGATAGAAATCCACTAATTAGAATGCCAAGTTAATTAATGAGGCGATCAACCATCTCACCAAAATGTATGGATGTCTCCAAGGAATAACTATTTTTGTCAACTTAAGCTCAGAGTAAATTATGATACCAAGGATACAACTCTTGTTGACTCTAACTCACAATTGATTTAAGTCTTCCTAAAGTTTGATAATTTTAATGAAGTAAATTTAAGCAATTTTGGGGGATTGTTATCGATAAAAAACTAGCTATCAAAGTTAATCAATGACATTAATACCAATAGAGAACAATGACACACAATAAGAAGATCGTTGATTCTAAATTATAAAGTGTGTATTAGCCTAACTATTTTCTCAATGTGTAGCTTGATACTTGAACAAAGTATCAACAAAAGGTCATTAAATAAAAACCAATTGGTAAATTTATTACATAGCAAGCTCATGGACTACCCTTTCTTCCCCTTATCAAAATTAATTATAAATGTGTATTAGTAATGATATTATTTAACAGGTAGGTATACCCGTATACAAAATATAATTAGTTTTATTAGAAAATTAGTTAAATTAGATGTTGATTAGTTAGAAGCGTTCAATTAGAGGTAGTTGAGTTGGTTATACCATGTAACCAACTAAAAAATATGTGGCAATGGTATTTAGATATGAATAACTTCTAATTGGTGATTCAATATATGACAGTCACCTTAGAGGGTGTATGGAAGATCCTATAGGTACATATCAGAGGGGCACCATTCCAAATCAGTTATGCCCAATGGCATAGTCTACAAAGACTAACAAGGAAGGTAAAATTTCCTATTGTAAGGTTAGGCACTGATATTAATGTTGCATTGGCAACCCTAAAGGTTAGTTAGGATGTCAGAGACTACAAATCTGTTCAGTGATTCTACCCTGCAAGACCTTCCTAAAATTACCTCTGATCAAATTGCTACCTTCCTTTGTTGTCAAGCCTTCCTTAAAATGGTTGTTCAAGGGCTCTTAAAAATCTGCCCAAATATTCTCCAATATGCAATTCTATATTTTCTTCAATTTTTTATCCTATGATCCTTCAACTTCTGCATAAAAAATAAGCAACCTCCTTCTTTGCAAATAAGCCTTCAAAATATTTTATGGCTGTCCTGAAAATTCTCAAATCTAGTGGTCTCTTCTATTATTTGTCTCCTCCAATATTCTTGTCAAATTTTAACTTCAAATTTGGCATCTTATGTTGATCTCTTCCTCAATAATTTGAATGTCTTGAGGTCTTCAAAAACACTTTTAAAAATTTGGTAAACTTCTTTCCAAATCCTTCTTTCTTTTGGGCTTGTTGTCAAATGGTGATAATTGTCCCAAATTCTTCTTTTCAAAAGCTTTTCCTACTTTCAATATCCTACCTCAAGTTTTTTTAAATCTCCTTCTTTATTATCTATTCTCTTATTTCTCATTCAAACTTTCAATGAACTTTTTTTCTTAGGCCTTCTCAATCTTCTTTCTCAAATCTACAATGGGGAACTCCTTCTTGGGTCTCCTCAATCTTTAGTCTTCAATATTCTATGGGGATCTCCTTCGCGGGTTGCATAAATCTTCAATGTCTACAGTCTTTAATCTTCAATGATACCTCTTTCTTGGACCTCATTAATATGAAATGTTTACTCTTTTGCTGCAACTCAAAACTAATCCTTGCACGAGGAAATCACATAGACTTTTAGGCAACCAAAGGTGAAATTATTCTCTATATATTGTAGAAAGCTTCTCAACTTCTGAGAACTAATTTTTTGCAACAAAAAAATTAGACAGTAGCAACCAAATACATTCAAATTTCTATAATTCCAAAATCAATAAAAATCACTAGTTATTCTCAAAACTAGTGGAAATAAATCTATACTAAATCCTAGTCTTCACAAGTTTTCCTTCAACCCTATTGAAATACTCTAGCTATATAGCAATCTAGAATATTTTTCAATCTATAAAAATTTTCAATAGGACCTACTTCTTTGGTCTCTTAAAATCATCAATGTTAAGTTCTATCTTAAAGACTTGTAAATTTTCTTCTATTCCAAATTTACTCTTGTAATAGGTAAATCTTTAAACTTCATTGTTTTACTTCAACGCAGTGAAAAAATACTATCTTCCCTGGTTTTTTTTCTAGAGATAATTTCTTCAACTTCACTAGTTTCTTCTTAACCTGTGGAAATATACTTTGCAACATTAAAACATGTGCAAGACAAAACCTTGTTGTAGCTCTAATACCACCATTAGCTTTTGAAGCTAAATACTTAAGATAAATTAACCACAAGATCTAAAATAAAGTTACAATATGAAATATAAGATAATGGTAATATTCTAAACATATAAAACTCATAAATAAATTCAAAAATAACTCATATAATTATCATTAACAAATTCTCACAAAAATTGTATCTCCATTGAATAAATATCTCAAATACACCATACTTCCACACACTCATTCTACAATGTATATCTCAAACTCACACACACAAAGAAACATATATAATGGAATGTGACTCTTCATATGGAGCACTCTTGGCCTTCAATATTATATCTTCATATTGCTATTATATGGACTCATTTGCACATTTACATTACTAAAATACTTTGCATACTCTAATAATACTTGTGAATTTATTACATTGCGTAAAGTAAATACTCACACTCTTATCTAGGAAACTCTCTTAATCTAAATATGTAGCCAAGGTCATAAATTAGAATGTACCAAATAATGTAATATATTCCAATATAATTGAGTATGGTACAATATAGATAGAGGAAACCTTATAGAAAAGTAAATTATCATGAATCTTAATGCTCCATCTAGCAAGAAATTGAGAAGGTAAGACTTCAATGTTGTTGTGCATGACTTACTCACCTTAGAAGTATATGGGAATATCTAGCTACTCAAATTAAAAGTTTATCTCATGAAGGACAACTTCAAGTATTTCATAACCAAAAATACAATATTGTAAGAGTAGAGAGAGTGCATGAAGATCTTTGACAAGTTTAGGATGATGAAGATTGTCAAGAATGGTATTGCGTGTTATAATTCTAAAGTATCACAACCTGAGGAAGGTATCAAGCGTTTGACTACACTAAAATAAATTATCAAGGATGTTAAGAAGGAAAATATATCTCTAATGTAATAGAAAGAGCAGTATAAAAGGATTATGATAGATACCAAAAGAATATACAGTATTTTCACAACTAAAATAGTCCTAGTCAACATGACCAACAAGATACATAAGGAATATAGGGAGAAGATATATAAGGCTTGCCTAGTATAAATAAGGCACAACCCAATTATAGCCAATTTTTAATACCAATATAATTTAGTTCATGTAGAGATAGAGTCATAAAATATATTTTAGTAGTAATTCCAAGCATTGTACAATTCTAAGATAATATAGTTTAGAAATGTGAGGACTAAACATGTGAGAAAATATCATTATTATTTTCTATGGATAGCCCAAGAAAAATTAAGAAATAATACTTGAGATAAATCCACTAAGGGTTATGCCAAATTAATTAGTGAGGTGATAAATTAAGTCACCAAAATATCTAGATTTATCCAAGGAGTAACTATTGATGTCAACAGAAGTTGAGAGTAAGTTATGATACCAAGGATACAAATCTTGTTGACTCTGAATCACAATGGTTCTAAGTATTCCTAAATATTAAGAATTTTGATGAAGCAAATATAAGCAATCTTAGTGAGTTATTATCGATACAAGAAACTAGCTATCAAAGTTGACCAATACCATGAATACCAATAGATAACAATGACACACAAGAAGATGGTTGAATCTAAAGTGTAAAATGTGGAGAAGCCTAAATAGTTCCTCATTGTATAGCTTAAGTCTTGAACAAAGTATCAACAAAAAGTCATAAAGAAAAACCAATTAGCATATTTGTTTCATAGCAAGCTCATGGCCTACCCTTTCTTCCCCTTGTTAGAATTTATTATAAAGCTTGTATTAGTAATGATATTTTTCAATGAAAAGTTGTACCTTTATACAAAATATAATTAGTTTTGTTATAAAATTAGTTAAATAAAATGTTGATTAGTTAAAAGCACTCAATTAAAGGTAATTGAGTTGGTTATCCCATGTAACCAATTAAAAACTATTTGGAAATGGTATTTAGATATGAATACCTTCTAGTTGGTGACTTAAGAGATGATAATAACCTTAGAGGATGTGTGCAAGATCCTATGGGTACCTATCATAGGGGAACCGATCCGCATGATTCAATACCAATGGCATAGTCTAATAAGGCTAAAAAGGAAGGTAAAATTTCCTATAGTAATGTTAGGCATTGATATTAATGTTACATTGGTAGTACTAAAGGTTAGTTAGGATGTCATAACCAATAGGAGGAGGATGAGGATCTACAAGAGATCTAGGCATGGAATTCTAGAGCTAGCTGCCTTTACCAAATTTGGGTTTCTACATGGATTTTTTCTTGAATTTTATACTATATGAGATGTTTTTGATGTATATTATCATGATGATGTATTATATGATGATATTTACACATATATTTGTACATGCATACATACATATGTGTGTGTATATATATGTATGTTTACCTTTTATGGTTCATTATGATGTGTTACGGATGTGATGTCACAATTATGTATTTAATTGCTTTTATGTGGGTGTTATGGATAATGATGTGATTTAATATTTGGATGATATATTAAGTTGTTAATGATGGTTAGTTTATATAGTTTAATGTAATTATGGTGTTTAATGATTTTGTTATGATGATTAATTGTTCATTTGATGAATGATTCATATTTTATTTTGATTAATTATAAAGGAGAAAATTCCTTGGCCTTTAAATAACAAGGATATACATCCATGGGGACATACTCATGCAAATGTTAAAATAAGACCAACACTTAAGGAAGATATAAAATGAGGCTTGTCTCTCGAATTTATTTCATGATGTTTTTCCAACTCCATAGTTGAAAGGAGTATAATTTATTATGGTATAAAATATATAGATGAACCCTTATAGAAAATTAAGTTATCATGAATCCTAATGCTCAATCTAGGAAGAAATTGGTAAGGTAAGACTTCAATGTTGTTGTGCATGACTTGTTCACCTTAGATGTCTATGTGAATAGTCAACTACTCAGATTAATATTTGATCTCATGAAGGATAAATTCAAGTATTTCATCTCCATGCATGCAATATTAGAAGAGTAGAAAGAGTGCATGAATAATATCTTTGACAATTTTAGGATGATTAATATTGACAAGAAATATACTGGGTGTTTTAATTATAAAGTATCACAACCTAAGGAATGTATCAAAGGGATTTAATACACTTAAAAAATTTATCAAGGATATTAAGAAGGAAAATATATGTCTAATGGAATAGGAAGAGCAAGATAAAATTATTCTGATAAATATCAAAAGAATATACAATATTTCCACAACTAGAAAATTTAGAGTCAACAAGATATATAAGGTATTTATGGAGAACATAGATAAGGTTTGGCCAATATAAATAAGGCACAACCAAATGATAACCCATTTTTAATCCCAATTTAATGTATTTCATGTAGAGATAGGGTCATAAAATCCATTTTAGTAGTTCTTCCAAGTAGTGTACAATTCTAAGATAATAGAGTGTAGAAATATGGGGACTAAATATGTGAGAAAATGTGACTATTATTTTCTATGGGGAGCCCAAGAAAAAATAAGAAATGAGACTTGAGAGAAATCCACTAATCAGAATGCCAAGTTAATTAATGAGGTGATCAACCATATCACCAAAATGTATGGATGTCTCCAAGGAATAACTATTTTTGTCAACTTAAGCTCAGATTAAATTATGAGACCAAGGATACAACTCTTGTTAACTCTGACTCACAATGGATTTAAGTCTTCCTAAATTTTGATAATTTTAATGAAGTAAATCTAAGCAATTTTAGAGGATTGTTAACGATAAAAAACTAGCTATCAAAGTTGATCAATGACATTAATACCAACAGAGAACAATGACACACAATAAGAAGATCGTTGATTCTAAATTATAAAGTGTGTATTAGCCTAACTAGTTACTCAATGTGTAGCTTTATGCTTGAACAAAGTATCAACAAAAGGTCATTAAATAAAAACCAATTGGTAAATTTATTTCATAGCAAGATCATGGCCTACCCTTTCTTACCCTTATGGAAATTTATTATAAACGTGTATTAGTAATGATATTATTTAATAGGTAGGTATACCCTTATACAAAATATGATTAGTTTTATTAGAAAATTAATTAAATTAGATGTTGATTAGTTAGAAGCATTCAATTAGAGGTATTTGAGTTGGTTATCCCTGTAACCAACTAAAACATATGTGGCAATGGTATGTAGATATGACCAACTTCTAATTCGTGATTCAAGATATGACAATCACCTTAGAGGATGTATGGAAGATCCTATAGGTACATATTAGAGGGGCACCAGTCCAAATCAGTCATGCCCAATGGCATAGTCTACAAGGACTAACAAGGAAGGTAAAATTTCCTATTGTAAGGTTAGGAATTGATATTAATGTTGCATTGGCAACCCTAAATGTTAGTTAGAATGTCAGAGACTACAAATCTGTTCGGTGATTCTACCCTGCAAGCCCTTCCTAAAATTACCTCTCATCAAATTGTTACCTTGTTTTGTTGTCAAGACTTCCTTCAATTGGTTTTTCAAGGGCTCTTCAAAATCTCCCCAAATATTATCCAATATGCAGTTCTATATTTTATTCAATTTTTTATCCTATCATACTTCAAATTCTGCATAAAAAATAAGCAACCTCCTTCTTTGCAAATCAGCCTTCAAAATATTCTATGGCTGTCCTCAAAATTCTCAAATCTAGTGGTCTCTTCTATTATTTTTCTCCTCCAATCTTCTTGTCAAATTTTAACTTCAAATTTGGCCTCTTATGTTGATCTCTTCCTCAATAATTTGAATGTCTTGAGGTCTTCAAAAACTCTTTTCAAAATTTGGTAAACTTCTTTCCAAATCCTTCTTTCTTTTGGGCTTGTTGTCAAATGGTGATAATTGTCCCAAATTCTTCTTTTCAAAAGCTTTTCCTACTTTCAATATCCTACCTCAAGTTTTTTTAAATATCCTTCTTTATTCTCTATTCTCTTATTTCTCCTTCAAACTTTCAATGGACCTTTTTTCTTAGGCCTTCTCAATCTTCTTTCTCAAATCTACAATGGGGACCTCCTTCTTGGGTCTCCTCAATATTTAGTCTTCAATATTCTATGGGGACCTCCTTCGTGGGTCTCCTCAATCTTCAATTTCTATAGTCTTTAATCTTCAATGAGACCTCTTTCTTGGACCTACTTAATATGCAATGTTTATTCTTTTGCTGCAACTCAAAACTAATCCTTGCACGAGGAAAGCACATAGACTTTTAGGCAACAAAAGGTGAAATTATTCTCTATATATTGTAGAAAGCTTCTCACCTTCTGAGAAGTAATTTTTTGCAACAAAAAAATTAGACAGTAGCAACCAAATACATTCAAATTTCTAGAATTCTAAAATCAATAAAAATCACTAGTTATTCTCAAAACTAGTGGAAATAAATCTATGCTAAATCCTAGTCTTCACAAGTTTTCCTTCAACCTTGTTGAAATACTCTAGCTATAAAGCAATCTAGAATCTTCTTCAATCTATAAAATTTTTTAATAGGAACTACTTCTTTGGTCTCTTAAAATCATCAACATTAAGTTCTATCTTAAAGAATTGTAAATTTTCTTCTATTCCAAATTTAGTATTGTAATAGTTAAATCTTTAAACTTCATTGGTTTTACTTCAACGCAGTGAAAAAATACTATCTTCCCTGGTTTTTTTGTAGAGGTAATTTCTTCAACTTCACTAGTTTATTCTTAACCTATGGAAATTTACTTTGCAACATTAAAACATGTGCAAGACAAAACCTTGTTGTAGCTCTAATACCACTATTAGCTTTTGAAGATAAATACTTAAGATAAATTAACGACAAGATCTTAAATAAAAAAATATGAAATATAAGATAATGGTCATATTCTAAACATATAAAACTCATAAATAAATTAAAAAATAACACATAGAATTATCATTAATAAATGCTCACAAAAATCGTATCTCCATTGAATAAATATCTCAAATACACCATACTTACACACACTCTCATTCTACAATGTATATCTCACACTCACACACAAAGAAACATATATAATGGAATGTAACTCTTCATATGGAGCACTCTTGGCCTTCAATATTATATCTTCATATTGCTATTATATGGACTCATGTGCACATTTACATTACTAAAATACTTTGCACACTCTAATAATTCTTGTGAATTTATTACATTGCGTAAAGTAAATACTCACACTCTTATCTAGGAAAATCTCTTAATCTAAATATGTAGCCAAGGTCATACATTAGAATGTACCAAATAATGTAATATATTCCAATATAATTGAGTATGGTACAATATAGATAGAAGAAACCTTATGGAAAAGTAAGCTATCATGAATCCTAATGCTCCATCTAGCAATAAATTGAGAAGGTAAGACTTCAATGTTGTTGTGCATGACTTTGTCACCTTAGAAGTATATGGGAATATCCAGCTATTCAAATTAATAGTTTATCTCATGAAGGACAACTTCAAGTATTTCATAACCAAGAATACAATATTGTAAGAGTAGAAAGAGTGCATGAAGATCTTTGACAAGTTTAGGATGATGAAGATTGACAAGAATGGTATTGCGTGTTCTAATTCTAAAGTATCACAACCCGAGGAAGGTATCAAGGGTTTGACTACACTAAAATAAATTATCAAGGATGTTAATAAGGAAAATATATCTCTAATGGAATAGAAAGAGCAATATAAAAGGATTATGATAGATACCAAAAGAATATACAGTATTTTCACAACTAGAAAAGTCCTAGTCAACACGACCAACAAGATACATAAGGAATATAGGGAGAAGATATATAAGGCTTGCCTAGTACAAAAAAGGCACAACCAAATGATAGCCAAATTTTAATACCAATATAATGTATTTCATGTAGAGATAGAGTCATAAAATCTATTTTAGTAGTAATTCCAAAAAATTGTACAATTCTAAGATAATATAGTTTAGAAATGTGAGGACTAAACATGTGAGAAAATATCATTATTATTTTCTATGGATAGCCCAAGAAAAAGTAAGAAATAATACTTGAGAGGAATCCACTAAGGGTTATGACAAATTAATTAGTGAGGTGATAAATAATGTCACCAAAATATCTGGATTTCTCCAAGGAGTAACTATTGATGTCAACATAAGTTGAGAGTAAGCTATGATACCAAGGATACAAATATTGTTGACTCTGAATCACAATGGTTTTAATTCTTCCTAAATATTGAGAATTTTGATGAAGCAAATATAAGTAAGCTTAGTGAGTTATTATCGATACAATAAACTAGCTATCAAATTTGACCAATACCATGAATACCAATAGAGAACAATGACACACAAGAAGATGGTTGAATCTAAAGTGTAAAATTTGGATAAGCCTAAATAGTTCCTCATTGTATAGCTTAAGTCTTGAACAATGTATCAACAAAAAGTCATAAAGAAAAACCAATTGGCATATTTGTTTCATAGCAAGCTCATGGCCTACCCTTTCTTCCCCTTATTATAATTTATTATAAAGCTTGTATTAGTAATGAGATTTTTCAATGAAAATTATACCCTTATACAAAATATAATTATTTTTGTTATAAAATTAGTTAAATAAAATGTTTATTAGTTAGAAGAACTCAATTAAAGGTAGTTGAGTTGGTTATCCCATGTAACCAATTAAAAACTATTTTGCAATGGTATTTAGATATGAATACCTTCTAGTTGTTGACTTAAGATATGATAATCACCTTAGAGGATGTGTGCTAGATCCTATGGGTACCTATCATAGGGGAACCGATCCACATGAGTCAATACCAATGTCATAGTCTAAAAATGCTAACAAGGAAGGTAAACTTTCCTATAGTAATGTTAGGCTTTGATATTAATGTTACATTGGTAGTCCTAAAGTTTAGTTAGGATTCCATAACCAATAGGAGGAGGATGAGGATCTACAAGAGAGGTAGGCGTGGAATTCTAGAGCTAGTTGCCTTTACCAAATTTGGATTTCTACATGGATTTTGTCTTGAATTTTATACTATATGAGATGTTGTTGATGTATATTATCATGATGATGTATTCTAGGATGATATTTACACATATATTTGTACATGCATACATACATATGTATGTATATAAATGTATGTTTACCTTTTATGGTTCATTATGATGTTTTATGGATTTGATGTTACAATTATGTATTTAATTGATTTTATGTGGGTGTTATGGATAATGATGTGATTTAATATTTGGATTATTTATTAAGTGGTTAATGATGGTTAGTTTATATAGTTTAATGTAATTATGGTGTTTAATGATTTTGTTATGATTATTAATTGTCCATTTGATGAATAATTCATATTTTATTACGATTAATTATAAAGGAGAAAATTCCTTGGCCTTGAAAAAACAAGGATATACATCCATGGGGACATAATCATGCAAATCTTAAAATAAGACCAACATTTAAGGAAGATATAAAATGAGGCTTGTCTCTCGAATTTATTTGATGATGTTTTTCCAACTCCATAGTTGAAAGGAGTCTAATTTATTATGGTATAAAATAAATAGATGAACCCTTAGAGAAAATTAAGTTATCATGAAGCCTAATGCTCCATCTAGGAAGAAATTGGTAAGGTAAGACTTCAATGTTGTTGTGTATGACGTGCTCACCTTATATGTCTATGGTAATAGTCAACTACTCAGATTAATATTTGATCTCATGAAGGATAACTTCAAGTATTTCATCTCCATGCATGCAATATTAGAAGAGTATAAAGAGTGCATGAATAATATCTTTGACAATTTTAGGATGATTAATATTGACAAGAAAGATATTGGGTGTTTTAATTCTAAAGTATCACAACCTAAGGAAGGTATCAAAGGGATTTAATACACTTAACAAATTTATCAAGGATATTAAGAAGGAAAATATATCTTTAATGGAATAGGAAGAGCAAGATAAAAGTATTCTAATAAATATCAAAAGAATATACAATATTTCCACAACTAGAAAATTTCGAGTCGACAAGATATATAAGGTATTTAGGGAGAACATAGATAAGGTTTGACCAATATAAATAAGGCACAACCAAATGATAACCCATGTGTAATCCCAATTTAATGTATTTCATGTAGAGATAGGGTCATCAAATCCATTTTAGTAGTTCTTCCAAGTAGTGTACAATTCTAAGATAATAGAGTGTATAAATATGGGGACTAAATATGTGAGAAAATGTGACTATTATTTTCTATGGAGATCCCAAGAAAAAATAAGAAATGAGACTTGAGAGAAATCCACTAATCAGAATGCCAAGTTAATTAATGAGGTGATCAACCATCTCACCAAAATGTATGGATGTCTCCAAGGAATAACTATTTTTTTCAACTTAAGCTCAGAATAAATTATGAGACCAAGGATACAACTCTTGTTGACTCTGACTCACAATGGATTTAAGTCTTCCTAAAGTTTGATAATTTTAATGAAGTAAATCTAAGCAATTTTAGAGGAATGTTATCGATAAAAAACTACTTATCAAAGTTGATCAATGACATTAATACCAATAGAGAATAGTGATACACAATAACAAGATCGTTGATTCTAAATTATAAAGTGTGGATTAGCCTAACTAGTTCCTTAGTGTGTAGCTTGATGCTTCAAAAAAGTATCAACAAAAGGTAATTAAATAAAAACCAATTGGTAAATTTATTTCATAGCAAGCTTGTGGCCTACCCTTTCTTCCCCTTATGGAAATTTATTATAAACGTGTATTAGTAATGATATTATTTAATAGGTAGGTATACCCTTATACAAAATATAATTATATTTATTAGAAAATTAGTTAAATTAGATGTTGATTAGTTAGAAGCATTCAATTAGAGGTAGTTGAGTTGGTTATCCCTTGTAACCAACTAAAACATATGTGGCAATGGTATTTAGATATGAATAACTTCTAATTGGTGATTCAAGATATGAAAATCACTTTAGAGGATGTATGGAAGATCCTATAGGTACATATCAGAGGGGCACCAGTCCAAATCAGTCATGCCCAATGGCATAGTCTACAAAGACTAACAAGGAAGGTAAAATTTCCTATTATAAGGTTAAGCACTGATATTAATGTTGCATTGGCAACCCTAAAGGTTTGTTAGGATGTCAGAGACTACAAATATATTTGGTGATTCTACCCTGCAAGCCCTTCCTAAAATTACCTCTGATCAAATTGCTACCTTGTTTTGTTGTCAAGCCTTCCTTCAATTGGTTGTTCAAGGGCTCTTCAAAATCTGCCCAAATATTCTCCAATATGCAGTTCTATATTTTCTTCAATTTGTTATCCTATGATCCTTCAACTTCTACATAAAAAATAAGCAACCTTCTTCTTTGCAAATGAGCCTTCAAAATATTTTATGGCTGTCCTCAAAAATCTCAAATCTAGTGGTCTCTTCTATTATTTTTATCCTCCAATCTGCTTGTCAAATTTTAACTTCAAATTTGGCCTCTTATGTTGATATCTTCCTCAATAATTTGAATGTCTTGAGGTCTTCAAAAATACTTTTAAAAATTTGGTAAACTTCTTTACAAATCCTTCTTTCTTTTGGGCTTGTAGTCAAATGGTGATAATTGTCCCAAATTCTTCTTTTCAGAAGCTTTTCCTACTTGCAATCTCCTACCTCAAGTTTTTTTAAATCTCCTTCTTTATTATCTATTCTCTTACTTCTCCTTCAAACTTTCAATGGACCATTTTTCTTAGTCCTTCTCAATCTTCTTTCTCAAATCTACAATGGGGACCTCCTTCTTGGGTCTCCTCAATATTTAGTCTTCAATATTCTATGGGGAGCTCCTTCGCAGGTCACATAAATATTCAATGTCTATAGTCTTTAATATTCAATGAGACCTCTTTCTTGGACTTCCTTAATATGCAATGTTTATTATTTTGCTGCAACTCAAAACTAATCCTTGCACGAGGAAAGCACATGGACTTTTAGGCAACCAAAGGTGAAATTATTCTCTATATATTGTAGAAAGCTTCTCAACTTCTGAGAACTAATTTTTTGCAACAAAAAAATTAGACAGTAGCAACCAAATACATTCAAATTTCTATAATTCTAAAATCAATAAAAATCACTAGTTATTCTCAAAACTAGTGGAAATAAATCTATGCTAAATCCTAGTCTTCACAAGTTTTCCTTCAACCCTATTGAAATACTCTAGCTATATAGCAATCTAGAATCTTCTTCAATCTATAAAAATTTTCAATAGGACCTACTTCTTTGGTCTATTAAAATCATCAATGTTAATTTCTATCTTAAAGACTTGTAAATTTTCTTCTATTCCAAATTTACTCTTGTAATAGGTAAATCTTTAAACTTCACTGGTTTTACTTCAACGTAGTGAAAAAATACTATCTTCCCTAGTTTTTTTTCTAGAGGTAATTTCTTCAACTTCAATAGTTTCTTCTTAACCTGTGGAAATATACTTTGCAACATTAAAACATGTACAAGACAAAACCTTGTTGTAGCTCTATTACCACTATTAGCTTTTGAAGCTAAATACTTAAGATAAATTAACCACAAGATCTAAAATAAAGTTAAAATATGAAATATAAGATAATGGTCATATTCTAAACATATAAAACTCATAAATAAATTAAAAATTAGCTCATAGAATTATCATTAACAAATGCTCACAAAAATTGTATCTCCATTGAGTAAATATCTCAAATACCCCATACTTTCACACACTCTCATTCTACAATGTATATCTCAAACTCACACACAAAGAAACATATATAATGGAATGTGACTCTTCATATGGAGCACTCTTGGCCTTCAATATTATATCTTCATATTCCTATTATATGGACTCATGTGCACATTTACATTACTAAAATACTTTGCACACTCTAATAATACTTGTGCATTTATTACATTGCGTAAAGTAAATACTCACACTCTTATCTAGGAAACTCTCTTAATCTAAATATGTAAAAAAGGTCATACATTAGAATGTACCAAATAATGTAATATATTAAAAAATAATTGAGTATGGTACAATATAGATAGAGTAATCCTTATAGAAAAGTAAGCTATCGTGAATCCTAATGCTCCATCTAGCAAGAAATTGAGAAGGTAAGACTTCAATGTTGTTGTGCATGACTTGCTCACCTTAGAAGTATATGGGATTATCCAGCTACTCAAATTAATAGTTTATCTCATGAAGGACAACTTCAAGTATTTCATAACCAAGAATACTATATTGGAAGAGTAGAAAGAGTGCATGAAGATCTTTGACAAGTTTAGGATGATGAAGATTGACAAGAATGGTATTGCGTGTTCTAATTCTAAAGTATCACAACCCGAGGAAGGTATCAAGGGTTTGACTACACTAAAATAAATTATCAAGGATGTTAAGAAGGAAAATATATCTCTAATGGAATAGAAAGAGCAATATAAAAGGATTATGATAAATACCAAAAGAATATACATTATTTTCACAACTAGAAAAGTCATAGTCAACACGACCAACAAGATACATAAGGAATATATGGAGAAGATATATAATACTTGCCTAGTATAAATAAGGCACAACCCAATTATAGCCAATTTTTAATACCAATATAATGTAGTTCATGTAGATATAGAGTCATAAAATATATTTTAGTAGTAATTCCAAGCATTGTACAATTCTAAGATAATATAGTTTTGAAATGTGAGGACTAAACATGTGAGAAAATATCATTATTAGTTTCTATGGATAGCCCAAGAAAAAGTAAGAAATAATACTTGAGAATCCACTAAGGGTTATGCCAAATTAATTAGTGAGGTGATAATTTAAGTCACCAAAATATCTAGATTTCTCCAAGGAGTAACAATTGATGTCAACATACGCTGAGCATAGGTTATGATACCAAGGATACAAATCTTGTTGACTTTGAATCACAATGGTTTTAAGTCTTCCTAAATATTGAGAATTTTGATGAAGCAAATATAAGCAAGCTTAGTGAGTTATTATCGATACAAGAAACTAGCTATCAAAGTTGATCAATACCATGAATACCAATAGAGAACAATGACACACAAGAAAAAGATGGTTGAATCTAAAGTGTAAAATGTGGAGAAGCCTAAATAGTTCCTCATTGTATAGCTTAAGTCTTGAACAAAGTATCAGCAAAAATTCATAAAGAAAAACCAATTGGCATATTTGTTTCATAACAAGCTCATGGCCTACCTTTTCTTACCCTTACTAGAATTTATTATAAAGCTTGTATTAGTAATGATATTTTTCAATAAAAATTTGTACCCTTATACAAAATATAATTATTTTTGTTATAAAATTAGCTAAATAAAATATTGATTAGTTAGAAGCACTCAATTAAAGGTAGTGGAGTTGGTTATCCCATGTAACCCATTAAAAACTATTTGGCAATGGTATTTAGATATGAATACCTTCTAGTTGGTGACTTAAGAGATGATAATCACCTTAGAGGATGTGTGCAAGTTCCTATGGGTACCTCTCATAGGGGAACCGATGCGCATGAGTCAATACCAATGGCATAGTCTAAAAAGGCTAACAAGGAAGGTAAAATTTCCTATAGTAATGTTAGGCTTTGATATTAATGTTGCATTGGTAGTCCTAAAGGTTAGTTAGGATGCCACAACCAATAGGAGGAGGATGAGGATCTACAAGAGAGCTAGTCATGGAATACTAGAGCTAGTTGCCTTTACTAAATTTGGGTTTCTACATGTATTTTGTCTTGAATTTTATACTATATGAGATGTTGTTGATGTATATTATCATGATGATGTATTATATGATGATATTTACACATATATTTGTACATGCATACATACATATGTGTGTGTATATATATGTATGTTTACATTTTATGGTTCATTATGATGTGTTATGGATGTGATGTTACGATTATGTATTTAATTGCTTTGATGTGGGTGTTATGGATAATGATGTGATTTAATATTTGGATGATTTATTAAGTGGTTAATGATGGTTAGTTTATATAGTTTAATGTAATTATGGTGTTTAATGATTTTGTTATGATGATTAATTGTTCATTTGATGAATGATTCATATTTTATTACGATTAATTATAAAGGAGAAAATTCCTTGGCCTTGAAAATACAAGGATATACATCCCTAGGGACATACTCATGCAAATTTTAAAATAAGACCACCACTTAAGGAAGATATAAAATGAGGCTTGTCTCTCAAATTAATTTCATGATGTTTTTCCAACTCCATAGTTGAAAGGATTCTAATTTATTATGGTATAAAATAGATAGATTAACCCTTATAGAAAGAGTAGAAAGAATGCATGCATGTAATATTATAAGAGTAGAAAGAATGCATGCATGTAATATTAGAAGAGTAGAAATAATGCATGCATAATATCTTTGACAATTTTAGGATGATTAATATTGATAAGAAAGATATTGGGTGTTTTAATTCTAAAGTATCACAACCTAAGGAAGGTATCAAAGGGATTTAATACACTTAAAAAATTTATCAAGGATACTAATAAGGAAAATATATCTCTAATGGAATAGGAAGAGCAAGATAAAAGTATTCTGATAAATATCAAAATAACATACAATATTTCCACAACTAGAAAATTTCGATTCAACAAGATATATAAGGTATTTAGGGAGAACATATATAATGTTTGGCCAATATAAATAAGGCACAACCAAATGATAACCCATGTGTAATCCCAATTTAATGTATTTCATGTAGAGATAGGGTCATCAAATCCATTTTAGTAGTTCTTCCAAGTAGTGTACAATTCTAAGATAATAGAGTGTAGAAATATGGGGACTAAATATGTGAGAAAATGTGACTATTATTTTCTATGGAGAGCCCAAGAAAAAATAAGAAATGAGACTTGAGAGAAATCCACTAATCAGAATGCCAAGTTAATTAATGAGGTGATCAGCCATCTCATCAAAATGTATGAATGTCTCCAAGGAATAACTATTTTTGTAAACTTAAGATCAGATTAAATTATGAGACCAAGGATACAATTCTTGTTGACTCTGACTCACAATGGATTAAGTCTTCCTAAGGTTTGATAATTTTAATGAAGTAAATCTAAGAAATTTTAGAGGATTGTTATCGATAAAAAACTAGCTATCAAATTTGAACAATGACATTAATACCAATAGAGAAAAATGACACACAATAAGAAGATCGTTGATTCTAAATTATAAAGTGTGGATTAGCCTAACTAGTTCCTCAATGTGTAGCTTGATGCTTCAACAAAGTATCAACAAAAGGTAATTAAATAAAAACCAATTGGTAAATTTATTTCTTAGCAAGCTCATGGCCTACCCTTTCTTCCCCTTATGGAAATTTATTATAAACGTGTATTAGTAATGATATTATTTAATAGGTAGGTATACACTTATACAAAATATAATTAGTTTTATTATAAAATTAGTTAAATTAGATGTTGATTAGTTAGAAGCATTCAATTAGAGGTAGTTGAGTTGGTTATCCCATGTAACCAACTAAAACATATGTGGCAATGGTATTTAGATATAAATAACTTCTAATTGGTGATTCAATATATGAAAATCACCTTAGAGGATGTATGGAACATCCTATAGTTACATATCAGAGGGGCACCAGTCCAAATAAGTCATGCCCAATGGCATAGTCTACAAAGACTAACAAGGAAGGTAAAATTTCCTATTGTAAGGTTAGGCACTGATATTAATGTTGCATTAGCAACCCTAAAGGTTACTTATGATGTCAGAGACTACAAATTTGTTTGGTGATTCTACCCTGCAAGCCCTTCCTAAAATTACCTCTCATCAAATTGCTACCTTCTTTTGTTGTCAAGCCTTCCTTCAATTAGTTGTTCAAGGGCTCTTCAAAATCTGCCCAAATATTCTCCAACATGCAATTCTATATTTTCTTCAATTTTTTAACCTATGATCCTTCAACTTCTGCATAAAAAATAAGCAACCTCCTTCTTTGCAAATCAGCCTTCAAAATATTTTATGGCTGTGCTCAAAAATCTCAAATCTAGTGGTCTCTTCTATTATTTTTCTCCTCCAATCTTCTTGTCAAATTTTAACTTCAAATTTGGCCTCTTATGTTGATCTCTTCCTCAATAATTTGAATGTCTTGAGGTCTTCAAAAAATCTTTCCAAATCCTTATTTATTTTGGGCTTGTTGTCAAATGGCGATATTTTTCCCAAATAATTCTTTTCAGAAGCTTTTCCTACTTGCAATCTCGTACCTCAAGTTTTTTTTTAAATCTCCTTCTTTATTCTCTATTCTCTTATTTCTCCCTCAAACTTTCAATGGACCTTTTTTCTTAGGCCTTCTCAATCTTCTTTCTCAAATCTATAATGGGGACCTCCTTCTTGGGTCTCCTCAATCTTTAGTCTTCAATATTCTATGGGGAGCTCCTTCGTGGGTCGCATAAATCTTCAATGTCTACAGTATTTAATATTCAATGATACATCTTTCTTGGAACTCCTTAATATGCAATGTTTATTCTTTTGCTGCAACTCAAAACTAATCCTTGCACGAGGAAAGCACATAGAATTTTAGGAAACCAAAGGTGAAATTATTCTCTATATATTGTAGAAAGCTTCTCAACTTCTGAGAACTAATTTTTTGCAACAAAAAAATTAGACAGTAGCAACCAAATACATTCAAATTTCTAGAATTCTAAAATCAATAAAAATCACTAGTTATTCTCAAAACTAGTGGAAATAAATCTATGCTAAATCCTAGTCTTCACAAGTTTTCCTTCAACCTTGTTGAAATACTCTAGCTATATAGAAATCTAGAATATTATTCAGTCTATAAAAATTTTCAATAGGACCTACTTCTTTGGTCCCTTAAAATCATCAATGTTAATTTCTATCTTAAAGACTTGTAAATTTTCTTCTATTCCAAATTTACTCTTGTAATAGGTAAATCTTTAAACTTCATTGGTTTTACTTCAACGTAGTGAAAAAATACTATCTTCCCTGGTTTTTTTTCTAGAGGTAATTTCTTCAACTTCACTAGTTTCTTCTTACCCTGTGGAAATATACTTTGCAACATTAAAACATGTACAAGACAAAACCTTGTTATAGCTCTATTACCACTATTAGATTTTGAAGCTAAATACTTAAGATAAATTAACCACAAGATCTAAAATAAAGTTACAATATGAAATATAAGATAATGGTAATATTCTAAACATATAAAACTCATAAATAAATTAAAAAATAACTCATAGAATTATCATTAACAAATGCTCACAAAAATTGTATCTCCATTGAATAAATATCTCAAATACACCATACTTTCACACACTCTCATTCTACAATGTATATCTCACACTCACACACATAGAAACATATATAATGGAATGTGACTCTTCATATGGATCACTCTTGTTCTTCAATATTATATCTTCATATTCCTATTATATGGACTCATGTGCACATTTACATTACTAAAATACTTTGTACACTCTAATAATACTTGTGCATTTATTACATTGCGTAAAGTAAATACTCACACTCTTATCTAGGAAACTCTCTTAATCTAAATATGTAGCCAAGGTCATACATTAGAATGTACCAAATAATGTAATATATTCCAATATAATTGAGTATGATATAATATATATAGAGGAAACCTTGTAGAAAAGTAAGCTATCGTGAATCCTAATGCTCCATCTAGCAATAAATTGAGAAGGTAAGACTTCAATGTTGTTGTGCATGACTTGCTCATCTTAGAAGTATATGGGAATATCCAACTACTCAAATTAATAGTTTGTCCCATGAAGGACAACTTCAAGTATTTCATAACCAAAAATACAATATTGGAAGAGTAGAAAGAGTGCATGAAGATATTTGACAAGTTTAGAATGATGAATATTGACAAGAATGGTATTGGGTGTTCTAATTCTAAAGTATCACAACCCAAGGAAGGTATCAAAGGTTTGACTACACTAAAATAAATTATCAAGTATGTTAATAAGGAAAATATATATCTAATGGAATAGAAAGAGCAATATAAAAGGATTATGATAGATACCAAAAGAATATACAGTATTTTCACAACTAGAAAAGTCCTAGTCAACATGACCAACAAGATACATAAGGAATATAGGGAGAAGATATATAAGGCTTGCCTAGTATAAATAAGGCACAACTCAATGATAGCCAATTTTTAATACCAATATAATGTAGTTCATATAGAGATAGAGTCATAAAATCTATTTTAGTAGTAATTCCAAGCATTGTACAATTCTAAGATAATATAGTTTAGAAATGTGAGATTTAAACATGTGCAAAAATATCATTATTATTTTCTATGGATAGCCCAATAAAAAGTAAGAAATAATATTTGAGAGAAATCCACTAAAGGTTATGCCAAATTAATTAGTGAGGTGATAAATTAAGTCACCAAAATATCTAGATTTATCCAAGGAGTAACTATTGATGTCAACATAAGCTGAGAGTAAGTTATGAGACCAAGGATACAAATCTTGTTGACTCTGAATCACAATTGTTTTAAGTCTTCCTAAATATTGAGAATTTTGATGAATCAAATATAAGCAAGCTTAGTGAGTTATTATCAATACAAGAAACTAGCTATCAAAGTTGACCAATACCATGAATACCAATAGAGAACAATGACACACAAGAAGAAGATGGTTGACTCTAAAGTGTAAAATGTGGAGAAGCCTAAATAGTTCCTCATTGTATAGCTTAATTCTTGAACAAAGTATCAACAAAAAGTCATAAAGAAAAACCAATTGGCATATTTGTTTCATAGCAAGCTCATGGCCTACCCCTTCTTCCCCTTATTAGAATTTATTATAAATCTTGTATTAGTAATGAGATTTTTCAATGAAAAGTTGTACCCTTATACAAAATATAATTAGTTTTCCTATATAATTAGCTAAATAAAATGTTGATTAGTTAGAAGCACTCAATTAAAGGTAGTTGAGTTGGTTATCCCATGTAACCAATTAAAAACAATTTGGCAATGGTATTTAGATATGAATACCTTCTAGTTGGTGACTTAAGAGATGATAATCACCTTAGAGGATGTGTGCAAGATCCTATGGGTACCTATCATAGGGGAACCGATCCACATGAGTCAATACCAATGGCATAGTCTAAAAAGGCTAACAATGAAGGTAAAATTTCCTATAGTAATGTTAGGCTTTGATATTAATGTTGCATTGGTAGTCCTAAAGGTTAGTTAGGATGCCATAACCAATAGGAGGAGGATGAGGATCTACAAGAGAACTAGGCATGGAATTCTAGAGCTAGTTGCCTTTACCAAATTTGGGTTTCTACATGGATTTTTTCTTGAATTTTATACTATATGAGATGTTGCTGATGTATATTATCATGATGATGTATTATATGATGATATTTACACATATATTTGTACATGCATACATACATATATGTTTGTGTATATATATGTATGTTTACCTTTTACGGTTCATTATGATGTGTTATGGATGTGATGTTACGATTGTGTATTTAATTACTTCTATGTGGGTGTTATGGATAATGATGTGATTTAATATTTGGATGATTTATTAAGTGCTTAATGATGGTTAGTTTATATAGTTTAATGTAATTATGGTGTTTAATTATTTTTTTATGATGATTAATTGCTCATTTGATGAAAGATTCATATTTTATTATTATTAATTATAAATGAGAAAATTCCTTGGCCTTGAAAAAACAATGATATACATCCATGGGGACATACTCATGCAAATTTTAAAATAAGACCAACACTCAAGGAAGTAATAAAATGAGGCTTGTCTCTCAAATTTATTTGATGATGTTTTTCCAACTCCGTAGTTGAAAGGAGTCTAATTTATTATGGTATAAAATAGATAGATGAACCCTTATAGAAAATTAAGTTATCATGAAGCCTAATTCTCCATCTAGGAAGAAATTGGTAAGGTAAGACTTGAATGTTGTTGTGCATAACTTGCTCACCTTAGATGTCTATGGGAATAGTCAACTACTCAGATTAATATTTGATATCATGAAGGATAAATTCAAGTATTTCATCTCCATGCATGCAATTTTAGAAGAGTAGAAAGAGTGCATGAATAATATCTTTGACAATTTTAGGATGATTAATATTGACAAGAAATATATTGGGTGTTTTAATTCTAAAGTATCACAACCTAAGGAAGGTATCAAAGGGATTTAATACACTTAAAAAATTTATCAAGGATATTAAGAAGGAAAATATACCTCTAATGGAATAGGAAGAGCAAGATAAAAGTATTCTGATAAATATCAAAAGAATATACAATATTTCCACTACTAGAAAATTTCGAGTCAACAAGATATATAAGGTATTTAGGGAGAACATAGATAAGGTTTGGCTAATATAAATAAGGCACAACCAAATGATAACCCATTTGTAATCCCAATTTAATGTATTTCATGTAGATATAGGGTCATCAAATCCATTTTAGTAGTTCTTCCAACTAGTGTACAATTCTAAGATAATAGAGTGTAGAAATATGGGGACTAAATATGTGAGAAAATGTGACTATTATTTTCTATGGAGAGCCCAAGAAAAAATAATAAATGAGACTTGACAGAAATCCACTAATCAGAATGCCAAGTTAATTAATGATGTGATCAACCATCTCACCAAAATGTATGGATGTCTCCAAGGAATAACTATTTTTGTCAACATAAGCTCTGAGTAAATTATGATTCCAAGGATACAACTCTTGTTGACTCTGACTCACAATGGATTTAAGTCTTCCTAAAGTTTGATAATTTGAATGAATTAAATCTAAGCAATTTTAGAGGATTGTTATTGATAAAAAACTAGCTATCAAAGTTGATCAATGACATTAATACCGATAGAGAACAATGACACACGATAAGAAGATCGTTGATTCTAAATTATAAAGTGTGGATTAGCCTAACTAGTTCCTCAATGTGTAGCTTAATTCTTGAACAAAGTATCAACAAAAGGTCATTAAATAAAAACCAATTGGTAAATTTATTTCATAGCAAGCTCATGGCCTACCCTTTCTTCCCCTTATGGAAATTTATTATAAATGTGTATTAGTAATGATATTATTTAATAGGTAGGTATACCCTTATACAAAATATAATTAGTTTTATTAGAAAAATAGTTAAATTAGATTTTGATTAGTTAGAAGCATTCAATTAGAGGTAGTTGAGTTGGTTATCCCATGTAACCAACTAAAACATATGTGGCAATGGTATTTAGATATGAATAACTTCTAATTGGTGATTCAAGATGTGAAAATCACCTTAGAGGATGTATGGAAGATCCTATAGGTACATATCAGAGGGGCACCAGTCCAAATTAGTCATGCCCAATGGAATAGTCTACAAAGAATAACAAGGAAGGTAAAATTTCCTATTGTAAGGTTAGGCACTGATATTAATGTTGCATTGGCAGCCCTAAAGGTTACTTAGGATGTCAGAGATTACAACTCTCTTCGGTGATTCTACCCTGCAAGACCTTTCTAAATTTACCTCTGATCATAATCCCATTTTGTTGGAGATCCCTAACTCTCTATCCTTAAAGAAACCCTTTAGATTTCAATCTATGTGGATCAAACATTCAAGTTTCAGAGATAAATTAATTCATTGGTGGCAGTAGCCTGTTAAGGGTATTGCAACTTTTAAACTTGATGGTAAATTAAATTTTGTTAATGAAAATCTTCGAACTTGGAACAAAGAGGTCTTTGGGAACCTCTTCAAAAATAAAAATAGGTTGTTGAAAGTTTGAAGATAATTTATCATAGGATTCAACATGTTGATGTTGATGGAACTACTATGCAGGAGGAATGGATAAAACTAGCATATTTTCATAATATTTTTGCCTATGAGGAAATCTATTGGAGGTAAAAATCAAGGGATCTTTGGTTGAAATATGAAGATTCAAATTCCAAGTTTTTTCACGTCACCACGCTTAGAAATAGAATCAATAACGAGATAATAATTTAAAAAAAAGCAGATGGTTCTATTACTCAAGACTTAACAGAAATCAGAAAGGAGGCAGTAACTTATTTCAATTCTATCCTTGGTCAGGAATCGCAGTGCAATGAGGAGGCAAAATATATTCTCTTGCAATAAATTTCTAGCATAATAAATGAGGATATAAACCTTAAGCTTCTAGCTCCATTTTTTGATGAGGAAATTAAGGAAGCCTTGTTTAGCATGGATCCAGACAAAGCCCCAGGATATGACGACTTTCCCCCTCATTTCTATCAAGATTTTTGGGACATCGTAAGTGAGGATGTAATTTTTGCTATAAAAAGAATCCAAGCAAGCAATCATATCCCAAAAGGTCTCAAATCTACTTTTATTTCTTTAATTCCTAAGAAGCAAACCCCTGAATCTATGGCTTACTTTAGGATAATCAGTCTATGCAATATTTCTTACAAGATCCTAACCAAATCTATTGCAAATAGAATGAGAGATATTTTATCCCACATCATAGATCTATTCCAGGGAAGCTTTGTCTAGGGCAGGTCAATCTTGGATGGAATTATCACAGTTCATGAAGCTCTGCACTCTGCTCATAAGACTAACATGTATGTTTTTACCCTCAAGATTGATATGAATAAAGCATTTGATAGGCTAAATTGGGACTTTTTGATTGTTGTCCTCCTTAAGTTTGGTTTTCACCACCAATGGGTTAATTTGATCAAATAATGCATTTCTAAAGCATGGTTCTTGATTCTGGTTAATGGAACAACTGTTGGTTACTTTCAAAGTCATAGAGGAATTCGATAGAGGGACCCTATCAGCCCCATGTTATTCATCATTATGGCAGAAGCTTTAGGCAAAACCATAAAAAATGCTTGCAGTTAAAGGCTAATATTAGGAATCAAGGAAAAATATCTCACTAGGGTTGTTCCTCACCAAAAATTCATCGATGATACCCTTCTGTTGACTAAGGCATCGATAGTTGAGGCCAAAATAATTAAATACATCTGGCAACTCTACAAGGATGTTGCTGGTCAGAAAGTTAATTTCAGTAAAAGCAAGTTATATTTCTTGAACACCCCCATTCAGAGGCAAGGAAGGATTGCAAAAATTTTAGGGTGTGATATAGCAAACCTCCCCACTTCGTATCTTGGTCTCTCTCTTTTCATTGGTTCTCCAAGAGAGTCAATGTGGGACAGGGTTATTGAAAGAATTCAAAAAAAACTTGTTGGATGGAAAGGTCATCTTCTATCTCAAGCAGGAAAGCTGACCATCACTAAGGCCTCTCTTCAGAGCATTCTAGTTTATTTCCTCTCTATTTTCAAAGCCCTTGTGAATGTTTTCAAAAAAATTGAGAAACTCCAAAAAGAATTTTTATGGACTAGATCAGAGGAGAAAAAATGATACACCTTGTAGGATGGACCAAAGTGTGTAGACCCAGGGAAAATGGGGGCTTAGGTCTGAGGAAAATTGCTCATATGAATTTAGCTTTACTAGCTAAGCAGGCGTGGCACCTCATTTATGGTGAATAAAATGAATGGACAGCTATCATAAAATGAAAGTATCTTCAAAATATAGAATTTCTAAGTGACTCAGTTCCAATCAGAGGTTTTGCTTTTTGGAAAGCAATTCTCAATTGTAAGGAAATCATCAAAAAGGGTTTAAGATAGGTTTTAGACAATGGTGCAAGGATAAGTTGCTGGAATGACAGGTGGGCTAAGGACAAACCACTGATGCAATATCCTAACTTAGCCCGAATCAGAGATATCATGGAAGAAATCATTGGCAGAAAAGTCTATGATTATATGGTTGAGGATAGAGGCAGAATTAAGTGATAATAAATAAGGATTTAGGAATTTCTAGTGGAATCAAATGATCTTTGTAACATTCTCGGGCAACAGTTTATCCCCATGAGACTCAAGGAAGATCAAGTGACCTGGGATCCTACAGAAAATAGGTAGTTCACTATTAAATCAGCTTACAAGCTTCTGCTTGATGATGAGGATTTTGTCCTCCAAAAGGACTTAGTTTGGATAAAAAATTTAATTCCAAAAATTACAGTATTTTCATGGTTGGTTATCCAAGGTAGAATTCTAACCATTGATAATATTATGCATAAAGTTATTTGTATAACTAATTGATGTTATCTATGCAGGGCTAATTGGGAGACCATTTATCACATTTTCCTTGAGTGCCATTTTTTCTTGACTGTTCTAAGTGGGGTTTTTCAGGACTTCAATATTTCTTGGGTTAAACCATCCATCGTACTTGATTTTTTTGTCTAGTGGCATTGCCCCTTTTCAAGCCAAATACTTAGATACATGTGGAAAATTTATCTCAATCACTATATTTGGCATGTGTGGTTAGAAAGGAACCATAGAGTATTTAATGAGTCTATCCATGATCATCAAACTATCATTGTTAGGATCCTATCCTTTGCCAATGAGAATGTGAACCTTATCCCTTTTGATAGCTATAAACCTCATCTGCAGGAGACCATGATTTCTCAATATTTAAGCTCAACCTTGTTATATGAGTCTATGCCTAGGGTAGTCAACCCTAGAGCTAATGTTAAGTGGTCCCCATATCCTACGGGTTGGTTTAAGCTTAATTTTTATAGAGAGGATAAGGACAATCCTAGAAAATCGGGCACTGTCGGCATTGTGCGAGATCATAATGGGAATATGTTGCTTGTATTTTCTGAATATTTGGGAACAAGAACGAGCAACGAAGCTGAAGCTAGATCTATGTGGAGAGGCCTTCAAATGACTCAAGACTTAGAATGCAATTTGATTGTAGAAGGAGACTCTATGCATGTTATAAATCTCCTCAATAATTGGAAAACACCTCCTTGGAGGATTAAAACAATTGTTGAAGAGGCTAGGATCCTTTTCCAGGGAAGACAAGATAGAAAACCCCAACATGTCTTTCAGGAAGCTAACAAAATTGCTGATAAGCTGGCCAATTTGGGTGTCGATGGAGACAGACTTTTCAAATTGGAACACGGTGTCCTGAGCAAATTAGAGGAGCTTATTCAACAAGAATACCAAGAATGATAGTCAAATTTACCAATAGGGAAGGCATTGTAAGTTCGAAGGCTAGGAGTATTCCCGTCTCTTTTTTGAAATAGTCTCAAAATAAAAATTATTCGAGTTGTCAATCTTCGTGGATGCTGCTTGGAAATACCACAAATACTAATGGGGATAGTCACATGTCAGATAACATGGCTTCTATTCATCTTAGTAATTTGAGTTTGGTTGATAATCACAAGGCAGGAAAGAAATGACAATATAAGACTTTGAATCAGAGCCACGTGGACCACCAGATAGCCACCGCCATATATCTAGCCAACAAGTTCACTTCTCTAAGGCTGATTTTCCAAGATGGGATGTGGTGCCAAAGCATGTCATATATGAAAGAAAGTAATTACCAAAGAATTATTAAGAGTAATTGTCAATACAGAGCTTGTGGGAGTTATTTTTAGTACTCTACTATGTGTGTCTGCAGCTTTTTGTTTCTCCACTGTTTCAAGAAAGGGATCTGTGTCTATTTATTTTTTTGTAATTATGATGCAGGTGTGTTTTCTCGGGGTATACCCAAAATGTTGTATGGGAAGTTTCTTTTTGATAACAGGCTATGTGCCTTACCGGATGTAATGGCTTTGGCGGCATGTAGATTTTACATATATAGGATCCTTAGTAAGGACATGTTCATCAACAACCCTAGGCTAATTTTTGTAAAAGGTTTTGGGTCAACCTGTAAAACCCGATATTAATTCTATAGTATCTTATCTACCAAAAAAAGGATGGAATCACCAATAGGAGTAAGATGAACTACAAGAAAGCTATGCATAGGATTCTAGAGCTAGTTGCCTTAGCCAATTTTGGATTGCTATATGAAATTTGTCTTTATTGTTATACTATATGAGATGTTGATGATATATTATCATGATGATATGTACATATAAATTTGTACATACATACATATGTGTGTGTATGTATATGTATATATACCTTTTATGGTTCATTACGATGTGTTATGGACGGGATGTCATGATTATGCCTTTAATTAATTTTATGTGGATATTATGGATAATGATGTGATTTAATGTTTGTATGATTGAGTAAGTGATTAAATATGGTTAGTTTAGATAGTGCAATGTGATTATGGTGTTTAATGAGTATGTTATAATGATTAATTGTTTATTTAATGAATGATTCATGTATGATTATGATTAGTTATAAAGGAGAAAATTACATGGCCTTGGAAAAAGAAAGGATATAAATCCATGCAAAAATACTCATGCATATGTTAAAATAAGACCAACACTTAAGAAAGATATAAAAGGAGGACAGATTCTTGAATTTATCTGATGATGTTTTACCAACTCAATAGTTGAAAGGGGTCTAATAGATGAAACCTAATAGAAATGTAAGCTATCATGAAGCCTAATGCTCCATCTAGAAAGAAATTTATAAGGTAATACTTCAATGTTGTTGTGCATGACTTTCTCATCTTAGACATATATGGGAATAATAAACTAGGATTAATATTTGATCTCATGAAGGATAAATTCAAGTATTTCATCACCAAGAAAAAAATATTTTATGCATAGAAAGAGTGCATCAAGAAGACCTTTGACAAGTTTAAGATGATGAAGATTGATAAGAAGGATAATGAGTGTTCTAATTATAAAGTATCACAACCTAAATAAGGTATCAAAGGGCTTTACTACACTAAAAAACATTATCAAGGATATTGAGAAGGAAAATATATCTCTAATGGAATAGGAAGAGTATGATAAAAGTATTGTGATGGATACCAAAAGAATATACAATATTTCCACAACAAGAAATGTATGAGTCAACATGACCAATAAGATACATAAGATATTTAGAGAGAAGATATGTTAGAATTATTGAGTTGATTGAGTTGTCATTGATTTTAAAGGTCGACTTGGTAAATAGCAAACAATGGACAAGTAAAGCAAGGAAAATATATTTCAAGTGAATCAAGGTAAATATATTTCAAATGAAGCATTATAATATTTAAATATTAAATTTAAATATTTTAAAGTGAATGTTATCATAAAGTAAAGGTTTAAATTTATAATATTTAAATATCGAGATTTTAAATATTATAAAGGTGAAGTTTCAATGAGTCGACCATCTACGGCACCAATGATCAAATTGAAAGATTTGATATACATATATGAAAATTTTATGACTTTCATAAAAGATTGAGTGATATATTTTAAGGCATGGTACGAATGGGAAGTTGAGGAGCTTGCGTGCAGAGAGAGTGTACTTGGAACCAGTGATCAGGAGGATTGAAGAGCTTGCACACAATGAAGTATACTTGGAACCAATGATCAGCAGGATTGAAGAGCTTGTGAATGGTGAAGTGTACTTGGAACCAGTTATTGGAAGTATTTAAGAGCTTGTGCACAGTGAAGTGTACTTAGAACCAGTGATCAGGAGATTGTAGAGCTTGAACACGATAAAGTGTACTTGGAACCAGTAATTGGGAGATTGAAGAGCTTAAAAACGGTCATGACATATTAAGAGGTGGTGTTATTCCAATGTATTTTAAGCAAGTGAATTTGTGGAAGAAAAAAAAAGTTCATTATGGATAGCATAGGAGAAATCATTTTTGATAAGCATAAAAAATAGTGGTAGCAAAAGAAAGTTCATTGTGGACAGCATAATTGTTTTTGATAAGCATCAGTAAAGGTAGACGTTAAGAATCTACCATCTGGGTGAATCCATCACAGAAGTTTTTGGTTAAGCCAAACATTTTCCAGAGACTTCAAACACACGACTCATCAAAGATTACCAATGAATGCAATAAAATGCAAACAATAATTTTTTCTATTTTAATTTTGCTAAGGTTAGCAATGTCATATATAATTTTGATAGAAGGTTTAGATTTGCATTTTTTTGGGGGATTTAAATCCCTTATATGCCCTAAAAAGGGTTTGGAGGGATATAAATGAGCATTCACACAATAGATTAATCGTGATCACCTCATAATACCCACGACACCCAGTTGGAGGGTGTTGGTGCTTTGCGCATCATACACAGATACACCCAGTTGGAGGGTGTTGACATCTCACACACCACATGGTAGAATATGAGTGACTTACTACTATGACCATTTATTGAAAGTTATTTTACATAGTTAGGGTGATCTGTAGTGAATTCACTGTTTAATGCACACGTAGGGAATTTTGTTGATACAAATTTGAAGGGTAAGGTATAAACTGAAGAACACAAGCTTATAATGAGAGGGAGGTGAACATTATAAGACCAATTTTTACTTTTTCTTCTAATTCAATATTATGTTATGTATAGATAACAATATCTATAGCAGTAATAAAAACAATGTACAAAATACCATACACAATAGACACCATAATTTACATGGTTCACCCAATGTGGGCTACTCCACGGAGAAAATATTTTACTAAAAATTTCTCAATCAATCTCTTTGGTAATCACTCCCAATTACAATGTTTATGGATCTCTGTCCAAAGGAGATGTTGATACCCTAATCTCAAGTTCATGGATATCTTCCATAGGAGAACTCTTTCCCATTTTGCTATGGCTGTGTGATCTTATAGAAGTCTCTATCTCTCTGCTACACTGACTGGTGGACCTCTCTCCACTTCAAGACTCCTCACTCGGATCTGTCTTCAACTGTGTTGGTTACTAGATCTCTATCCATTGAGACTCTGTAATTTTTACTCTATCACCTCCAAAGCTCTGTCAATAGGCTCACTAAGAACCTACTCAATAGGCTCACATAAAACCTACTTAACAAGCTCACACAAAACTTGTAAAATGTTTAATAACAAGCTCACATAGAACTTGTCCAAATTTTCTCTAGCAAGCTCACCAAGAACTTGCCCAAATCTGCTCTAACAAGCTCACCAATAACTTGCCCAAATATGCTCTATAAATCTCATCAATAACTTTCCCAAAACTTTCCATAAATCTATCCCAACATTATCCTCAAATTTGTCTCAACACTGTCCTCAAATATATCCCAAAGGCCTTCTCAAAGGCTCAATCAATCATGCTCAAGTAGTACTCAAAATGAACTCAACAATGAATGGCAATGTACTCTTCAATGGATGACAACAATGATCCACAATGATCTCAACTCAACTCAACTCATAGAAGCATAAAGAGAATTGTTAGAGACTCAATATGTTCTAATCTAAATCTAAACTCAAATCAAATCAAATCAATCCAATCTCAACTCAAATCAAGTCAACCTCAACTCAACTCAAGTCTTATAGAACCATAAATATAATTGGTAGAGACTCAATATGTTCTAACCTCAATCTCAACTCAACATAGAATGATAGAATAGTTTGTTTTATAGAACTTGAACAATCACTTCACACATCACTTGACTAGGCTCAATCAACTCATCTCAACCAATCATCATAAGGGACAACTATTTTTCACACAACCCTAGCCCAAGTATGTATCAACCAACTCAAATATTTCCAATAATGCTCAACCACAAATATCACATAACAATGATACTCATGTTATTTTTTAAATAAATTTATTTCACAACCAATGAGCTTCAACCACTATGCTTATAACACAAGGTTTAAACACAACTCTCAACTTATAAAACCTTGAAGCATTCAATCAACCACTTTCGAAAAGGAAACCACAAACAATCCTTTTCCCTCCAATGATATTTCAGAAATCAACCACCATAAACAATCAATAGAAGAATGTGCCCATACCTTTTATGAATATGAAAAAACCTCTTTGTAAATCTTCCACAACACAAAATTCTTTTGCCAATCTTTACAAGGGTTAGTAGATCACAAAATAATCAACATTACTCCACTTTTCCATAAACATCACCAAGGCCTTTAATTGCACAACTTCCTTATCTCTCCTAAAACCATTTGTACCATAAAATAAAATAAATCAAAACATTGCATAACCTTTTCACTCCCAAAACCACTTATACCATAAAATAAAATAAATCACAATATTGCATACCTTGTCACCTCATGAAATAATTAATCCTCTTGAAAAAGAACAAGGCAAACTTCACTTTTGGAACCCGTTTGCAAAATCAGTAATATCTCTTTACACATACCTTATTTCTTCTTATAAATAAGTTAGTCAAATATCCCTCGAAATAAGCTTTTCGACGATATATAATATGCCCCCTTTCCGAAATAAATTGAAACCTTTACATATATATATATATATATATATATATATATATATATATATGCCACCCTCCATTAATTGCACATAGGTTGGTCTTCTATTAATTTAAACTTAAAATTTAAACTTTAATATCTTCATCACCGGAGGTCCTTTTTCGATGAAACAAAATTCCACCTTGGATTTTAATAAAATCCCTTTCCACATAATCCCACCATAGTTTTCAATAAAACCTTTTATTTTTCCTTCCTTGGTTTTCATAAAAACCCTGTATATATCCATGCTCTCCAAAATATCATAGATGATTATCTATGAAGTGCTTTTGCCACAAAAACTCAATGTGACATCAATGACAACATAAAATAACTCAAATTTCCAACATAAACAAAAGAAAGATCATCATTGTGTTGAGGCAGATCTAGAGGTATGGATAATTAATTCCTTTCTCAATATGGTTGTAATTATTTGAGGAAAATATTTTATTTTTATAAAGTAGGAGGTATAAGGAATTATTGGATACACTACATTGAAATGAGTTAGAAAAGAATTTGTGGGAAAAAATAAAATAGTAGCAGGAACATACAAAAGAAAGATCAATATTTTGTTGAGGCAGATTTGAGCAGTTTTAGTGATCAACGTTTGAAGCATGACTTGTTGATGGGATTGGTGTCTCCTGTGGGTTGGTGCCCATAAACTTGTTGAGGGGATTGGTGTCTCCTATGGATTGGTTTCCACGAACTTGTGAGATGGGATTGGTGTCTCTTGTGTCTTGGTGCCCATGAACTTGTACTAGGGGATTGATGTCTCATGTGGGTTGGTGCCCATGAAATTTGTTGAAGAATATATAAGAAATATTTTTTTGTGGTTTTCTCCTGAGAGTGTTTCCATGTAAAAATTATTATCTCTTATGTGTGTGATGATTTGTGCATTGTTTCATTGTTGTATTGATATTATTTGAAGTTATTTCTTTGGAAAGAAAAGAGAAATTTTTTATCTTATATTGTTCACCCCCCTCTCAGTATAAGCTTGTGTTCTTTAGTTGGTATCAAAGCAATTTCCTTCGTGAAAGCCTAACAACTTGAAGGAGGATCTTATAATAACACACATGACCATGGAGGTGAAATAAAATGCTCCTATTTTTTAAATCCAAGAAAAAGGAAAAATCCAGAAAATGGCGAGGAAGCCATAATGGACAAATAAAAGGAAGCCATAGTGGACATAGAAGAGGAACTTGTTGTTTCTCTTTAAGAATTTAAAATGCTTAGAAAGAAAAACTCAAAATTGAAGTTTTGAGTACAAGAGAATGAGGATACAAAGGTAAATCTTTCAAAATATCTCATCAACTTAAAAGTAAAAATTGAAGAAGCAAAGCAAATTGAAGAAGATATGGTTGAGCAGTTAAAGGTAAAAGAATTAGAATATGAAAAATTGGAACATGAGGTTGTCTATTTAAGGAATAAAATAGAAAAATCAAATGATAAGCTACATGTGTTTGATAAAAGCACAAAAATCATGAGTGACATTATCAAGGCATAGAGATCTTTGGTTATAAATACTGGACTTGGGTTTGAAGAAGATCAAAATAAAAAAAATGGGGAGTCAAGCTCAAAAGAAATAGAGGAATAAAAGAAAATTAGTAAAGAAGAGCCTAAGACCTATGCTAATGTATTGAGAAGTGGAAGCATAAATAAGGAACAAAACAAAGAATCATCATGGATCGAATTCAATCATAGAAACAACAATGAGAGAACCACACAACCATATCCTCCAAGGCAATCAAACAGGTTTTAATATTTCTTCCATGGTTATTGTTTTTCATGCAATCAATTTGATCATAAAGCTATAAATTGTAGGGTCCGTGCTAAGAATTATTGTGGTTTTACCAAGATATTTTTTAATTCATTTGCACCTCTAATGGATTACAATATCATTTGTTATAAATGTGATAATTTTGGACATAAAGCCAAATGGTGTAGAACAGTGTTCTCTAAACATCCAAAATCAAGAAAGAAAGAGAAAGATCAAATTATTCAAAAGGATATGTCCTCCAAATTTTGGAGAAAGAAAATAAAACATTAAAAAGAGAAGTCCATGTTGGTACAAACGAATATTCATGTGCAAAATGAAGGAAATTAGTGGTACATTGATAGTGGTTGTTCAAGCCATATCTCTCAAAGAAATAAATGGAGGTACGATAAAATTTGGTGATAATGCTTTTGCCAAAATTGTTGGAAAGGGAACCTTGAGCCTGGATAATGGAAGATCAAAGACATAGAATGTGTTATATGTTGAAGGGTTGAAGCACAATATTCTAAGTGTAATTCAACTATGTGGTCAAGGGAACACACTCACATTTCACCCAAATGGATGTGAGATCAAGAAATCCAATATAGGAAAGCTTATTATAGATGCCAGCAGAACTGTAAATAATCTCTATATGTTGAGCGAAATTAAGGAAAAAATGTTTTTTATCACAAGAGGACAAGAATTGGCTATGGCATAGGAGAATGGACCACCAGAACTTTTACAACATAGTGAAAATAAGCAACAAAAAGGCATTTAGAGATTTACCCAAGATAGTAAAACCCCCAAGCACGATTTAAGCACATTGCCAACATGGTAAGTAAACAAGATCAAGTTTCAAATCAAAGTAATTCTATTCATCCAAGAAGTTGGAGCTAATTCACTGATCTATGTGGCCCTGCAAGGACAAAGAGCTTACAAGGTGAGAATTATTTCATGTTGTTTATTGATTATTATTCTAGAATGACTTGGGTAACATTCTTAAGATAAAAATAAGAAGCTTTTGAAAGGTTCAAGGCATTCAAGACACTTGTAGAAAATGAAATAGATAAAAAAATCAAGTGTCTAAGCTCATACACAGGAGGTGAATTCACTTCAAATGTATTTGTAGAATTCTATGAATAGCATAGAATCAAGAGATAATACTCAGTAGCAAGAACTCCACAATAGAATGGAGTAGTTGAAAGGAAGAATATAATTGTTCAAGGCATGTCTAGATCCATTCTAAATTATTCTAAGCTTTATGATGTTTTTTTGAGAGAGGCAATTCATACAATTGTTTATATCATCAATAGAGCTCAAGTAAGAGTAAATCACCACAAAACTCCATATGAGATTTGGAAGGGAAGACCAACTACTATGAAGTACTTCAAAAAATTTGGAAGCAAATGCTACATTAAATGAGAAGAAAAATATTTAGGTAATTTTGATTTCATGTGTGATAAGGGTCTCTTCCTTGGATACTCTTCAAAGAGCAAAGCCTATAGATGCTACAACAAAAGATCACATAAAATTTTAAAAAGTGCAAATGTAAGAGTTGATGAAGAAATAGATCTAAGAGAACCAGCTCAAGATATTGTGTATCAAGAGGGATAAAGTTGCAAATATGAAGAAACTAAAGAAGATGAGAATCAGAGGACATCCTCAAGAACACCCCCCAATATATCATCTAAAATACCATCCAGATATGTGCAAAAGAACCATCCAGAAAATCTAATTATTGGGAATCTAAATGAGAGAAAAACAAGGAGAAAAATAATAGGAATAGGTGAACATGCCAACTTCTCTTTACTATCTAAAGTTGAGACAAAGAATTTCAATGAAGCAAGTGAAGATAAATATTGAATTGAGGTAATGGAAGAAGAGCTAGATAAGATAGACAAAAGTGAGACTTGGGAACTTGTCCCATGCAAAAGACAAGAACGTAATTGGCACCAAATGGGTGTATAGAAATAAGTTGAATGAATATGGTCAAGTTGTCAAAAATAAAGTAAGACTTGTGTGCAAATTCTATGCCCAAGTAGAGGGAATTGATTTTGAATATACATTTTCTCATGTTGCTCATCTTGAGGCCATAAGAATTTTCTTGGTCTTCTCAAGCTTAAGAAACTTTAAAGTGTACCAAATGGATGTAAATTTAGTATTTCTTAATGGTTACTTAGAATAATAGGTCTACATTGAGCAACCAGATGGTTTCAGCTAATAGACAAGCCATATTATGTGTGCAAATTAAATAAGGCTCTCTATGGACTAAAACAAGCCCTTAGGGCTTGGTACTCAAGGTTGGATAAATACCTCCAAGAACAAGGTTTCAAAAAAGGTATAGCTGATAGCAATCTGTACATCAAGAATGAAGGAAATGATCAGTTAATTATAGTAGTCTATGTGGACAACATCATTTTTGAAGGCAATAACAACAAGATGTGTTAGAAATTTATAAAATGTATGCAAAGTGAATTTGATATGTCAATTCTTGGTGAGCTATCCTTATTTCTTGGTTTGTAAATATCACAGTAAGATAAATGTATAATTCTCTATTAAACCAAGTATGTAAAAGAAATGTTGAAAATTTTTAGGATGGAGGATTTCAATCCTATGAGTACCCCCATGGTTACAGGATGTAATTGAAGTAAATATGATGAGTCTCCTGAGGCTAATAAAACTTTGTATAGATCCATGATTGGAATTTTATATGTATGTCATACCTACAAGTCCAGATATAATTTAAGCAGTCAGATTGGTGGTAATATTTCAAGCTGCACAAAAGGAGACACATATGCAAGCAATAAAAAGAATCCTCAAGTATTTGAAAGGAACTATGGATTTTAGACTGTGGTATCCCAAATGCGATAATTTCAATCTCACTGCATATACAAATGCAAATTGGGTGGGCAATGTGGATGACAAGAAAAGCACAAGTGAAAGAATTTTTTTCTTGGAGACTGTTTGGTCTCTTGGATAAGTAATAAACAAGCCTCAGTATATTTATCTACTGTATAAGTGGAGTACATTGTAGCATCTGCTTGTTACACATAGGTTTTACGGATGAAACAAACCTTAAGTAATTTCAAAGTAGAGCATAATCATCCTATCTTCGTACTGTGTGATAATAAAAGTGCCATCAATATTTTTAAAAATTCGATGATGCATTCAAGGACCAAGCATATTTCGATCAAGTATCACTTTTTGAGAGAGCAAGTGACTAATCAGCAAGTCAAGTTGGATTATATTGCTACAAAGGAACAAATTGCTAACATCTTTACCAAGTTTTGTGACTTATTCACAATGACCCCAAAATTTGGGTACCCACTTGAAGTTTGAAAACTTGTTTCAAATTGTGTGTGTGCTCATTGTTCATTGTTGTTATTATTGAAATGTCGAGAATGCTCATTTTCCTTAAAATGGTCTTATAGCAGGGTATCTGGTCAAAAGTTCACCTCATGATCTAAAAATCCTAAAGTTAATGCTTGTATAGTATTTTTGATTAAAGTCTTCGAGTGGTGTTATGGTTGTTAATTTAAAATGTCATGTTATGTCACTATAAAATTTTATGTTATGTTGCTTTGTGATTAAACTATCCTTAGTCATCGTATCTTGTTAGTAATTATTTGTGGAGTTAATTGTAAATTATTTTGTTTTAATATGTTTTTATTTTGTTATGATAAGTTTTGTTATTATGTGGTTATATTTGCAATAAGTCATTATTTATTTTAATTATGTTTTATTTTAATTCATTAGTTTGTTATATATGGTTGTAAGTTAAATTTTGTTTCGTTTTATAATGTAATGTTATGTGTTGACATGTCATAAATTACTGGGAGCAAAAGACAAATGCGGACCCACGGATGCAGCTTGAAGCGGTCAACATGATCAACACCTTGGCTCAGATTTTGAGGACCAAGGGAAATATTAAAGAGACATCTTATGTTCTAAAATCTTCGAATGGTTGTGTGTGAATTGGAATTTATAAATCTGAGCAGCTTGCATCATTATACATATGGGATAAAATGATATGAGTAGTATTGGAAAAGGTGATGTGAAGATATAACAAATGAACCCTAATAATCAAGGAATGATAGCTTGTGTTCAGCATTGCTAGAGAAAGTGAAGCAATGAAATGTAGACGTGGCAAAGCCATGATAGAAGTAGAAGAGGTATTAAATTGGAACTAAATTCCAACATGGTTTGGCATTCAACAACAGTAGTAATGGAATGCATGCGTCTTTCGAAGCAGGAGTTGAGCATGTCTGATGTGAGCATTTACCAGAGATATTGATAGTACAAGGTTATTGATTGGCCTTGTTATTTTCTCTAGTGAAGGTATGATAAACGTGGTACCCATAAGGGATTATTATTATTTCACATCTCACAAAACCAAGTGGATGCACCCATTAATATTAATATGGAGAGGCACTTCATTATTGCCTTCGCCATCGAATACACCTCATCGAGCCCCTCTTCACCTAAAAATGGGAATTCAGTAGTTATCATTTAAGTTTGAGTACTGTGCAGGTTTTCAAAACATAAAGCAACGTCATAGTGGTGGAATTAGAATGACAGTGAAGTTTGAGTATCTCATCGATAAGACTCATGGGAAGCCATTTTCCAGGTGGAGATTGATTGATGTCATTCTATCATTTGTAATGTGCATTGGAGTATTCTTTCCTGGTCACTGCAACACAAGATTACAAAAATATCATATTATAATACAACAGTGTAAATTGGTAGACAGTATGTGGGAGATGACATTAGAAGGCTAAATGTCATCAATTTATAAATACATTCTATTCATTTGATATTTTATCTGTACACAATGGTAAGGATGGGGATAGTAGGAAAATATTAAAGTGAAACCAAATTCCAACATAATATGTTACTGGAAACTGGAAATAAAAAATAGCTTTGTAGGGGATTTGATTCATAATCACCCATAAGAAGATTTGATTTAAGGTCACTCGACAACAAAATTTATAAAATGATGTAGATCATAACCTGGATTGCAGTGTAATTGGATATATCATATTGAGAGATAGATTTATTATAGCAGCATGGAGACATTCAATAAATTCATGCACCATATTAGTGATATGAGTTCTAAATTTGGTGTCAATTTGGAGATGTGGCTGATGCAATGCTAATTAATGAAATCATGTTCATTGAGTTTATAACTAAGCGATGAGGTATACACTGTTATCATAATATAATGGGGATACATATCTACATAGTAAATGGGGATACATATCTACATAGTAGGTGAGAAGATATATTTTATGAGGCTGCAATCACTCTAACGAAAGAAATATTGGCATCAACACATGAATTAAAGAAAAATAGATATCCATAATAAAAGACCGATGACCAGATGGAATTATGGAGGTGAGATTGCCAAGTTTTTGGATGATTTATTGCTCAAATTAAAATACAGCAGTCAAAATATTCGACAATTTCAATAAAAGTGGATATCGAATTCGTAAAAATATAATTTAATTAAAATCCATAAGGGGTTGTCTAGTGTAAATAATATAATGTGATATAATATGTGCTTAATATTTGAATTACACATTATACAAAAGGAAGACATATGAACACGATTAGGGCTAGTTGGTTCGTGTAAAAAAAAATAGTTTTGGACCAGTTATTAAACCCAATTAAACCAATCAAGAAAATGGGAAACTTAATGAATATTTAAGGGGTTAAATACACAATTACAGCACAGGGTTGGATAGGTTAGAAGAGAGGAGCCACAGGTTGAAGGCTCCAAATGAAAGTAACTTGCAGAGGGCTACGAAGATTAAAAAACGTAGAATTTGGGGCATAATTTGTAAGATCTGCTACTTGTATTGTTTTTTATTTTTTCAAAGCATGTATATTTGTAGTGTTTTGAATTAATAAGTCATTCGATATAATTTTTCTTTGAGAATCATAAATTCCATTGGAGATAACATCAAATTTGCAGTAGGATTGTGTGAATACTGATCTGTTGTAGTCTGGTTATGAATTCTATTTCTGGTTTTACTGTAGCATATTTGTCTGAAGTAATTTAAGAGATGAAATTTAATTATTTACTTTAAAATATTTTGTTTTTATTTATAGGGCCTAGATATTTTGTCAAAATTCAATTTTCATAATTAGGTTATGCTGAAAATCTATCACCGAATATTTAATTCATAAATATTTCGGATGAATAGATGTTTAATAATCGAACTTTGAGTTTAAATTTCATGAAATTTAAAAGTTTGTTATTCGTTTTAAACTCCCCGATTGAAAGTTAAAAGTATTCTTATTAATAGGAGATGGCAAGGCATATTGAGGTTTGAATATTTAAGTAAATAAATATTCAACTCATAAATGTTAGAAGAAAGAAAGTGATGAGATTCTATTTTTTGTATTATAAAGTCTAAATATTTATAATTAAAGTTTCTCTACTTTAAATATCTTATTTATTTATTCAATTATTTAATTTGATAAATATTTGAATAAATAAAGTGTTAATTTAAAAATTAGTTTAAATCATTCAGGTGTTGTAGGTGAGTTGGAGATGAGAGGGCAATTCTCAAAGGGAGTTCCGAGTTTCAAATCTCCACCCTACCAAAAATTTGAATTGGGTATCCAAAATCCAATTGATAATGTTGGTGCGGGCAGGGTCGGGTGGGTGTGACTCCCGGGTGACTTTGACGGTGTAGAACCCCCTGTTCGTGGTCTCTCAGACCAAGGCATCTCCGCAAGGGGTTTTTCGCTTTAAAAAAAAAAATAGTTTAAATTCAAAATTCTATATTATAAGGTGTAGGCCTTATAATTAGAATTTAACACATGAAATTATGTTTCCATATTATAAGGTGTAAACCTTATAGTTAGAATTCATTAAATTGTCTTATAAGAAAAGTTGATAAAGATTTAAAAATCCTAAAGGTTTGTAAAGGTGGTTAACATATTTTATAATCAGGGTTTTATTTTCAAGGTCATTTTAAGATTTATTCATTAAGATAATGTTAATGCTTTAAAAATACATTGAGGACTTTATATATAAATTTTAAAGCATTAGAATTCATCTATAAAATAAATTTGTATATTTGGTATTTAGCTTTTAAGAGGATAAATTTATTCAATATAATGGAGTGGATGTTATTGATTGAATGCAAACATTGATTCCAACAATCAAAAACACTAGTTATACTAGGCCCCTTGTAAAAAAAAAAACTTGCAGGACCCAAGAGTTTATTCAGACACTTATATAAACATATATGCATAACACATGAAACATTAAGTGAGAACCTTGGAGAAACATTACGTTTTTTACAAGAGATAATTTAAATTCTAAGTTGTCCAGTGGTTGTTGTGACTAGACAAAATCACACCTCAATAAATTGGCGCTAGAAGGAGGGCCTGAAGATGAAAAACTAGTAACTTGATTTTAGTTTTTATGTAATTTTTCAATCATTCATACATTCATTATTGAAGTTCCTTGTTTAAAATTACATACTTGAATATCACAATTGCATCATCTCATTAAAAATCATATTTCAAGTATTGTATTTTTCGAAGTATTAGTTAGATTTCATTAAACTGGAGTCTAAAGAAATCATCACTAGGTCAAAGTCCACTGGTTCTACGATTTTTCAAAGCTTGTCACCAACAAAGAAACATAGACGAAGTAAGACTCAAACTGTGATCCTTCCCAATACTTCTAACGTAAATCCAAATTTATCTGTTAATTCCCCACTTGTCAATATGGTTGTACCTGGTGCACCAAATCTGGCATGGATGGGAAATCAATGAAGTCTGCTAAACATAGCTGGTGGTACACATGATATGCCAAAGAATATGGAGAAATATTTACCAAAATGTAAGCATGATGGTACTCGTTTTGCAGAAGAGCATATACAAGCATACACATATGCCATGTCTAGATTACAGATCGAACATGAGGACGTTGCATGTAGGTTGTTTCCTCTAACTCTGGATGAGATAACTTATGACTGGTATGTTTGCTTACCTTCTGGCTCTATTACTTCATGGGATATGCTAAAAAATACTTTCATTACTCAATTCAAGTTTGCAATTGATCCAACTAGTGTTTATTTACAATTTGCTTCTACTCATAGAGAACCTAATGAGCCTTTGCGTATGTTCAACACTAGGTTTCATAAAATGTATTCAAGACTAACTCCTCCTTATAATGTTGCAGAAACAACCATGATCCAAATTTACTTTGGTGCTTTGGATCCATTTACAACAATATTGATCAGGAGAAGGGGGTAAATAACTACACTTACAGAAGCTTACATGGAAGCGCTCACGATGGAGCAACAAATGATACCATCAAGTTGTGGACTTGGTCAGTTACCTTCTATTCCATATACAGGTATGCAAAATGAAATCCCTATGATTAATAACACTTTGATAAATCAAAATCCAATGTTAAACGTGATTTCTCAAGTTCCAAACCCAATGGCGTATGTACCACAAAATAATCCAATGTTTCTAGAAAGTCATTATGTTGCACACAAAACAAGAAATAATGATGCATCTCAGTTTAATGCTTTTGGAAATGTTGCCTCAACACAAAATATGAATCCTTTTCAAAATTTACAAACACAACAGAATAATCCTATGTTTACCCAAAATACACAAAATTTGCAAGTGCAACAAGGTAATCCTATGCTTATGCAAAACTTACAAAACCAAGGTAATCCAATGTATCCAAATTCGTGGTCTAATCAAAATGTTTTACCTAATCAAAATTTGCCAAATGTTATGCCTCACCAAAATGTTGCAAATGTTGTACTTCATCAAAATGTTTCGAATGCCATGCCTAATAAAAATACTCCTAGTTGGATGAATTCGAGTGCACAAAATGTTTTACAAAACTAAAATGTCTCAAATTAAAACCAAGGTAATTCTTCTAATGTTTTTAATGAGTCTAATCAATTAGAAGATCTAACGATTTCATTCAAATGCAAAAATAAAATGCACAAATTTCACAATAAAATCGAAGGTTTACGATGCAAAAACTAAAACATTTCAATACAAAACCGAATAATGGGGGAGTTCCAACTCCTGTTGCTAACAATAGTAATGCTTCTAATAAAATAGCAACTATCAATGTATCTAAAGTTGTATTGGATAGTTGGTGCAGGTTACATCGTACTGGTGAACATAATGAATTTGATTGTAATTAGTTTAGTTGTGTTGCAAATTGTATTCAATATGGATTAGATAAAATGGAATGGGTTCCAAATGATGAGGAATAAGAAAATATTAAAACCAAAAGTTTTGCTTATTATATTGATATTATTGGTTCAAGTGATGATGATGAAGAAGAATAAGAGGATCAAGGTGTTGAATACCCTGAAACAATATAGAAAGAGAATCATAATTATAACTTGAGAAGTAAAAGTAAATCTTTCAAAATTACTTCTACTCCTCTTAACAATGTTGTTATTCCTCCTGATGTTAATAATCCAATTTTTCCATCTTCTCTGAATGCATCTAAAATTTCACATGATGTACATGATAACAAAAATATGACTTATAATATCATTGAAGATGTTAAAAAAAATAAGGCCAACATCAACTTGTTTGAAGTTGTAAAGTTATCTAATAAAAAAAAGTTATTAATGGAAGATTTTGATAATCGGAATACCAAAGAAATTGGGAAAGTAACTGAAATTCAATATGCTGCACGAAAAGAAAAAGAGGATGCTCCTATTTTTTTGGTAACAGTTAAAATTGCAGTTAGGAAGTTGCACAATTGTATGGTGGATTCAGGAGCCTCAGGTAATGTGATGCCTTTCACAGTTTTTCAAAAGTTAGGTTTTAAACCAACATCTTCAAATAAAATTATTGTGCAGTTGGATAAAATATAAGTGAGATTTATAGGTATGCTTAAGAATGTGAACATTCAATTTTCATCAAAACCTAGGATACAAAATTATATTGATATTCACATTGTTGATATTCCTCACAAGTACAGTTTATTGATATTCATATTATGTGTGAATTTGAGTTTATAAATCACGAGCAACCCACATCATTATACATATGGGATAAAATAATATGAGTAGTATTGGAAAAGGTGATGTAAGATATAACATATGAACCCTAATTATCAAGGAATGATAGCTTGTGTTCAATATTTCTTGAGAAAGTGAAGCAATGAAATATAGATGGGTCAAAGCTCTGATAGAAGTAGAAGTATTAAAGTGGAATGAAATTCCAACATGGTTTGCCAGTAAATAGCATCAGTAATGGAATGCATGTGTCTTTTGAAGTAGGAGTTGAGCATGTCTGATATGAGCATTTACCAGAGATATTGACAATACAGGATTATTGATTGGCCTTGTTATTTTCTCTAGTGATGGTATGACACACATGGTGCCTATCAGGGATGATTATTATTTCACATCTCACAAAACCAAGTGGACGCACCCATTAATATTAAAATGCATAGTCACTTCATTATTGCCTTTGCCATCGACTACACCTCATCGAGACCCTCTTCACCTATAAATGGGAATTCAACAGTTATAATTTTAGTCTGAGTATTGTGCAGGTTTTCAAAACTTAAAGCAACATCACAGTGGTGGAATTGGAGCGACAATGAATTTTGAGTATCTCATCGGTAATATTGATGGGAAGCCATTTTCTAGGTGTAGCTTGATTGATGCCATTCTATCATTTGTAATGCTCACAACAGTAGTTAGGTGTGCATTGGAGTATTCTTTCCTGGTCACTGCACCACAAGATTACAAAAATATCATAGGATGCAAATGTCGGCATGACCTCCTCGTGAGAGTATTCTGAGCATATTATAATACAACGGTGTAAATTGCTAGATAGTATGTGGGAGATGACATTGGAAGGCTAAATATCATCAATTTAAAAATACATTCTACTCATTTGATATTTTATCTATTCACAATGGTAAGGTTGCGGATAGAAGGAAAATATTAAAGTGAAACCAAATTCCAACATAGGAATACGTTACTATAAATAAAAAATAGCTTGTAGGGAATTTGATTCATAATTGCCCATAAGAAGATTTGATTTAAGGTCATCCTATAGCAGAATTTATAAAATGATGTAGATCATGTCATGGATTGTAGTGGAAATGGATATATCATATTAAGACAGATTTATTATAGCAACATGGTGACATTCAATAAATTCATGCACCACGTTAGTGATATGGGTTCTAAATTTAGCTTCAATTTGGAGATGTGGTCGATGCAATTCTGATTAAATAAATCATGTTCATGGAGTTTATAACTAAGCGATGAGGATTTATCATAATATAATGGGGATACATCTCTACATGGCAGGTGAGAAGATATTTTTTATGAGGTTGCAATCACTCTAACGAAAGAAATCTTGGCATCAACACATGAATTGAATAAAAATATATAGCATAATAAAATGTCGATAGCATAGATAGAATTATGGAGGTGAGATCACCAGGTTTTCGGATGATTTATTTCTCAAATTAAAATACAGCAGTCAAAAGATTCAAGGATATCAATAAAAGTGGATATCAAATCCGTAAAAATAAAATTTAATTAAAATCCATAAGCGGGTTTTCCAGAATGGTGTAAAGAGTATAATGTGATATAATATGTATAATTTATGGATCAGGAGAAAATATGATATATTTACTAAATAGAACAAATCTTTATTTAATAAATCTCGTAGAGCTATTACAATGTTCAACATAACTATGGAAAAACTCATCTAATTTATATAAAGGGAGAAGAGGAAGGGAGAGAGGTCGGAGGAGAAGATGAAGGGAGGTTGGAGGAATAAGGGGAAGGGAGGTTGGAGTGATAAGGGGGAAGAGGGAATAAAGGAGAGAATGGAGGGATAAGGGATATTCAACTAAAACTTTGAGAATTTGTCGACAAGAATTTGTCGACAACTAACCTAGTCTAGCCACTTAATTATCTAGAAATTAGAGAGGATGTTCACACTTGCTACATTCTCCCCCTTAAAGATGAGAGGACTGACAAGACAGTCTCTCAGCTTTACAAATTGAGCTTTAGCCAGTGCCTTGGTGAAGATGTCCGCAACATTCTCCAAAGTGGGGCAATAGTGAAGCTCAACAGTTTCAGTTTCCACCATATCTCTGATGAAGTGGTACTTCATATCAAAATGCTTTGATCTACTATGGTGGACAGGATTGTACGCCAACTGAATGGCACTAATGTTGTCACAGAATATCCTTGTTGGACCACTTTGTTGCTCTCCAATTTCTTCTAATACCTTTCGTAGCCATAGAGCTTGAGTACTAGCATGAGTGACCGCTATATACTCAGCTTCTGTTGAAGATAGTGCTACTACTGTCTGCTTCTTGGAACTCCAAGTTATTAGTCCCGATCCCAGACTAAAACAGTTCCCTGAGGTTGATTTTCTGTCATCAATGTTGCTACCCCAATCACTATCACTGAAGCCTACAAGCTTGATAGTGTTACATTTATGGTAATGGATTCCAAAATCCCATGTACCCTTTACATATCTGAGAATTCTCTTAGCTGCCTGCAAATGCAACTCAGAAGGGTTAGACATAAATCGAGAGACAAGAGAAACAACATACTGAATATCAAGTCTGGTGTTGGCGAGAAACATCAAACTCCCAACCATGCTTCTAAAAGTGGTCACATCAACTTTTGATGCTCCATCATCTTTGCTTAATTGGATCCCATGTCCAACTCGGAGTTGCAACTCGGTTTGCAATGCTCCATAGCAAACTTCTTAAGCATGTCTCGAGCATACTTATGTTGACAGATGAAGATCCTTGTATCCGACTGATGAACCTCCATTCCAAGGAAGTAGTGCATTAAGCCAAGATCCTTCATCTCAAACTGCTTCATCATGGAGTGTTTGAACTCCATATTCATTTTTTCATTACTACCCATGAATATGAGATCATCCACATACAAGCAAACTATGAGGATGTCATTTCCTTGTTGTAGGTAGTAAAGGGTGGGTTCATTTCTACTTTTGGTGAACCCAAATTCTTTGAAGTACCCATCAATGCGTGAGTACCAAGCTCGTGGTGCCTACTTGAGGCCATAAAGTGCCTTCTTCAGTTTGTAAACAAGATGTTCCTTGTATTTCTCTTCAAATCCTTGTGGTTGCTCAACATACACTTCTTCTGTCAAGTAACCATTTAGAAATGCACTTTTCACATCCATGTGTTGGACTTTCCATCCCTTATGTGCAGCTAAGGCAAGAACTGTTCTAATAGTCTCCTGTCTGGCTACAGGAGCAAAAGTCTCTTCATAATCAACTCCATATTTTTGAGTGAATCCCTTTGCAACTAGTCTCGCCTTGTGCCTTTCAATGCTACCATCAGCATTAAACTTGGTCTTGTAGACCCACTTACATCCAACACATTTCTTGCCTTTAGGAAGCTTTACCAGCTCCCAAGTGTCATTGTTTTTTATAGAGGTTATCTCCTCTTTCATGGCATCTTGCCAAATTTTTTGAGTACATGCCTTCTCATAACTAGAAGGTTCAAGTTGTGCACTAGTTAACAAAGCATAGTTAACTTGATCTCCCCTAGGTTCCTGCTGGGAGACATCATCACCATACAGGTGCATACTTTCTAATCTATGTAAAACAGAATCCATTTCACTAGCTTGACTCCTAGTGTATCTTCTTGAAAAAATTTTATCCAACATCTGATATGATGGATGATACTGTAGAGTTCTCTTACCTCTGGATGGAGAATCAATGTCCATTGGTGAGGAACTTACGGATCGCTGTGGAGAAGGACTTGGTGAAGAAGTGGAATCAGAAGATGAACTTGGATCGGGAGGAGACTGCTTTCCTTTTTGTGGTGTCTGTTGTTGCACCTGCTTAGAAACTACATCAGTGGATTCAACATCACTGAATATTTGGGGCTTACCCCATTCTCCCCCTTCATCAAAAATCACATCCCTGGAAATCACAAACTTTCTAGTCCGGGGATTATAGAGTCTGTAAGCTTTTGTATTCTCACAGTATCCTACAAAGATACATGCCTGACTCTTTGGATCGAGCTTCTTCCTAAGCTCATCAGGAATGTGAGAATAGGCCAGCGAGCCAAACACTCTGAAATGCTTAACATTTGGCTTTTTACCATACCAAGCTTGGTAAGGTGTCTCGCCCTTCCAAACTTGAAGTAGGACTTCTGTTCAAGATATATACGCTGGTCCCGGTTGCATCTGCCCAATATGAATTAGTCAAATGCTTCGTCTGAAGCATAGACCTTGCCATCTCCACAATGGTGTGATTCTTCCTCTCTGCGACACCATTCTGCTGTGGAGTATAGGCAGCGATGAACTGCCTCTTAATGCCATGTTGCTTACAAAAATTCACAAACTCATTAGAGGAGTATTCTCCTCCCCTATCTGATCGAAGACATTTTACAAAATATCTACTCTCACTTTCAACTCTTGTTTTGAAATCGATAAAGCATTCATATGCTTCATCCTTATGTTTCAAAAAATATATCCAACACATTCTAGTATAATCATCAATAAAGAGTAGAAAGTAAGAGTTGTTACCCAAACTCTGTGTCTGCATCGGACCACAGATGTCGGTATGCACTAGCTGGAGTGGATAGCTGGCCCGCCATGCTTGTCCATGAGGAAACTTTGATCTGGCATGCTTCCCAAGAGCACACCCTTCACGAGACTTCTTTACTATCCTGAACTTTAGGAAGTCCAGTGACCATGGCTTGGGAAGTTAGCATTTTCAAACTAGCGAAATTCAAATGGCCATATCTCAAGTGCCATAGAACACTTGGATTGGAAATAGCAACACTTGCTAACTTATCTCCCCTCGGGTGGCCAAACTTTAAAGGAAACAATCTATTCTTTGTCATTGGCACTTGAGTAATGATTCTATTATTGTTATTTTTATCAAAAATAGTGCATTTACCCTCATCAAAAAGCAACTTGTAGTTCTTTTCTAACATTTGACCAACACTTAAAATATTATGTTGGAGATGGGGTGTATAATAGATATCACTTACTTGTTTGACTCCTTCTTTAGTTGGAACTGCCATAGCTCCAATGCCTTCAACTGCCAATGATTTATCATCTCCCAATTTGATGTTGGATTTGTAGGAGGAGTTTAGAGTAGCAAAGAGCTCTTCTTTGCCACTCATATGGTTTGAACACCCAGTGTCCAAGATCCATGTATCATTCATGTTCTGATCTGCTCGACCATATGAGAGAAAGAGATTTGTGGCCTCTTCCTCTTCTCCAAAGTTTCCAAACCGACTGCTCTGGCTGCTACTAGCTCCTTGTGAAGTCTTAGTCCAACAGTCACGAGCATAATGGCCAAGTTTGCCACAATTGTAGCAAGATTGTTTTGACTTATCTCCTCCTTTGCCTCTGCCTGATTGTTTCCCTCTATTTTGTTGTCCTCCTCTATTATGTTGTTCACTATTGTTTGAAAATCCTCCTCTGTTCTGATTTCCTCCTCTGTTAGGAGTTCCACCTCTCTGATTATTTCTGCCTCTTCCTCTATACCTTCCTCTACCATGACCTCTACCTCTGCCTTCTTGAGAAGCAAAGGCTTTATCATCTCCTCCATAACTTGTGGAAGGAGTTGGCTGTAATCTCTCCTCATGTGAGAGAAGTGAGCCAATGAGGGTTTCAAAAGACAGAGAAGTTAGGTCTTTAGATTCCTCTATAATTATTGCAACTGAATTCCACTTAGGAAGAAGTGTCCTCAACACTTTCTTCACTATAACTTCAGGCTTTACATCATCTCCTAAAGTGACCATCTTATCTACTACGGCTTTCACTCGCACGTAGTAATCACCAACCTTTTCATTTTCTTGCATTTTAAGAGTTTCAAACTCTCTTTTCAAGGTTTGGAGTTTAACTTGTTTGACTTGGTCACTACCCCTATAACTTTCTTTTAAAGCATTCCAAGAAGATTCAGTTGTTGTAAAAGAAGCTATTCTAGGGAAATACTTCTATCAAGGGCGGCTTGAATGTGATAAAGGGCAGAAGAATTATTCTTCTGAGCTTCCTTTTTAGCCCTTTTATCAGCAACACTCAAAACTGCCCACTCAACAGCTGAAGGTTCAGTATATCCCTCTTCAATCACATCCCAAAGACCTTTGCCAATCAACAGAGTTTTCATTTTAATTGACCAATACTCGTAATCACCACCATTGAACTCAGGGATTGGTAAACTAGTATTGGAAGCCATTTTAGAAAGCAAATTTTATTTCAACTTCAAACAAGTTGTACAAAGAAGTACAAAATAGATCACTGATTTAAATCAAATCTAGCTTTCTTAAAATGCTCACTAATTTGGCGTTCTTCTTCTTGAGGATTTCCCAAGACTGGAAAGGTGAAATTGTCTGCTTCGTCGTCACTGATTATAATGACTTCTTTTGTTGTTGTTGCTGGCTCAAGATGCCTTTTGAGAACAACTCGTTCTTCAATTGCAGGTTTCACCTCCACTGGTTCTTTTTCCTCTGCTTCTGCTTCTGCTTCTTCTGGTTCTGAATCAGGAGAGCGAGGTGTATAGCTCTCACTCGTTTCAACTTCAGGCACTGTAGGAGTATAACTGTCACTTGATTGTCCTTCAGGTACTATTTCAACCGTCTCGGATTCAACTACTCTTTGCCCGAAGATATTATCTTCAGAATCCGCCTCGTATCCAGAATCTGGTTTTCTCTGATGTGCTATCACTTGGTTTTCCAACTGACAAAACACTGTATGAAGTCCACTCTGCTGGACTTTCCTGTCAAAGGAATCAGGAGTCTCTCTTCTCAACAGAGAGAGCAACGCATAATAGCATCCAGTTGATCTGATCATCTACTCATCAATGCAAAAAACAACTTCATTAGAGTCTCTATGGTTAAAAATTTTCACCCTTTTACAGCCGTTGAGGCTATTACAAAACAAATATTTAACCTTGAACGGGGTTCCAAGGGGAGTCCAAAATTTTTGGAGGTGCTAAACGGGCGTTCCGGAAGACTTCCCGTCACTTTTTTACAATACTTGCCTCCTAGGCTATTACACAATTTTGCAAGGTTTTTTTTAAACCCCTTGGGCGATTATACAACTTGCCTCTAGGACAATAGGTTCAAAATTTTTCTAAAGTTTTAAAAATCAATCTTTATAAAGTATTTTAATACTTTTTAATTTAATAATTAAAAAAGATTGCTTTAAAAACTATTTTTAAAAAATTTAAAAAGAATTATAAAGCAATATGTTTTTTTTTAATTATTAAATTAATATTAAATACTTTAATAAAGTTGAAATTAACTTTAAAAAACAAATAAAAAAAATGAACCTTTAATCAGCCGAGCGAGTCGAACTCGCAACCTCCTTCGTCCTAGCCAAGAGTCTTGACCAATGCGCCCCCGCGGCTTCTTTGAAACAACAAATGCGCCCACGGCCTTTATCCTGCAATATTGACGATTTAAAAAAAAAAAATTTAAACCTTGCGCCAGGCGTCCCCGACGGGTTTCGAACCCGAGACCTCAGCCTTGAAACTCAACCGCCCTCGCCGCTCGCGCTACGCCCACTGGCGTGCTTACAAAGGAATGCACAGTTATATTTATTATATATCGCGATCACGTTTTTTTTTTAAAACAAAAAACAATGCCTTTGTCCCACATGGACTAGGATGAAAACTGTTGGGGCATTTATATACGCGAAGGCTCACGTTAAACAACGATTGCCTTCGGGCAATCGTTCTTGCCCTCCTTTTGATGGAGACCGCCAACCCTCGGATGCCACCGTAGCACCCCTGCACGCAGACGCCCACGTGTCGCAGTCGGCTCATTTTGCCACCTCAACGTGCCTCTGTGCCACCTCAACGTCCGTGCCACCTCAGCCAGCCACTTCAGCACCTACTTCGGACTGCGTGTCGCGTCTCAGTGCTCCACCTCAGCGTCAGCTCTCAGCTCCGCCTCAAAAAATGTGCCTCGCTCTGCCACCTCCTCGATCCGCTTGCCCAGCTCCTCGATCACGATGCGCCCTTGGGACGCGTGCCCAGCACGCTCGCCAGCTAATCACCGTGCGACCTCGAGATTCGTGCCCAACACGACCTCGCCTACCAAGCTCTGATACCAAATATAATTTATGGATCAGGAGAAAATATGATATATTTACTAAATAGAACAAATCTTTATTTAATAAATCTCGTAGAGCTATTACAATGTTCAACATAACTATGGAAAAACTCATCTAATTTATATAAAGGGAGGAAGTCGGAGGAGAAGATGAAGGGAGGTTGGAGGAATAAGGGGAAGGGAGGTTGGAGTGATAAGGGGGAAGAGGGAATAAAGGAGAGAATGGAGGGATAAGGGATATTCAACTAAAACTTTGAGAATTTGCCGACAAGAATTTGCCGACAACTAACCTAGTCTAGCCACTTAATTATCTAGAAATTAGAGAGGATGTTCACACTTGCTACAATATGTGCTTAAAATTTGAATATTTGCACATTATAAAAAGCAAGACATATGAACACGATTAGGGCTAGTTGGTTCATGTAAAAAAAATAGTTTTGAACTAGTTATTAAAACCAATTAAACGAATCAAGAAAAGGCGAAGCGTAATGAAGATTAAAGAGGTTAAATATGTAATTGCAGCACGAAAACAGGGTCATATAGGTTATAAGAGAGGAGTCATAGGTTGAAGGAGCCAAACAAAAGTAACTTGCAGAGGGCTACGAAGATTAAAGAATGCAGAATTTGGGGCATAATTTGTAAGATCTTCCAGTTGTATTGTTTCTGATTTTTGTCAAATCAAGTACATTTGTAGTTTTTTGAATTAATAAGTCATTCAATATAATTTTGTTTTGAGAATCATAAATTCCATTGGAAATAAAATCGGATTTGTAGTAGGATTGTGTGAATACTGATCTGCTATAGTTTGGTTATGAATTATGTTTCTGGTTTTACTGTAGCATGTTTTTCCAGAGTAATGTCACAGATAAAATTTAATGTTTTATTTTAAAATATTTTGCTTTTTATTTAATACCTTAAATTTTGAAATATGGCCTAGTTATTTTGTTAAAAATCAATTTTTCATAACTAGGTTATGCTAAAAATATATCACCAAAAATTTAATTCCTAAATATTTTAGATGAATAGATGTTTACAATGGAGAAAATAATTGAACTTTGAGTTTAAATTTAATAAAATTTAAAAGTTCTTTATTCTGTTTTAAACTCCTCGATTGAAAGCTAAAAGGACTGATTAATAGGATATGGAGAAAATAATTGAACTTTGAGTTTAAATTTAATAAAATTTAAAAGTTCTTTATTCTATTTTAAACTCCTCAATTGAAAGCTAAAAGGACTGATTAATAGGAGATGGAAAGCATATTGAGGTTTGAATATTTTAAGTAAATAAATATTCAACTCATAAATGTTAGAGGAAAGAAAGTCACGAGATTCTAATTTTTGCATTATAAAGTCCAAATCTTTATAATTAAATTTTCTCTACATTAAATATCTTATTTATTTATTTAATTATTTAATTTGATAAATATTTGAATAAATAAAGTGTTGAATTTAATAATTAGTTTAAATTCTAAATTCTATATTATAAGGTGTAGGCCTTATAATTAGAATTCAACACATGTAATTATGTTTCCATATTATAAGATGTAAACCTTATAAGGTGTAATTATGTTTTCATTAAATTGTATTATCTTTTGAAAAGAAGCAAAGTTGATAAATATCTAAAAATCCTAAAGGTTTGTAAATGTGGTTAACATATTTTATAATCAGTGTTTTACTTTCAAGTTTATTTTAAGATTTATTCATTAAGATAATGTTAATGCTTTAAAAATACATTGAGGACTTTACATATAAATTTTAAAGCATTAGAATTCATATATAAAATAAATTTGCATTTTTTGTATTTATCTTTTTAAAGGGGAAATTTATTCAATATAATGGAGTGGATGTTATTGATTGAATGCAAAAATTGATCACTAGTTATACTAGGCCCCTTGTAAATAGAAACTTGCAAGACCTAAGAGTTTATTCAGGCACTTATATAAACATATATGCATAACACACAAGACATTAAGTGAGAACCTTGGAGAAACATTACGTTCTTTGCAAGAGAGAATTTAAATTCTAAGTTGTCGAGTGGTTTTTGTGACTAGACAAAATCACACCTCAACACCAAGCCACTTCCAAAGGAAACATTTGTGTATATTAGAAGAAATTGAGGAGTAATTTCACTCCCATATGATCATTGAACACCTCAAGAAGAGCAGGTAGTGAGGGGGCATTGTCAAGTGTCTTATCTTTCAACCTTGAGGAGCCTTTGCCATTGATGTCAAAGGGGGAGAATTTCAGTAAGGGAGAGTAGTTTGTGATCATATTGCAAAAAAGGATAGGTTTTTTGTAGGGTTGTCATCAATGACAAAGGGGGAGATTGTCAGAATTATTGAGTTGATTGAGTTATCATTGATGTCAAATGTTGACTTGGTAAATAGCAAACAGTGGACAAGTAAAGCAAGGAAAATATATTTCAAGTGAAGCAAGGCAAATATATTTTAAATGAAGCATTATAATATTTAAATATTATAAAGTGAAGGTTATCATAAAGTAAAGGTTTAAATTTATAATATTTAAATATCAAGATTTTAAATATTATAAAGGTGAATTTTCAATGAGTCGACCATCTAGGGTGTCAATAATAAAATTGAAATATTTTATATATATATGAAAATTTTATGACTTCCATAAGAATATTGGATAATACATTTTGAGCCGTGATGCGATCGGGAGGTTGAAGAGCTTGCGTACAGAGAGAGTGTGCTTGGAACCAGTGATCTGGAGGATTGAATAGCTTGCACATGACAAAGTGTACTTGGAACCAATGATCAGGAGGATTGAAGAGCTTGTGCATCATGAAGTGTATTTAGAAACATTGATCGAAAGGATTGAAGATCTTGTGCATGATGAAGTGTACTTGGAACCAACGATCAGGAGGTTGAAGATCTTGCACATGGTGAAGTGTACTTGGAACCAGTGATTGGGAGATTGAAGAGCTTGTGCATGATGATGACAAATTAAGAGGTAGTGTCTTTCGCATTGGTAGAAGTGGTGGCTCCAAGTTTTTGTAGTGGTAGTGGTTGCTCGAAGGTCTTAAATAAATATATGATTCCAATGCATTGTAAGCAAGTTCAAACGGTTGTAGAAAAAATTTGTTCATTGTGAACAACATAGGATAAATAATTTTTGATAAGCATCAAAAATGATAGTAGCAAAGGAAAGTTCATTGTGGATGGCGTAATAATTTTTAATAAGAATCAGTGACAGCATACATTGTGCATCTACCATCTGGGTGAAGCCATCATAGAAGGTTTTGGTTAAGCCAAACATTTTCTAGAGATTTGAACACACGACTCATCAAATATTACCAATGAATGCAATAATAGGTAAGCAATAATTTTTGCAATTTAAATTCTACTAAGGTTAGCAAAATCATATATACTTTCGATAGAAGGTTTAGATTTGTGTTTGTTTTGGGGATTTAAATCCCACATCTATTCTACAAAGGGTGTGGAGGGATATAAATGAGCATTCACACAATAGATTAATCATGAGCACCTCACGGTGCCCATGATTCCTGGTTGAAGGGTATTGGCACTTTGTGCACCATATGTAGACATGCCTAGTTGTAAGGTACTGACGTCTCGCATAGCATGTGGTATATTCTAAGTGGCTTGCTATTGTGACCATTGATTGGAATCCATTCTACACAGTTAGGCTGATCTATTGTGAATTCGCTATTGATAACACATGCAAGGAATTTTGTTGAGATAGATTTGAAGGGCAAGGCATAAACAAAAGAAATATCATCATTGTGTTGAGGTAGATATGGAGGTATGGAGAATTAATTTTTTTCTCAATATGGTTGTAATTATTTAAGGAAAATATTTTATTTTTATAAAGTAGGAGGTCTAAGGAATTATTGGATACACTACATTGAAATGAGTTAGAAAATAATTTTCCGGAACAAATAAATAGTAGTGGGTACATACAAAATAAAGATCAACATTTTGTTGAGGCAGATTTGAGCAATGTCTATGAGCAAATCTAGGAGCATATTTGAGTAGGGTTTATGAGCATATTTGAGAGCACATTTGAGCAGTGTTAGTGATTAGTGTTTGAAGCATAACTTGCTGAGAGAATTGGTGTCTCCTTTGGGTTGGTGCCCATGAACTTGCTGAGGGGATTGGTGTCTCTTGTGGATTGGTGTCTACAAACTTGTACTAGGGGATTTGAGTCTCCTATGGGTTGGTGCCCACGATTTTTTTTGAAGAATATATAAGCAATACTTTGCCATCGTTTTCTCCTGAGAGGATGTTTCCATGTAAAAATCATTGTCTCTTATGTGTGTGATGATTTGTGAATTGTTTTATTATTGCATTGAAGAAAAGTTTTATTTTATATTGTTCACCCCCTCCTTCTTAGTATAATCTTGTGTTCTTCAAGATAAGGCTTGGCCAGTATAAATAAGGCACAACCAAATTATGGCCAATTATAGTGTAGTTCTTGTAGAGATAGAGCCATAAAATCCATTTTAGTTGTAATTTCAAGTAGTGTATAATCCTAATATAATAGAGTGTAGAAATATGGGGAATAAACATGTAAGAAAATATGACTATTCTTTTCTATGGATAGCCCAAGCAAAAATAACAAATGAGACTCATTAGAAATCCACTAAGGGTTATACCAAGTTAATTAATCAGGTGATCAACCAAGTCATCAAAATGTATGGATGTATCCAAGGAATAACAATTCATGTCAACTTAAGTTGAAAGTGATGAGACCAAGGATACATCTCTTGTTGACTTTAACTCACAATAAATTTATGTCTTCCTAAATTTTGAGAATTTTCATGAAAAAAATATAAGAAAGCTTAAAGGGTTGTTACTGATAAAAAACTAGCTATAAAATTTTACCAATACCATGAATACCAATAGAGAAAAATGACACACAAGAAGAATATGATTTAATCCAAAGTGTAAATATTGGAGAAGCCTAACTAGTTGTTGAGTGTGTATCTTGAGTCATGAACAAAGTATCAACAAACGATTATTAAAGAAAAATAAATTGGGATATTTTTCCATAGCAAGCTCATGGCCTACCCTTTATTCTCTTTATGTGAATTTATTATAAAACTTGTACTAGTAATAAGATTATTCAATGGGAAGGTGTACCCTTATACAAAATATAATTATTTTTGTTAGAAAAACAGTTAAATTAAATTATGTTGATTAGTTAGAAGCATTCAATTACATGTAGTTGAGTTTGTTATCCCATGTAACCAACTAAAAATTGTGTGGCAATGGTATTTGGATATGAATACCTTCTAGTTTTTGACTCAAGATATGACAGTCACCTTAGAGTATGTATGAAAGATCCTATGGGTACCTATTAGAAGGGCACAAGTCTACATGACTTAGGACCAATGGTATACTCTATAAAGGCTAAAAAGGAAGGTAAAATTTCCTATAGTAAGGTTAGGCACTGATATTAATGTTGCAATGGTAGTCGTAAAGGTTAGTTAGGATGCCATCACCAAAAGGAGGAGGAGGATATACAAGAGAGCTAGGCAAGGGATTCTAGAGCTAGTTGCCTTAGCCAATTTTGGGTTGCTATATGGATTTTATATTTAATGTTATACATATGAGATGTTTATGATGTATATTATCATTATGATGTATTATATGATGATACTTACACATACATTTGTACATACATACATACATACACACATATGTGTGTGTATGTATATGTATATATATCTTTTATGGTTCATTACGATGTCTTATGGATGTGATTTTATTATGTATCTAATTGCTTTTATATGAGTGTTATAGATAATGAAGTGAATTAATGTTTGTATGATTTATTAAGTGATTAATGTTGGTAGTTTAGATAGTGCAATGTGATTATAGTGTTTAATTATTATGTTATGATGATAATTTTTTTATTTGATGAATGATTAATGTTTGATTATGATTAGTGATAAAGGAGAAAATTGCTTGGCCTTGGAAAAACAAAGGATATACATCCATAGGTACATACTCATGAAAATGTTAAAATAAGACCAACACTTAAGGAAGATATAAAAGGAGGCTAGTCTCTTAAATTTATCTGATGATGTTTTGCCAACTCCATAGTTGAAAGGGGTATAATTGAGTATGGTATAAAATATATAAACAAAAATTGATAGCAAAGTAAGCTATCATGAAGCCTAATGCTTCATATAGGAATAAATTGATAAGGTAATACTTCAATGTTGTTGTGCATGACTTGCTCATATTAGACATCTATGTGAATAGTCAACTACTCATTAATATTTGATCTCATGAAGGATAAATTCAATTATTCCATCACCAAGCATGCAATATCATAAGTGTATAAAGAGTGCATGAAGAAGATATTTGATAATTTTAAGATGATAAATATTGACAAGAAGTACATTGGGTGTTCTAATTCTAAAGTATCACAACCTAAGAAAGGTATCAAAGGATTTGACTACACTAGAAAAACTAAAAAGGATATTAAGAAGGAAAATATATCTCTAATGGAATAGAAAGAGCAAGATAAAAGGATTGTGATGGATACCAAAAGAATATACAGTATTTCCACAACTAGAAAAATCCTAGTCAACACAGCCAACAAGATACATAAGGCATTTAGGGAGAAGATATATAAGGCTTGGCCAATATAAATAAGGCACAACCAAATGATAGCCAATTTGTAATCCCAATATAATTTAGTTCATGTAGATATAGAGTCATAAAATCCATTTTAGTAGTAATTCCAAGTAGTGTAAAATTCTAAGATAATAGAGTGTAGAAATGTGGAGACTAAACATGTGAAAAAATGTGACTATTATTTTCTATGGAGAGCCCAAGCAAAAATAAGAAATGAGACTTGAGATAAATTCACTAATCGGAATGCTAAGTTAATTACTGAGGTGATCAACCATCTCACCAAAATGTATGGATATCTCCAAGGAATAACTATTGTTGTCAACTTAATCTTAGAGTAAGTGATGAGACCAAGGATACAACTCTTGTTGACCCTGAATCACAATGGATTTAAGTCTTCCTAAAGTTTGATAATTTTGATGAAGAAAATCTAAGCAAGTTTAGAGGATTTTTATCGATAAAAAAATAGCTATCAAAGTTGACCAATACTAGGAATACCAATAGAGAACAATGAAACACAAGAAGAAGATGATTGACTCCAAAGTGTAAATTGTGGAGAAGACTAACTAGTTCCTTAGTGTGTAGCTTAAGGCTTAAAAAAATTATCAACAAAAGTTCATTAAATAAAAATTAATTGGCATATTTATTTCATAGTAAGCTCATGGCCTACAATTTCTTACCCTTATGGGAATTTATTATAAAGCTTGTATTAGTAATGAGATATTTCAATTGGCAGGTGTACCCTTATACAAAATATAATTAGTTTTATTTGAAAACTAGTTAAATTAAATGTTGATTAGTTAGAAGCATTCAATTAGAGGTAGTTGAGTTGGTTATACCATGTAACCAACTAATAATTTATATAAATAGGAAGAAATGAAAGAACCAAGGATTTGATTTCCCTATTTTTGGAAAAGACTAGTATATTTTAGCATCTTATGATAGTAATGGAATAAATGAAATGTTATATTATCAAATCATTCATAACATTTATATGGTACAAGTATTCTCTCTTTTTTGTATTTTTTATTGTTTTAAAAATCTCATCATTCCTTGTTTGATATGTGCATTTGATTTATGTTTTAAATTATTATTTATTTATATGGTTTCCTTAGGATTCTAGAGGTTAGTTTGAAACTGTTTTTCTTTGTCATTTTTACCTTTTTTCACATATTATAATCATTAAAATAATATTCAATAAGAATGATCCACTGTTATACAAAATTTTTAAGAACTTTAAACATTATTTTATATATTTTCAATGAAGTTCAATCTTGTCTAATAGCCCAATTTTAGACCAACAATAATGAAACAAGGTTGAATAGAAACCATGCAACTCCAAGTAACACCCAAAATAATATCAACGGAACAAAACTATTTGAATTATATTATGGTCTCTTGGCCCAACATGATAATTATTGTTCCTACTCATTATGTTCAATATGATATTGTTTCATCCTTACATATCAATGTTCCATCAATAAATATAAGTGTATTGTTAGTTGAACTCAACCATTAGTGTACATGACATACAATAGTAGAATTAGGGAATGATATCTCATTGAGATGATGAATGTTAATTTTCATATAAGTAATCAAAGGGTATGTGATCATGTAACTATAGATATATGGGGACAAAGTGAAGAGATAAAGTACAGAAAATATAGGGTAAAAATATAAGATATTAACAAAAGGATAGAAAATACCATGCATTCATATCAAGAACAAACAATAATAGTTGCAACGTTATCCAAACAACATTAATCAAAGAGAATGGTTACCAATGCATGAGGTAATATCCTATCAAATGGAAGTTTCTCTTAAGTACAACATGAAAATCATTGTTCCTATTCATTATGTTCAAAATGATATTATTTTATCTTTATATTCTAATATCCCATCAACAAATATAAATACATATCAACATACATGACACGCAATGAAAAATGTGAGGAATAATGTCCCTCTGATTGAGTAATGGATGATGATTGTCATATGAGTAGTCAAATAAAATACCATGTAAATATATATAATAAATAAAACAAGTAAATAGGAAAATAGAGAAATACATAGGGTGTGAAGAGAAAATATTAACAAGAGAAGGAAGGAGATTATGTGTTGATGTCAAGAACAAATAATGATAGTTCCAACATCATTAGAAACAAAATTTTATAAGGAGAATGATTACAAATGCATATGGTAATGCATTTTTAAATGTATGGCAGCAATTTTATTCATGTTCATTATACTAAATATAAGATGAAAATAATGGAGTTTAGTTGTGTTATAAAAAATCCAAAAATAATAAAAAGAAATCAATTATTGCATACTAGATAGAACATTTTTTACCTAGACCAAATAAGGGTATATATTAAAATTAGGTAGAGAACCATGGGTTCTTTGACATTGAACATGTTCATAATCATGTCAACGGGAGGGAGTTGCACCATGAGGGTAATATATAAAATCTAGACACACAATTTAAAAATGTGGAGCCATTAGACATGGAATTTTCATTGGTAATTGAAGCTAATACTAATTAGTTACAGTATTTCTACCCATAAGTAAAGTTGAGTATGTTGATTCTTCAATTGCAATAAATTTATTTTCAAAATTTGGATCAATTGTCATTTATGGGAATATTCTATATATGTAAGGAATCTTACTTTCAAATCAAAATAACGAATTCATGTAAAGGTCAATGTTCTAGATGCAAATATGATAGGAATGGCCCTTTTTTTCCATGTTCAACTAAATAGACCCTGGTAAAAAACCTCTTATTTTAAAGGTGTTAACCTAGTTTGAAGAGATGCTTATTGTTGGCAATTTTGGGTACTTTGGGTACATTGCCTTTGCTCAAGTGTATAAGTTGTCATTGATGTCAAGAAGCTCTTGAAGTAATTTGATTTGATGTCAAATAATTTGTTTTGATGAAGGTTACGGCATGACAGTTTCAAAGGTCTTTTGTAAACCCCAAGTTGGCGAGTTTAAATATTACAGGTGGATGCATTAGTTTAATGCATTTGGGTCCAGGAGGAAGTATTTATTTAAATAATTAAAAACCTTTTTAAGGTTCCATTTAATTATTTTTAAATAAATATTAAATTATTGTTTGCAATGGGTTCTTCTAACCCATGGTGCAAATGTCTTAACTATGTGGGCGCTATGTTTTAAGATTGTGGGCGTAAGCCAAGAGCTCTGTCGACGTGTTAAACTCCTCGTCGACATCAAGAGCTTATGGTAAAAATGCATATATATCTCCCTAAATGAAAATCAAGAATTATCCCATCCGCATTTTGAAAAGAGTTGCTTGCTGTGAATTCATGATTCGTTGTTCGAATTTCTTGTTCGACTGTGTCTTCACCATTTTCGTGAATCCGCTATTCATTTTTTTTGTACTCACCGTTTGTCGTAAATTCACCGTAAGGTTTTATCGGGCGCATTTGGCGCACCGATAGCGGCTTTCATTTTTATGCACCCAGTACCGGTACGCCAAATTCACCGTAGGTTTTCATTTTTTTTGTATAGGCTTTGATGATTCAAAAAATAAACAAATAGAGAAAGATATAGAGGAAGGTGAAGTAGAACTTGAAGGTGAACTTATTAGTGCTCTTAGTGCTTTGAAAAAGGAAAGAAAGAAGAATGCTAGACTCAAGGATAAGTTAGATGAATGTTGTATGGAGAGAGATGATCTTATAGAAAGTCTTGAATTCTCTATAGCTAAGACACAAGAACTCAAGGATGAGTTAGAGTCTAAGGTTCTTGAGTATAGTGAGTTAGAATAGAAAATGGCTTCTTTGAAAGAGGAAACTAAAGAGTACAAGGATAAGCTTTACAGGTTTCAAGATAGCTCCAAAAAGGTTAAGTCACTCATCAAAGGTCAAAGAAAGACAACAAATAAAATAGGCCTTGGTTTTATTAAGCTACACAAGGAACAAGTTGGAGAGTCTAGTAAGAGACTCCAAAAGGAAGAGAGTTCTGATGAGGAAAGTACTTCAAAAAAGGAGTCCTTGAATGATAGATGCACAGAAATAGAAAATAGAATTCAGAATGAGAAGAAGAATTTTTCAGAACCTAAGAGGTCAAATAAAGGAAAGTTTCAAGTCAGATGTTTTTCTTGTCACAGGTTTGGTCACATGGCTTCACATTGCTTGGCTCAAGTGAAGAAGGTAAATGACAATTTCAGAAGTGCTAGTTTATTTCAAGGGTATTGCTACTCTTGTCAACAGTTTGGGCACAAGGCAGTTTATTGCAAGGCAAATAACAGGAACATGTTTGATCAGAACAGGTTTGATCAGAATAGGTTTGGTCAGAATAGGTTTGGTCGGAATATGTTTGGTCAAGATAGGTTTGGTCAGAACTGGTGAATTCAAAGATCAGGTTTACCTCAGAGAAACAACATTGTCAAGTGTTTCAAGTGCAACAATGAAGGTCACATAATCAAACAGTGTAGAGCTAAAATTCCAAAATACAGGAACAAGAACAATGGCATGATCAGGTCCAAGGATCAAGGCATGGACCAGAACAAGTATGAGAACAAGAACAAGAATAGTGACAAGAACAGGAATATGGAAAAAGAGTTCAAGAGAAGGCCTGGCAAGGAAGTTATAGATGCTGATGATGATCAGTACCTAATGGGAGTTTTACTCCAGGGGAGGGACTAAGCTAAGAGGCTCATTCTTAGTCCCGGGCCCCAAAGGTGACCCTTTGCCATTGATGACAAAGGGGGAGAGATATGAGTAAGGGGGAGAGCTTCAAAGTGAAGAGGAGAGCTTCAAGTCAAGGGGAGCAAAACTTCAAAGGAATATTCTCAGTTGTGGGCATAGTTGGTCAATTGTTAACACAGTTGGTTTAAGTTTTGGCTCTTGAGAAGTGTTTTCAGTAAAGGTTTGTCATCAATGACAAAGGGGGAGATTGTTGGCAATTTTGGGTACTTTGGGTACATTTCCTTTGCTCAAGTGTATAAGTTGTCATTGATGTCAAGAATCTCTTGAAGGAATTTGATTTGATGTCAAATAATTTGTTTTGATGAAGGTTACGGCATGACAGTTTCAAAGGTCTTTTGTAAAACCCAAGTTGGCAATTTTAAATATTACAGGTGGATGCATTAGTTTAATGCATTTGGGTCTAGGAGGAAGTATTTATTTAAATAATTAAAAACCTTGTTAAGGTTCCCTTTAATTATTTTTAAATAAATATTAAATTATTGTTTGCAATGGGTTCTCCTAACCCATGGCACAAATGTCTTAACTATGTGGGCACTATGTTTTAAGATTGTGGGCGCTAGCCAAGACCTCTGTCGACGTGTTAAACTCCTCGTCGACATCAAGAGCTTATGGTAAAAATGCATATAAATCTCCCTCGATGAAAATCAAGAATTATCCCATCCACATTTTGAAAAGAGTTGCTCACTGTGAATTCATGATCCACTGTTTGGATTTCTTTTTCGACTGTCTTTTCCATTTTCGTGAATCCGTTGTTCATTTTTTTTGTACTCGTCGTTTGTCATAAATTGGCCGTAAGGTTTTTGTCTTCGTGTTCACATCAGAAGAAAGGGAGGCACTGTTGTTCTATTTAATCCCTGGCATAGAAGGAACAAGGCTAACAGTGTGAGGTTTAAACCTCACCGAGCGCCTTTGGCGCACTGGTAGCGGCTAGGTTGTTGGCGCACTACCTGAACGGGAGGTTTCGCATTCGAATAATGCAAAATGGTTTTTTCATCGTGAAGTGGATGCAGCAGGTGGTGTTAGAATTCATGCACAATTTCTCCATAGTGCGATTTTTTATGTTGGCCAAGGTATTTTCGAAATTAATTTTTTCTAAGTGTATTTTGTGGATGGAGGAAGTTTATTAGAGGGCAAAACAGCTTAGGAGTTATAAGGAGTTTAAAGCTTGTTTTATTTTTGTTAAAAGATTCTTTTGAAGGTGTTGCTTGAAATATCTTATTGCATTCTTATGAGAGATAAATTTTATTTTTGATAAGACTATAAGGGAGAAATAAGGTGTATAAGAGATAAATTTATCTTGTAATGTTGAGAGTGCTTTTGGTTGATTATGGAAATGAAAGCATGATGTTTTAAGGTTAAAATTGCTTCTTGTGTGAAGTTGTGAAACCTTAAGTGGGCAGCTTTGAGATTGACATTTGCTTTCATTAAATTGGTAATAATCAAGCTATTCTTTACTTGGTTAAAGTGTTGAGCTTACTCCTTTGTTGATGATTTTAAAAGTTGTGTGTGCTCTTGTTGATTTGAGTTGGTGGATGCTTTTTGTTCAAACAATATTGGAGAGAAAAGGAGTTCTACTTGTTTCTTTTTCTGATGTTGATTGTGAAATGCTTCAAGGTTGTGTTTTGACTTGAATGGTGTTGATTGAACCTTGTTTGATGAGCATTGTTGTTGAAGCCCTAATTGATGGTGAAAAGAACATGAGTATCATTGTTATGTGATTCTTTGCATAGTTGGCAATTGTTGGGGTTTCATGTTCTTGAAATAAAGTCTATCCTATCCATTTCAGATATTGAGTTGAGTTTTCAGATTTGAGATTGAGTTTGAGCTGAGTTGATTTGAGTTGAGTTTTGAGATTGGGAGTTGAGTATAGAACATATTGAGTCTCTAACAATTCTCTTTTGCTTCTATGAGTTTGACAAATCACATTGGGTCTCTAACAATTCACCTTGTGATTTCCTACTAAGAAAGTTTTTTTTCTTGGTGAGCTTGCTAAGTTTTGGACAGGTTCTGGTGGGGACTTGTGAGCATATTTGGATAGGTCCTAGTAGAGGACTTGTGAGCTAAGTTTTATAGTTCTATTAGAGAACTTGAGGACAAAGGTGCACTGGTTCTTTGAGAAGAACCTGAGGATAGATTTGGCAAGTCTTTGAGAAGGCTTGTGTATAGAGGATTGATTTGTTGAGGATAGATAGAGGAAGACTTGTACTAGATCGACTGACTATGTTTGGTATAGGTTGCTGAGCTACTGTGTACATGATCATAGAAGGCAGAGGTCTCTTAGGCTAAGCATTAAGGATAGGAGGTCTTCGATGGAAAGGAGTTCCATGTGCTGGCAAGAGGTAGAGGCAGATGATCTTCTGAGGGATCATTTCTAGAGGAGAGGGGAAGGTATCTCCTTTGAGCAAAGGCTCAAATTCTGATTGGGGGAAGGTATCTCCTTTGGTCCAAGGCTCATAAACATTGTAATTGGGAAGGATTCCCAAAGAACTTTGAGATAAATTTTAGAGAAAATTTTTGTGGACGTAGCCCAGCCATTTTGGGTGAACCACGTTATATTGTGCATTGCTTTGATATTGCTTTGGGTATATTGCTTTACTGTTTTGAAGTATAAAGGAAAAAGTAAAAAGAGGTCTTATACTGTTCACCCCCCCCTCTCAGTATAATCTTGTGTTCTTCACTTATAACAAGAGTAAATATAATATTGTGGATGTCCCACACTCATGGAGGATAGTATAATAAAAAGGGTATACAATTAGTTTTCCACAATATATAAACCTAATTATTTCATCCTTACCATATCATGCTATAGATATAGATAAACTATTTTTTCATATTTTAAATATTTTATTTTTATTGGTAAAGAGGGGTTTTGAAAGGATCCCATAACCTTTTACAAAAGGAGAAGGTTGGGAGAAGATATCCCAACCATAAAATAGTTGAATAAATAGACTCTCTATGGGCTATTGGAGAAAAATAGTTGAAACAGAGAAAGAGAAGCCCATGCAGGAGCAAGAGAGAAAGCCACACCAGCTAAGAAGAGAAGCCCTCATAGGGGTAGCTAGGAAAACCTCAAAGGTAAACATAAAAATAAAAAAGGGTTTTTTGAAAAGGAAAAAGAACCTCACACTCAAAATAAAAGGGTTTTCCCACATAGGAGAAAACCTCAGACTTAGAATGCCAGTCACCATTGAATCAGGACTGTCCATAGATAAAATAGGACCACCCATAGAGATGAAACAAGACCATCCACAAACTAAAATAGGACCATCCACAAAGTAATCATGAGCAACTAAAAACCATACAGGACCATCTGCAAATAAAATAGGACCCTCTTCAATAGAACATGGACCATATAGAAGCCAACATATGACTGAAAGCATGAGGATATGAAAACAAAAAGGAATATGCCACAAGAAAGGACAAGAAAGAACATATACAAATTGACACAAGATAAAAGCAATACGAAATATGGTAATCTCTTTATTGATACGCTTTATAAATTGTGTTACAATACGTCTCCTTCCTTTTTAGGGGATAGGAGAGTCAAATGTGTTTCTCGTCACAACATCCATGGATAATAATCCTTCTTCCGCATGCCCACATGTAAGATGGGCAGACCAAAATGTCTCCACCACTTGCATATGTGATTATTTGCTCTTTCTTGCTCCTCTGTTGTTGAAAACCTATGTTCAAAGAAATAGAAAATATTAGTAGTACCTGCAGACAAAATGAAACATGTATTTCCCAAGGCCTACTATCAGTGTATGCATGAAAATAATAAAATGACTATAAAATGACCTCGGATTGACCTAAAATTTTGATATAAGAATAAAAATACTATTAGAAGACCACTACAAAAAGAATAGTCTGGAAATTCCTCATAGATTTGTATTCGCTCTAGGGTGGGATGAATAGGACTGTGACAATTTTCTAGAAAGCACCCTATTCAATGTCCTACATAGGAGGCTCCAAAAGACCTAAAAAGTTGGGGTTAGCTAATTGGGGGTGTTTTGGGAAGACCCAGATGGTCAGATTTCTCCAATTTTACCTCTAGAACCCAAATGTTTAAGATGGCATCTACAAGTTAGTGAAGGTGGGAAATAACAAAAACCTGGTCAAAACTGCTCAGAATGAAATGAAATTTGAACTGTAACCTATTTAACCTATCTAGAATCAAATGCAAAAGAAAAACCATAGAAATCTATCATATATTTCTAATCATCCTAGGGTGGGGCGAATAGGACTGTGATAGTTTGGGGAGCACCCGGGGGCAGGACGCCCATCATTTGGGATACTGTTTTGGCACCAATCCACTTGGGATGGGTCCAAAATTGATTATGGGGTGTTGTCAAAAAAAATTGGGGATATTTGTGGTCAAAAATAGGGTTTTGGGTACGGATTCATGCCTCCAATAGTCACCCAATAACCTCCCTTTCGAATGAGAGATTAAGGATGTAAAAGCACAAATCGCAGGTAGGTAGGTAAATTGGCAGCACTTCGTTGCTCAAATGCTCCTTCTCTATATATCTTTTGGGTGAGAAAACTCACCAATTTATAGACCTTAGGGTCTCCTTGTTTGAATTGCACATGTGATGGCGCCACTTGAGTTAACTGTCCTATTTTCAAAGAAAAGCTAACTCCTTGATTAAAAATCTTCTTGCATGAGATTTCTAAAATAAAGACACTCATCACTGAAGTCTCTCTTCTTGAACAAAAGCTATTCCTCGCAATTGCATGGCTTGAAGCCTCAGTTAACTGGAAGGGTTACCGAGGTTTGAATTTTTTCTAGTCAAACTTGCTATTCGCCTCACCCTAGGGTGAATGTTGCTATTCATCCCTGGGTGGGATGAATGCCAGTTTGTATTCATCCCGGGGTGGGACGAGTAGAGAGCAAGGTGTTAAAAAGGTGCCAAATTGACCTTTGACCTTCCAAAATGCTTTTGGAAGTGGTTAGGACCACTGTTTAACCTCTAGGGGCTGCCCTAGGGACTGTGTGTGTCAATGTGATCAGCGCTTGTTGTCACATAATCGGATTGGTGCTGTTTTGGTGTCTACATATGCCCCTTTTTGGGAAGCGCTATGCCTTGCACAACGTCGAGAAAAAATAGATAACCAAAGCACTAATGATTAGGGTTTCTCAATAACCTAACCAACTCTTGATGCCCCAAGTATGGAAAGGGCATGCATTCTTGAATCCTTACTTCTAACGAGCTAAGGAACTTAATCCAAGTGTTAACCTTGTTCGGTGAGGTTTTACTTGAGCTTGGACATTGATCAGTCATGAATAGGCAAAGGGCGCAACCTTTTGTCTATTGGAACCTTGAGTTCATGATTCATGAATTCCAAGTGTTTGATCAGATTGTGATAATTGCTTGTTTGTTGCCCCAAGAAGTGGCACAATTGTCTTTGTCAATGATCCTTTAAATGCATGTCATTTCCATGATTGGGTATATTGTTGTTGATCGGCAACTAAGTGCGACTACCCCCTCAAGCGACAAATCGATGATGGAATTACCGACATGATAAAAGTGGCGAGTCACTTGACCCAAGATGACTTAGGTAAGGGTGCCTTCAGTTGTTTACCATTGAATGCAAAAGCAGTTTCCGAACATTCTGACCTATTTTTGGTGGGTTTTAACCCTTTTTGTGACACATTTTGGAGCTAAAATTGACAAAAATCCGTCCTCCCGTGGAGCGGTCCGGCTATGGCAGTCTTCTTAGGGAGTAGGATAGTGAAAATTTCTAACCCCAATGTCTATTTTTGATGCCAAGAATGTCAGGCGCAAAAGTGCCTTCGTTCGGCAATGTTATTGCTATTTTTGGATGGGTTTTGACCCGTTTTGGTGACGCCATTTGGGGATGAAATTCTTGAAAATCCATCTTCCCGTGGAGCCGTCCGGCTATAGTAGCCTTCTTAGGGAGTAGGATAGTGAGGATTTGTGACCCCGAAATCTATTTTGCATGCCCGAAATGTCCAGGGCAAAAGCACTCTAATCGGACACTTTTAAGGCTTGTTTTGGTGCATTTTTGTGCAATTTTTTGTTGTTTTTGAAATTTGTACTCTATATTCATCCCTGGGTGGGACGAATTCCTATTTAGTATTCATCCTAGGGTGGTACAAGCACTAACCAGAGTGCTTGTCCCAGGGTGGAATGACTACAAGCTCAAAAAGCCTATTTAAAGGCCAAAACTAAGTTTTGGGCTCATTTGCATTTGTTTTTCTTGGCGATTTGGAGCTCTGAGGAGGAGGAGGAGGTCAATTCTGCGAAGCGAAGCACTAACAAAATTTTCCTACGACCATGAGTTCTCATACCAAATCGATCGGTGGAGCCGAAGCGATACCATTGAGTACTTGTCCTCTTTATGACTTTGCGTTGCAATTGGAAAATCACATTTTGCTTATTTCTTATGTTTTTTTTGTTTTGTTTGTTTTTGTTGTTGTTTATGGTTAAAAAATGAAAACCCTAGTCTATGAACACTTAACTGAAAACTTAATTTAACCCTAGTTAAACACAGATCAAAATTTTAGTTGAAAACTAAACTTAGAAACTTAGTTTAAAATATAACTTAAAAACTGCGTTGAACCTAAATGAAACCAAAATCTAAACTATAGGTTAAAAAACGTAGGGTAAAACTAAGCGGAAAGCGTAGCGTGAACCCTAGTTAACTGTTGTTTTTTTTTTTTATATATTAGTTAGAGTTAAAAACCCTAGATCTGACAAATTATTGTGTTTTTGTTTTTAATTAATCAGTTTAGAATTTAAAAACCCTAGGGCTAACAAATTATTTTTTTTAGTTTTTGTTTTGTTTTTGAATTTATCAGTTAGGATTAGAAACCCTAGGACTAACAAATTAATTTTTTGAAATTTTTGTTTTGTTTTTGGCTGTACAGTGTTAATGCATGACTATATATACATGTTAGGATTGTATATTTTTTCATTGTTTTTAATGTTTTTGTGTTGTTTTCTTTTGCAGGTTGTGAAGATCCGGTATCGGGTGCCTACTATTTTTACTGAAGCACGTGCGGCGCTGACCTTGGCTGACTGGGACTAGCTTGATGCCCTTGGGCTCAAGTAGGTGACTCGACTGGAGCTAGTGGTCAAGGATCGGGCCTATCTGATGGCCCTGATCAACCTGTGGGATCCCCGGACCAATACCTTCCATCTCCCAACAGGGGAGATAATGGTGACCTTGGAGGATGTCTATCGAATTCTACGGATTCCAATAGATGGACTGTCAATCCGGACGATGCCACGAGATCGGAGGATAGTAGTACTGATACACTATTTTGGGCATGGAGAGGAGTTGGGTGTGGAGAGCCCCATGGAGAAGGCAGAGAGTGATTTCCATATTGGTGGCATAGTGGTGCAATGGTGGCTAGAGAGGGGTGTGTTGGGAATGAGGCACGCATTACTCATGGGCCTCATTTCCAACATGTTGCTCCCCGACTCTTCTGGCACGAGGTTCCCGTGGAACCTACTAGAGGTGGTTTTCAGGTTGGTGGAGTGTCCAAGATGCTCTTATTATTATGATATGGGGATAGACTCTACTGGCATAGCTCTATGATGAGCTATACGAGGTCCGTTGTTAGAAGCAGAAGGGGATCGATTGTAGCTACTTGTTGCAGTGCTGGGCTTGGCAACACATAATAGTGGAGAGGCTGGTGGGGCTGCCCTGGATGATGCAGGTGAATATGGTAGACTGAGAGATTGGATATGGGGTACTATGGCAGAGGTCAAAGGAGCAGGGATAGATTCGACGATGGGTAGGTGCCGTAGGGCACTATGCCAATGCCTTTGCTCGGCTTACTCCTGGAGAGGTGTTCTGGTGCCCCTATCGAGACTGTCCAGCTTGGCCTGAGGCTGGAGAGTGGCTTTGGAAGGTACGAAGGGGGTGGTGGCTGATTGGATGGCATGGGATAGAGCAAGAGTTCTTCCCATATGTCCGAGTGACCTGATAGTTTAGGGTGCACTAGTGGATGCCTGGTGAGCCCGTGGTCTATCAACATCGAGGGGATGAGAGGACTCTGGACCGGCCAGTCGTTGTGCCACTTAGTGAGGATTCAAATACGGTGATTGACATCCCAGATGTGGATGACGTTGGGGCTACTGCTGAGTATGAGCAGTGGTGGACTATACGGTGATAGCGAGGCGAGGGGTCGCTTGAGGGTGCAAAATTAGCAGTAGTAGGGGATGAGGGTACAGAGGTACCAGATGAGGGTTGGGGTGCTCCGCGTGATGATGCGGACATGGTAGAGGTTGAGGATGTTGGAGGGGATTTTGGGGTACCAGATCAGCCAGATATGCAGGACGTCTCAGAGTACTGAAAGCCAGAGTAGGCTGCTGTCCTAGATTCTTGTATGCCTCAGGCAGGTTCGGAGGATGTGGAGGCGATACACAACATTGAGATAGCACAATTGGAGGACCTACTATGGAGACGAGATGGGGAGTTCGGAGAGGCTTTACAAGAGAGAGATCTCTTGCAGAATCAGCTGGAAGAGCGAGAGAATGCATGGGCTACGTCTCACTGGTAGGAGGGGGACACTGATGTTGTACGGGAGCGGGATCTCCAGCAGGTGCAGCTAGCATAGCATGATGATGTAGTAGCTTACTATCATCGACGAGAGGCAGAGTGGGGTCAACAGGAGGTAGAATGGGGTCAGCATCAACTAGATATGGAGGGAGAGATTATCCACCTTGGGGGGTGGATACCTGAGCCCCCTGGAGGTGGCTCGTCGCATCGAATGAGAGATAGCAAGACTGAATAGTCAGCATCATCCCATCATAGGTGGCTAGATGAGGGAGGCACTAGTGGGCGTGATGCAGGGGTGAGCAGCAGTTGCCCTGAGAGGTCCCATAGGACCCACACTACAGGGGGTAGTTCCCATCGCACCGATCCTGCGTGATCATGGTGGCCGACGCCCTAGGCTTGGGGGTTTTTGAGTTTTTGGATTTTTGTTGCAGGGTCAGAGGACCGGTTCATTGTAGCCTGTGGGCATTTTTGTTATGATATATATACAAATGACTCTTTTTGGTGTTTATGCACTTTTCATGGTTTGTTGTTATGTACATGTTTTTACATTGATGTATGCATATGCTATTATGAATGCGATGGTTCTAATTTGTATGATGTATGCCAATGGAATGAATGAAATGAGTTGTTGATGTTTTGTCGATGGCACCATAGACTGTGCAAGATTTGACTGACTTGTTGTACTAATGGGATGACTGTGTGGAATGACTTTGCATGTGAAAACATTGTTTTTGTATTTTGCATATTTTCTAATGGTGATGTACGGAATGAAATGTAACAGTTGTGTTTAAAATGTATTTAAGCTTTTCTAAGATTTAGATATTTTAACTAACTAGCCAAAACTATACATTTATCTCGCAAGACTTTTGAACAAGGTATAAATCCGACTTGAATTTAACCAAGTTATTTCACATCCTTGTGTGTGCAATTGAGTTCATTTATGTGGTATTTGTCAGGATACCGCCAGTGCCAGATAGGCTATCAACCAAACCTATACTGAGGATCACCTAATTAGCGCCACTAACTCCATTGTTGTATTTAGGAAGATTAATCCACGGGACAATCTAAGGTACCATAAGCTAGTTCATCCACATGCAAATATTGGTCTACGCACATGCAAAGCTAATGTGATAGACATATCGTCATGCGGTTAGGATACCACCATTGCTATGTAGGCTATCAACCAAACCCGTAATGAGGATCACCTAGATGGTTTTTCGAATGTTGAGAATTCCAAGGATTCAAGTTCAGGGTATGTGGTGGCTCAATGGTTTGGGATACTTGCTTGTCTATATAGTGATGAAAATCACTGTTTATTTTTCTCTTTGTTTTTGTTTTAAGGATTTTGAATAGTGGTGATAACCACTGTTATTTGATTTTGTATTTTGAGCTTTGTAAGGTTGAGCTTGTGAATGGCCTTGATCCTGTTGGCCTTGGGGATGACTACCCATCCTATTCAAGGACGTGTAGTACGAATCCTTACGACTTTGGGAACCAAGGGGATGATGGAGATTTATGAAGGGCATTGATATTTTAGGCCTTGGGGATGACTACCCATCCTGGTCAGGGGCGTGTAGTATGAATCCTTACAACTTTGAGACCAAAGGTGAGTGGAGATGGTTGTGATGGTGGTTTGTGGAAGTTTTGTTTTTAAATGGCATTGATCCTTTTAGGTCTTGGGGATGACTACCCATCCTTGGCAAGGACATGTAGTATGAATCCTTACAACTTTGGGGACCAACTATGATGGGGATTTGTGGGAGTGGTGAAAACCACTATTTAGTGTGGGGAATGGATAAGGAAGAGCTCATCCTTTTGTCAATTCTCAGCATTCTGGAACCATTCGCATAGGGGGATGAACAGGCTAATATTTCACCTATGGTACCCTAGACTCCTTTGTAGGCTTCTATTGCGTTCACACAACTTAGGAATTATTTTATGTGTTTTAATTTGTGTTGGGATGCTACGTAACAAGGCGTAATCCAAGTAAAACTTTCCCGTGTAAAATCGGTTTAACTGTGTACAACTTTGGCTAGAAATTTAAAGACAGCTGAATGACGAAAACCCTATATACATTAGGAGACAACTGACTATGCTAAAAATGGCGATGGTGCTATTCAGGAGGTATGCATTTATGAAAATGGATTTGATGTGGAAAATGAGGGAATTTGCCAAGTAATGACAGTCTATGGTGTGTTTGACTTGTATGACCTAGAAAATATGCAATGTATGGATGTGATGCCTAATGCAACCTATATTTTTGTATTTTGATTTTTATGAGTATGCATGAAATGAAAATGCAATATTTTTGTTATTTTTGATTTTTATGAGTATGCATGGAATTGAAATGCAAAACTTTTTTTTATTATTATTTTATTGTTTTTGTTTGTTTTTGAATATTTATTTTTACCAAGCAGTTATGGTAATGCTTGGAGCTTTTGGATTTGACCAAAGGGTTTATGGATACCTTTGGAGCATTTTTGGGTTGACCAAGCGATTATGAGAATCCTTGGAGCTTTTGGGTTGACCAAAGGGTTTATAGATACCTTTGGGGCATTTAGGGTTGACCAAGCGATTGTGGGAATCCTTGGAGCATTTGGTTGGACTATGGCTCTCTAGATGTGGAATGGCCTCAAATGACTGATGTTCAAGGGTTCTATTTCCTTGATTCCTTCAAGAGAGGCAAGCCGGTATGTTCCAGGTCCTATTCTACTATCAATGACATAAGGACCTAACCAGTTTGCCATGAACTTGTCCCTTAGATGGGACGACAAATTAGAATTCTGTTGGTTCTCTTTTAAGACCAAGTCACCAACCTAAAATTCCCTTAGGTGGACCTTCATGTTGTATGCTTTCTTAAGTCGCTCTTGATAGATACGCAAATGCTCGAGAGCATTAATGCGTCGTTCATCGAGCAACGTCAGTTGGTCTAACCGGGCCTGCCGTGTAGTGTCATCATCGATGAACTCTTGCATTGAAATGCGTAGGGAAGGGATTTCCAACTCAAGAGGCATGACTGCCTCGGAGCCATACACCAATAAAAATGGAGTTGCCCCGATGGGCGTCCGAATGCTAGTGCGATAAGCCCATAGGGCAAGTGGGATCTGAATGTGCCAATCCTTATGATTGTCTGCGACAATCTTTTTGAGGATGGCGACTAGCATTTTGTTTGACGCCTCTGCTTGCCCATTTGCCTACGGATAATAGGGTGTTGAAAAACTGTGCTGAATTTTGTACTTTATGGTCAAAGCACGCACATCTTTGTTCTTGAAGGACGTCCCATTATCTGACAGGATCTTGGATGGAATACCAAAATGACATATGATGTTATGCAAAATAAACTCCGCAATGCGAGATCCAATCATAGAGGTTAGCGGAATTGCTTCCACCCACTTGGTGAAGTACTCTGTGGCCGTTATGATGAACGTGTGATGACCAGACGACATAGGGGAGATCTTTCTGATTAGGTCAAAGCCCCACTATGAAAAAGGCCAAGCCGATTGGATCGGTTGCAAGGCCTGAGAAGGTACGTGTGTCAAATTAGCATGGTGTTGACACTTCACGCACTTCTTCACATATGCGCAACAATCTCGCTCTAAATATGGCCAATAATAACCCATGCAAAGAATGCACTTTGTGATGGCCATACCGCTAAAGTGGCCACCACATGTACCATCGTGAGCTTGGGTGATCGCCCAAGCGGACTCTTGTTGGTCCAAGCAACGGAGGAGGATTCCTTCATAGCTCCGACGATACAAAATGTCTCCTAACAAGACATGCTTTGCTACTTTCTATTTGAATGATATTTTCATGGCTTGTGTCAATCCAAGTGGGAGGTTACCTAGCTTGAGGTAATCCCTAATGGGTGCGTACCAATCCTACTGATCAGAAACCTTGATAGTATGAACGGCCAATCCCTCTTGAAGTCCACCCCTAGCAAAATCTGAGTGGGAAAGAACTTGTAAAAATAGCGTTGTGCTGCTATTAAGAGGGGTCGGGGAGAACAAGGACCCCCATTTGGCTTGAGTCAGACAATCATGGATTCGAGAGAACCTATCCTGAGATGGTTCAATCTGGATCAGGTGGATTCCTGGCATTAGGTCAGAGCTTGCATGCTCCATCATAGATTGCGATAATGTTTTAACCTGAATGGTTGTCATTTCACCAAAAGGGTCTTGTGGGATTAGTGACCCCAAGGAGGCCATAGTATCCACAAAATGATTCGATGATCGAGGGAGTGCCTCGATGTCATACCATTCAAGTTGTGCCAGGAATTTGTCCACGAGGGCTTTGTAGGCCTGCAGAACTGGACATTTACATTGGAATATCCCCTTGACTTGATTGACAATTAACAACGAATCACCAAAGATATTTAAACGTTTAATGTTCATGGTGATTGCTGTCTAAAGACCTATGAGCAAGGCTTCATATTCTGCATTGTTGTTGGTGCACGGGAAGTCTAATTTAAATGACAGAGGCATTGGAGCCCCTTGTGGAGTGAAGAATACAATTCCCGTGCCACCTCCTTGCTCACATTTAGAACCATCGAAGAATAGGGTCATGTCATCCTGTGACTCAAGCTCATCATAATCCGGCGATTCTAAAACAAGGAAAACCCCATCATCCGGTAATTCTACGGTTAGAGGCTGATCATCTTCAAGAGGAGCCTTTGCCAGTTGATCGATGATGACTTGACCTTTTATGGATTTTTTTCCAATGAACTCTATGTCAAACTCCATCAACAACATGATCCATTTTGCCATGCGGCTACTATGATAAGTATGACTCATCATGTATCGCAATGGATTCTCCTTAGACACAACATACATCGTATTGCTGAGCATGTAGTGGCATAGCTTTTTGGTAGCAAACACCACTGCCAAGTAGAGCTTCTCAACGTATGCATAGTTAAGTTCATAACTGACTAGGGTGTGGCTAAGATAGTATGTAGCCTGTTCTTTGTGAAGTTCATTTTTTTGGGACAACATGGCGCCCAGTGCCACCTCAGTAGCTGAGATGTATAAATAGAATGACACTCCTGGTCTAGGTGGTGCCAATACTAGCGATGAAGCCAAGTACTATTTAATGTCATCAAAGGCTGACTGGCACTCGTCATCCCAATGAAATGTGACCCCCTTATGCAATAATTTATTCATGGGTCGGCACTTGTCAGATAACTACGCTATGAAGCGCTTGATCGACATGACCTTTCCCTACAGACTCTTGAGCTTCTTGATGGTAGTTGGGGGAGGCATTTCAAGGATTGCCTTGACTTTGTGTGGGTCTACCTCGATTCCTCATTTAGAGACTATGTAACCCAAGAGATTTCTAGATGTGACACCAAAGATGCACTTCTTGGGGTTTAGTCTAACCTTATGCTCCATGAGGCGATCAAGGATCTTGCTTAAATCATCGAGATGATCTGGGCACAAAAGAGATTTGGCCAACAAATCATCCATGTAATCCTCCAAATTTTTGTGCATGTAATCGTGGAAGATGTACGTCATGGCACGTTGGTAGGTGGCACCAACATTTTTAAGGCCAAAAGGCATGACCTTATAGCAAAATGTCCCCCAAGGCATTGTGAACGCCATTTTTAGTTGGTCCTCGGGATTGATACGAATTTTATTGTATCCCGAGAAACCATCCATGAGGGAAAGCATTTCGTGGCCCACTGTAGTGTCTACCAATGCATCAATGCTTGGAAAGGGAAAATCATCCTTAGGACTCGCTTTATTTAGATCTCAAAAATTGATGCATATGTGAATCCTCCCATCGGGCTTCTTGACGGGAACCATGTTAGACAACCATGGTGGATAATCCATGCAGATGACAAACTGTGCATCCAACAACTTTTGTAATTTGTCTTTGACCATTAAGGCCACTGTTGGGTGCATCTTATGTAGTTTTTTCTTTACTGGCTTGATTGTTGGATCAAGCGTTAGATTATGCGTGACTAGCTATGGGTCTAGTCTCGACATGTCCTTGTATGACCATTCAAAAACCTCCTTCTTCTCTTTGAGAAGGGCAATGTAGTCGGCTTGCTCTTTGGGGGATAAACTTACCCCCAGCTTGATGATTTGCAAATTCATTGGATCTGAGCCGATGTCTATGTCATTCGTCTCCTCGACCGACATGTGGGACCCATCCTCCAACTGGTGTGGAGTTGGGATCAAATGGATATCATTTGCTGAATTTAGATCATCGTTCGGAACATCGGGTTCCTCTTCAAGCATGGAAGACATCTTGAGTCTGTCTCGGGGTGAAATGGAACCACAAGGCCAATACTCTGATGGGGATGGTGGTGTGTCAGCATGATCCTAGTCGATAGCATCTAGATCTAGATACAATGACCGTGTCGGGTCGACCGGATCATGGATGGGTGCGGTTAGGTCAATGGAGATCATGTTGATGAAATGATTGTGGTCTCCATTACCACGGGTGTTATAACTCGGACATCCTGTACAATATGTGTGCTTCGAATCTGGCTCTGTGGGCACTGGCACAAAGGGATCAGCCCTATGTGTGAAGACGAAGATAGGGTCTACCCTAGGCACTGATGGTTTGATAGGGTCTCCAAGCGGAAGATGCTCTCTATGTACCTGGAGTGGCGGGTGTAGTAATTGCTATAACTACGTCGGGTTGAGATGCCACCTATGTCTTGGACCTATATGTAAGTGTTCAAACATGTCATCTATGTCCAAAGGGTATCGTTGTTGCATTTTTCGCATGTGGTTGAGATAGGCCATCTCAGTTTCATCTTTCGAATCACTTTCAGAGATCCAAAAGCCTTCGTTAGCTCCAACATTTGCTTGCGACACATGAGGCTCATCTTGTTTGAGCAAACTGATGTGGTCCCATCGAGTTTGTTCCACTCTATGTGGGGGGACCTGATTTTCTTGAAGTGGCATGTGCTCAAATGGAGAAGCCAATAGGAACATTGTCAAGAAGCTTTCTTGATCATCATTCATGGGATATACTTGCGAATGATTATACTCCAACTCATCCTATAAAGATCCTTCTTTGTCTTGTCCATATCCCCATTGTGGGTGAATCCTTGAATTTTCTCCTTGTTCGACCAAAGGGAAAGGGTTGTTAAGGTCAACAAGGTTGGTTGTTAGCAATGGGAGATAATCTCCCAATGTATAGTTTGTGTTAGGATTGGCATATGGACCTGATGCCAACCCATCCTTGTTGCCTATCCCTAGGCCTTGCATGTTTTCAACCAAGATGTCTAGGGGTAAGGGGTGGTTGAACCCTACTCCTGACTTGTCATACGGCATTTGATATCTTGGTTGGCAAAGAACACGCACTCCTTGCTCATACCTACCCAACCCATATCCATGCCAATTGCATTGGCCTAGATATCTTAAAGCAAAATCAGGGTTGGATAGATAGTTGACATCTTCCACAAAGGGCTCTTTGTCTTCATCTTCTTGCATACAAATCTCAATGCCATTATCCAGGCCCCCATAAATAAAGTTTGTCTGATTGGGTGGGTAGCCTAAAGGAACCACTGAGCCGATGGGGAGTCGAGGCCTCCCCATGTCTTGCATGGACTCGAGTGTGGGCGTTGCTATAATGTTCCTCACTAGATACTCCCCTAGGCCCATGCTGGCCATTTCAATAGTGACCGTTGGTGGTTGAGGGGAAGCGAATGGGAGTCCTTCCTGAGTCCACTCCATGTGGGGTGAACTAGGCGTCTCGACTTCCATTCTGCTAGGAACCTCTTTTGTCGAGATGGTTGAGACTAGAGGTGGTTCTCCTTCTAAGGGTTTCTTTCCCTTGTCCTTGGATGTGGCCATCGTAGGTGGCATCGTTGTGGAAGGACTAGCGGAAGAAGATGGACCCGGTTGAGGACTGGATGGATTAATCACTGGAGATGCCCATGGAATCAAACCCTGTTGAGATGGATTCAACTAAAAATCCAAATGTGTTGACAAAAGGGTTGATTGCGGCATGAATTGCATCATATTGTAGTATTTGAAAGGCTCCAAGTCCATCGAGACTACATGCACCTGTCCTTCAAATGTGTACTTTAGGCACTGATGAGCTATTGAAGGGACACACTTCATGTCTCGAATCCAAGGTCGGCCCAACAAGATATTATAAGCCATCTCACCTTCCAAGATGTGGCACAATGTATGAATAGTCTTTTGTCCCACTTGGATAGGTAGGAAAATTGTGCCAACTATCGAGCAGATTGCATCATTGAATGCTCGTAGTGTGTAAGTGGAAGCCACGATATGAGATGTTGGCAACTTCAAATGTTTTAGAGCTGCTATACTGATGATATTACTGGACGAGCTAGTGTCCACCAACACTCTCTTATACAAAATCTCATTGACCCGTGCGATAACGTGTAGGGGTGGATCCGCCACATCACCAATCACTATTTTCAATTCATATTCTCTAAAGGTGATGACTGGTTCTGTATACTATTTTACATGCCCCACAAAATTGTTGAAAGAATTTGCTTCGTGGGGTGGCACCTCGATTGCTTTTAAAATCTCCATGAGAGCCTCCCGATGGGGCACTGATTGTTGAATTAGCTCGTATATGGAGAGCCTAGCCGATGTGGTCCTTAGACTTTGGGTAAGTCTAGTTTGAATCATGGCCACTGGTCTAGGCGGGGGAAGTTGCGTAGGGTGTTTTTGAGCTTGTGACATTGATGGAACCTCTCTTGTGGCTGCCGCGGGGGCAGCTCCTGGGTACTTCTTGTTCCTAGTCACTATGCTTATCATCCCCACATATCCTTGCATAGGGAAATTCTGTTGCACCTCATTAACTTGAAGGGGTTTTGTCGGCACCTCATGGGCAGGCAAGGGGTCTCTGAATACTCCCATATGTTGGTTGTTTGGTGCTATGGGGTTGTCCACTGCCAATGTCTTGTTGTCAATGAGATCTTGTACCAAACCTTTGAACTTACAGCATGCGTTAAGATCATGTCCTTTATGCCGGTGAAACCTATAGTACAAGTCTTCTCTATACCCTTTAGGGGGATCTATAGTTTGAATCTCTAGAAGATTGATCAAATTCGCTACTGACAAGTGGTCAAACAAAGAGTCCCTGGACTTTGTGTAAGGAGTAAATTGTCACCTAGGGCGATGCTGCTGATTTTGCTCCTGCCTTTGATTTTATCTCTCATAGTTGTTGGGAGGCATCGCCTGATAATTAGCCTTTTGAGGCTGCGTTGCTTGTGCAGGCTTAGGGACAGTGATGGCAACCTGATTAACCATAGTAGGTTTTGGTTGCGTGGTCCCTGGTTTAGTGTTCTTTGTCCATTATTTCTTCTTAGGTTTGGAAATCTCGCCATCCTGTATCTTAATCTCCTCAATGACCCTGGCCTGCGCCAGAGCTTCCTCTAAACTAGAATATTTCTACAGCTGTAATAGCACGAAGATTGATCTCAAACAACTTTTCAAGAACATTTGGGTTAGATCTAACATGGGAGGGAGGTAAGGTAGCTTCAAAAGAATTTTGGGGCAGATCTAACATTTGATACTCTAGACACTGTCTAGTGTTTCTAACAGTAATGCGAGGTAAAGGATGTTGGAAATTTTGGGTACTTTGGGTACATTGCCTTTGCTCAAGTGTATAAGTTGTCATTGATGTCAAGAAGCTCTTGAAGGAATTTGATTTGATGTCAGATAAAAGGTTTCTTGAAGGTTCCGACATGGCAGTTTCAAAGGTCTTTTGTAAACCCCAAGTTGGCAGGTTTAAAGATTACAGGTGGATGCATTAGTTTAATGCATTTGGGTCCAGGAGGAAGTATTTATTTAAATAATTAAAAACCTTGTTAAGGTTCCCTTTAATTATTTTTAAATAAATATTAAATTATTGTTTGCAATGGGTTCTCCTAACCCATGGCGCTATGTTTTAAGATTGTGGGCGCTAGCCAAGACCTCCGTCGACGTGTTAAACTCCTCGCCGACGTCAAGAGCTTATGGTAAAAATGCATATAAATCTCCCTCGATGAAAATCAAGAATCATCCCATCCGCATTTTGAAAAGAGTTGCTCGCTGTGAATTCGTGATCTGCTGTTCGATTTCTTCCTCGCTATGATTTCGTGATCCGTTGTTCATTTTTTGTACTCGTCATTTGTCGTAAATCCATCGTAAGGTTTTCGTCTTCGTGTTCACGTCAGAAGAAAGGGAGGCACTGTTGTTTTATTTAATCCTTGGCACAGAAGGAACAAGGCTAACATCATGAGGTTTAAACCTCACCGGGTGCCTTTGGCGCACCGGTAGCGGCTAGGCTGTTGGCGCGCTACCCGAACGGGAGGTTCCGCATTCGAATAACGTGAAAGGGTTTTTCATCGTGAAGTGGATGCAATGGGTGGTGTTAGAATTCGTGCGCAATTTCTCCATAGCACGATTTTTGATGTTGGCCAAGGTATTTTTGAAATTAATTTTTGCTAAGTGTATTTTATGGATGGAGGAAGTTTATTAGAGGGAAAAACAGCTTAGGAGTTATAAGGAGTTTAAAGCTTGTTTTATTTTGATAAAATATTCTTTTGAAGGTGTTGTTTGAAATATCTTATTGCATTCTTATGAGAGATAAATTTTATTTTTGATAAGACTATAAGGGAGAAATAAGGTGTATAAGGGATAAATTTTTCTTGTAATGTTGAGAGTGCTTTTGGTTGATTATGGAAATGAAAGCATGATGTTTTAAGGTTAAAATTGCTTCTTGTGTGAAGTTGTGAAACCTTAAGTGGGCAGCTTTGAGATTGACATTTGCTTTCATTAAATTGGTAATAATCAAGCTATTCTTTACTTGGTTAAAGTGTTGGGCTTACTCCTTTGTTGATGATTTGAAAAGTTGTTTTGTGCTATTGTGATTTGAGTTGGTGGATGCTTTTTGTTCAAACAATATTGGAGAGAAAAGGAGTTCTACTTGTTTCCTTTTCTAATGTTGATTGTGAAATGCTTCAAGGTTGTGTTTTGAGTTGAATGGTGTTGATTGAACCTTGTTTGATGAGCATTGTTGTTGAAGCCCTAATTGATGGTGAAAAGAACATGAGTATCATTGTTATGTGATTCTTTGCATAGTTGGCAATTGTTGGGGTTTCATGTTCTTGAAAGAAAGCATTCTATCCTATCCATTTCAGATATTGAGTTGAGTTTTCAGATTTGAGATTGAGTTTGAGCTGAGTTGATTTGAGTTGAGTTTTGAGATTGGGAGTTGAGTATAGAACATATTGAGTCTCTAACAATTCTCTTTATGCTTCTATGAGTTTGACAAATCACATTGGGTCTCTAACAATTCACCTTGTGATTTCCTACTAAGAAAGTTTTTTTCTTGGTGAGCTTGCTGAGTTTTGGACAGGTTTCGTGGGGACTTGTGAGCGCTTGGACAGTTCTGGGGACTTGTGAGCAGTTTTGGACAGGTTTCACTGGGGACTTGTGAGCAGATTTGGACAGGTCCTAGCAGAGGACTTGTGAGCTGAGTTTGATAGTTCTATCAGAGAACTTGAGGACAGAGGTGCACTCTGGTTCTTTGAGAAGAACCTGAGGACAGATTTGGCAAGTCTTTGAGAAGGCTTGTGTGCAGAGGATTGATTTGTTCAAGCTAGTTGGACAGATCTGACAGACAGAGGAAGACTTGTACTAGACCGACTGACTATGTTTGGTACAGGTTGTTGAGCTACTATGGACGTGATCATAGAAGGCAGAGGTCTCTTAGGCTAAGCATTGAGGATAGGAGGTCTTCGATGGAAAGGAGTTCCACGTGCTGGCAAGAGGTAGAGGCAGTTGATCTTCTGAGGGATCATTTCTAGAGCAGAGGGGAAGGTATCTCCTTTGAGCAGAGGCTCATAAATTTTGATTAGGGGAAGGTATCTCCTTTGGGCCGAGGCTCATAAACATTGTAATTGGGAAGGATTCCCAAAGAACTTTGAGATAACTTTTAGAGAAAAGTTTTGTGGACGTAGCCCAACCATTTTGGGTGAACCACGTTAAAATTGGTGTCACTTTGTGGATGATATTGTGCATTGCTTTGATATTGCTTTGGGTATATTGCTTTACTATTTTGAAGTATAAAGGAAAAAGTAAAAAGAGGTCTTATACTGTTCACCCCCCTCTCAAGTATAAGCTTGTGTTCTTCAATTGGTATCAGAGCCGGTGCCTTCGAAAAGTTTAACAACTTGAAGGAAAAGCTAGTAAAGAACACAATGGATCATTCAAGTGGCAATGCAACACCTATTCTTGATGGGTCAGATTTTGGTCTTTGGAGTGCAAGGATGAAGGTTCATCTAATGGCACTTGGTAATGAGGTTTGGGAAGTGATTGAAGATGAGTACACTATTCCTGTACATGGTCCTATTACTAAGGAAGAAAGGCTCCTACATCATAACAATTCAAAGGCAATGAATGCAATCCTGAAAGGCTTACAGAAAGCAGATCTCACCAAGGTGATTCACTGCAAGACAACTAGTGAAATGTGGAAACAGTTGAAGGTGGTTCATACAGGTGATACAAATGTCAGAAAGGCCAAGTTGAGACACTTCAAAGGTATGTTTGAACAACTCAAGATGAATGATGATGAAAATATTAGTGACTACATGCTTCGTATGGATGAGGTTGTTAACTCCATGAAAGACTTAGGTCTTGAGCTTGCTGAAAATGATGTTTGTGATAAGATTTTAAGATCTCTTCCTAATAGATTTAGTGAAAATATTTCTGCTATTGAGGAAGCTAAAGATTTGGATAAGTTGAAAAAGGATGAGCTCCATAGTATACTTGCAAGCATTTGAGTTGAGAACTCAAGTGAAGGTTGATGTCAAGAAAGAGGCAACTTTCAAGGCTACCAAGAAATCCAAGGGTAAACAACTTCAAGATAGTGATGAGTCTTCTAGTGATGAAGAGGCATATTACAGCAAGAAAGGCAAGTTCTCTAGAAAGCACAAAAGTATGAAAAATATAAGATGTTTCAATTGTGGAAAGTTTGGTCATTATGCTACCGACTGTACTATTCCCAAGAATGAAAGTGATGAAGATAAATAGGATTCTAAGAGCAAGGATTCTGAAAAGCACAAGCATCACAGGAAGAACAAAGATGAGCACAACAATCAAGGAAAGAGGTATTCTCACAAGCACAAGAAGAGTTTCTACCTAGACAAAGCAAGTAAGTGTTCTAGTAGTGATAGTGAAAGTTCTTCAAGTGATGATGAAAATGAGATGTTGTTCATATCAGAAAAAGAGGAAGAACCGAAACATAGATTCATTATCATGAAATGTCTTAGATGTGGAAACTTTGGTCACCTTGAGGATGATTGCACAAATAATGATTTGGTTTCTAGTATGTATGAGGATGCTTCAGAAAACTATAAGGAAGATGCATGTATGGTTTTTGAAAAGGGTAGCACCTCTAGTGATAAGAAATCTGAAAAAGGCTTTGATGATTCAAAAAGCAAACAAATAGAGGAAGATATAGAGGAAGGTGAAGTAGATCTTGAAGGTGAACTTATTAGTGCTCTTAGTGCTTTGAAAAAGGAAAGAAAGAAGAATGCTAGACTCAAGGATAAGTTAGATGAATGTTGTATGGAGAGAGATGATCTTATAGAAAGTCTTGACTTCTCTATAGCTAAGACACAAGAACTCAAGGATGAGTTAGAGTCTAAGGTTCTTGAGTATAGTGAGTTAGAACAGAAAATGGCTTCTTTGAAAGAGGAAACTAAAGAGTACAAGGATAAGCTTTACAGGTTTCAAGATAGCTCCAAAAAGGTTAAGTCACTCATCAAAGGTCAAAGAAAGACAACAGATAAAATAGGCCTTGGTTTTGTTAAGCCACACAAGGAACAAGTTGGAGAGTCTAGTAAGAGACTCCAAAAGGAAGAGAGTTCTGATGAGGAAAGTATTTCAGAAAAGGAGTCCTTGAATGATAGATGCACAGAAATAGAAAACAGAATTCAGAATGAGAAGAAGAAGTTTTCAGAACCTAAGAGGTCAAATAAAGGAAAGTTTCAAGGCAGATGTTTTGCTTGTCACAGGTTTGGTCACATGGCTTCACATTGCATGGCTCAAGTGAAGAAGGTAAATGACAATTTCAGAAGTGCTAGTTACTTTCAAGGGTATTGCTACTCTTGTCAATAGTTTGGGCACAAGGCAGTTTATTGCAAGGCAAATAACAGGAACAGGTTTGATCAGAACAGGTTTGGTCAGAATAGGTTTGGTCAGAATAGGTTTGGTCAACAGTTTGGTCAAACAGTTTGGTCAGAACTCGTGGATTCAAAGATCAGGTTTACCTCAGAGAAACAACATCGTCAAGTGTTTCAAGTGCAACAATGAAGGTCACATAATCAGACAGTGTAGAGCTAAAATTCTAGAATACAGGAACAGGAACAGTGGCATGATCAGGTCCAAGGATCAAGGCATGGACAAGAACAGGGATGAGAACAAGAACAAGAACAGTGACAAGAACAGGAATATGGACAAAGAGTTCAAGAGAAGGCCCGACAAGGAAGTTATAGACACTGATGATGATCAGTGCCTAATGGGAGTTTTACTCCCACCCTAGAATTAATCACCTCATCAGGAGGTGGGGGAGGGACTAAGCTAAGAGGCTCATTCTTAGTCCCGAGCCCCAAAGGTGACCCTTTGCCATTGATGACAAAGGGGGAGAGATATGAGTAAGGGGGAGAGCTTCAAAGTGAAGAGGAGAGCTTCAAGTCAGGGGGAGCAAAACTTCAAAGGAAGATTCTCAGTTGTTAGCACAGTTGGTTTCAGTTTTGGCTCTTGAGAAGTGTTTTCAGTAAAGGTTTGCCATCAATGACAAAGGGGGAGATTGTTGGCAATTTTGGGTACTTTGGGTACATTGCCTTTGCTCAAGTGTATAAGTTGTCATTGATGTCAAGAAGCTCTTGAAGGAATTTGATTTGATGTCAAATAGTTTGTTTTGATAAAGGTTTGGAGGTTCGACATGACAGTTTCAAAGGTCTTTTGTAAACCCCAAGTTGGCAGGTTTAAAGATTCCAGGTGGATGCATTAGTTTAATGCATTTGGGTCCAGGAGGAAGTATTTATTTAAATAATTAAAAACCTTGTTAAGGTTCCCTTTAATTATTTTTAAATAAATATTAAATTATTGTTTGCAATGGGTTCTCCTAACCCATGGCGCTATGTTTTAAGATTGTGGGCGCTAGCCAAGACCTCCGTCGACGTGTTAAACTCCTCGCCGACGTCAAGAGCTTATGGTAAAAATGCATATAAATCTCCCTCGATGAAAATCAAGAATTATCCCATCCGCATTTTGAAAAGAGTTGCTCGCTGTGAATTCATGATCTGCTGTTCGATTTCTTCCTCTCTGTGATTTCGTGATCCGTTGTTCATTTTTTTGTACTCGTCATTTGTCGTAAATCCATCGTAAGGTTTTCGTCTTCGTGTTCACGTCAGAAGAAAGGGAGGCACTGTTGTTTTATTTAATCCCTGGCACAGAAGGAACAAGGCTAACAACGTGAGGTTTAAACCTCACCGGGTGCCTTTGGCGCACCGGTAGCGGCTAGGTTGTTGGCGCGCTACCCGAACGGGAGGTTTCGCATTCGAATAACGTGAAAGGGTTTTTCATCGTGAAGTGGACGCAACGGGTGGTGTTAGAATTTATGCGCAATTTCTCCATAGCATGATTTTTGATGTTGGCCAAGGTATTTTCAAAATTAATTTTTGCTAAGTGTATTTTATGGATGGAGGAAGTTTATTAGAGGGAAAAACAGCTTAGGAGTTATAAGGAGTTTAAAGCTTGTTTTATTTTTGATAAAATATTCTTTTGAAGGTGTTGTTTGAAATATCTTATTGCATTCTTATGAGAGATAAATTTTATTTTTGATAAGACTATAAGGGAGAAATAAGGTGTATAAGGGATAAATTTTTCTTGTAATGTTGAGAGTGCTTTTGGTTGATTATGGAAATGAAAGCATGATGTTTTAAGGTTAAAATTGCTTCTTGTGTGAAGTTGTGAAACCTTAAGTGGGCAGCTTTGAGATTGACATTTGCTTTCATTAAATTGGTAATAATCAAGCTATTCTTTACTTGGTTAAAGTGTTGGGCTTACTCCTTTGTTGATGATTTGAAAAGTTGTTTTGTGCTATTGTTGATTTGAGTTGGTGGATGCTTTTTGTTCAAACAATATTGGAGAGAAAAGGAGTTCTACTTGTTTCCTTTTCTAATGTTGATTGTGAAATGCTTCAAGGTTGTGTTTTGAGTTGAATGGTGTTGATTGAACCTTGTTTGATGAGCATTGTTGTTGAAGCCCTAATTGATGGTGAAAAGAACATGAGTATCATTGTTATGTGATTCTTTGCATAGTTGGCAATTGTTGGGGTTTCATGTTCTTGAAAGAAAGCATTCTATCCTATCCATTTTAGATATTGAGTTGAGTTTTCAGATTTGAGATTGAGTTTGAGCTGAGTTGATTTGAGTTGAGTTTTGAGATTGGGAGTTGAGTATAGAACATATTGAGTCTCTAACAATTCTCTTTATGCTTCTATGAGTTTGAAAAATCACATTGGGTCTCTAACAATTCACCTTGTGATTTCCTACTAAGAAAGTTTTTTTTCTTGGTGAGCTTGCTGAGTTTTGGACAGGTTTCGATGGGGACTTGTGAGCAGTCTTGGACAGTTCTGGGGACTTGTGAGCATTTTGGACAGTTTCGATGGGGACTTGTGAGCAGATTTGGACAGGTCCTAGCAGAGGACTTGTGAGCTGAGTTTGATAGTTCTATCATAGAACTTGAGGACAGAGGTGCACTGGTTCTTTGAGAAGAACCCGAGGATAGATTTGGCAAGTCTTTGAGAAGGCTTGTGTGTAGAGGATTGATTTGTTCAAGAGTTGGACAGATCTGACAGACAGAGGAAGACTTGTACTAGACCGACTGACTATGTTTGGTACAAGGTTGTTGAGCTACTGTGGACGTGATCATAGAAGGCAGAGGTCTCTTAGGCTAAGCATTGAGGACAGGAGGTCTTCGATGGAAAGGAGTTCCACGTGCTGGCAAGAGGTAGAGGCAGTTGATCTTCTGAGGGATCATTTCCAGAGTAGAGGGGAAGGTATCTCCTTTGAGCAGAGGCTCATAAATTTTGATTAGGGGAAGGTATCTCCTTTGGGCCGAGGCTCATAAACATTGTAATTGGGAAGGATTCCCAAAGAACTTTGAGATAACTTTTAGAGAAAAGTTTTGTGGACGTAGCCCAACCATTTTGGGTGAACCACGTTAAAATTGGTGTCACTTTGTGGATGATATTGTGCATTGCTTTGATATTGCTTTGGGTATATTGCTTTACTATTTTGAAGTATAAAGGAAAAAGTAAAAAGAGGTCTTATACTGTTCACCCCCCTCTCAGTATAAGCTTGTGTTCTTCAATTGGTATCAGAGCCGGTGCCTTCGAAAAGTTTAACAACTTGAAGGAAAAGCTAGTAAAGAACACAATGGATCATTCAAGTGGCAATGCAGCACCTATTCTTGATGGGTCAGATTTTGGTCTTTGGAGTGCAAGGATGAAGGTTCATCTAATGGCACTTGGGAATGAGGTTTGGGAAGTGATTGAAGATGAGTACACTATTCCTGTACATGGTCCTATTACTAAGGAAGAAAGGCTCCTACATCACAGCAATTCAAAGGCAATGAATGCAATCCTGAAAGGCTTACAGAAAGCAGATCTCACCAAGGTGATTCACTGCAAGACAACTAGTGAAATGTGGAAACAATTGAAGGTGGTTCATACAGGTGATACAAATGTCAGAAAGGCCAAGTTGAGACACTTCAAAGGTATGTTTGAACAACTCAAGATGAATGATGATGAAAATATTAGTGACTACATGCTTCGTATGGATGAGGTTGTTAACTCCATGAAAGACTTAGGTCTTGAGCTTGCTGAAAATGATGTTTGTGATAAGATTTTAAGATCTCTTCCTAATAGATTTAGTGAAAATATTTCTGCTATTGAGGAAGCTAAAGATTTGGATAAGTTGAAAAAGGATGAGCTCCATAGTATACTTGCAGGATTTGAGTTGAGAACTCAAGTGAAGGTTGATGTCAAGAAAGAGGCAGCTTTCAAGGCTACCAAGAAATCCAAGGGTAAACAACTTCAAGATAGTGATGAGTCTTCTAGTGATGAAGAGGCATATTACAGCAAGAAAGGCAAGTTCTCTAGAAAGCACAAAAGTATGAAAAATATAAGATGTTTCAATTGTGGAAAGTTTGGTCATTATGCTACCGATTGTACTATTCCCAAGAATGAAAGTGATGAAGATAAACAGGATTCTAAGAGCAAGGATTCTGAAAAGCACAAGCATCACAGGAAGAACAAAGATGAGCACAACAATCAAGGAAAGAGGTATTCTCACAAGCACAAGAAGAGTTTCTACCTAGACAAAGCAAGTAAGTGTTCTAGTAGTGATAGTGAAAGTTCTTCAAGTGATGATGAAAATGAGATGTTGTTCATATCAAAAAAGAGGAAGAACCGAAACATAGATTCATTATCATGAAATGTCTTAGATGTGGAAACTTTGGTCACCTTGAGGATGATTGCACAAATAATGATTTGGTTTCTAGTATGTATGAGGATGCTTCAGAAAACTATAAGGAAGATGCATGTATGGTTTTTGAAAAGGGTAGCACCTCTAGTGATAAGAAATCTGAAAAAGGCTTTGATGATTCAAAAAGCAAACAAATAGAGGAAGATATAGAGGAAGGTGAAGTAGATCTTGAAGGTGAACTTATTAGTGCTCTTAGTGCTTTGAAAAAGGAAAGAAAGAAGAATGCTAGACTCAAGGATAAGTTAGATGAATGTTGTATGGAGAGAGATGATCTTATAGAAAGTCTTGACTTCTCTATAGCTAAGACACAAGAACTCAAGGATGAGTTAGAGTCTAAGGTTCTTGAGTATAGTGAGTTAGAACAGAAAATGGCTTCTTTGAAAGAGGAAACTAAAGAGTACAAGGATAAGCTTTACAGGGTTCAAGATAGCTCCAAAAAGGTTAAGTCACTCATCAAAGGTCAAAGAAAGACAACAGATAAAACAGGCCTTGGTTTTGTTAAGCCACACAAGGAACAAGTTGGAGAGTCTAGTAAGAGACTCCAAAAGGAAGAGAGTTCTGATGAGGAAAGTATTTCAGAAAAGGAGTCCTTGAATGATAGATGCACAGAAATAGAAAATAGAATTCAGAATGAGAAGAAGAAGTTTTTAGAACCTAAGAGGTCAAATAAAGGAAAGTTTCAAGGCAGATGTTTTGCTTGTCATAGGTTTGGTCACATGGCTTCACATTGCATGGCTCAAGTGAAGAAGGTAAATGACAATTTCAGAAGTGCTAGTTACTTTCAAGGGTATTGCTACTCTTGTAAATAGTTTGGGCACAAGGCAGTTTATTGCAAGGCAAATAACAGGAACAGGTTTGATCAGAATAGGTTTGGTCAGAACAGGTTTGGTCAGAATAGGTTTGGTCAGAATAGGTTTGGTCAAGACAGGTTTGGTCAGAACTGGTGGATTCAAAGATCAGGTTTACCTCAGAGAAACAACATCGTCAAGTGTTTCAAGTGCAACAATGAAGGTCACATAATCAGATAGTGTAGAGCTGAAATTCTAGAATACAGGAACAGGAACAATGGCATGATCAGGTCCAAGGATCAAGGCATGGACAAGAACAGGGATGAGAACAAGAACAAGAATAGTGACAAGAATAGGAATATGGACAAAGAGTTCAAGAGAAGGCCCAGCAAGGAAGTTATAGACGCTGATGATGATCAGTGCCTAATGGGAGTTTTACTCCCACCCCAGAATTAATCACCTCATCAGGAGGTGGGGGAGGGACTAAGCTAAGAGGCTCATTCTTAGTCCCGAGCCCCAAAGGTGACCCTTTGCCATTGATGACAAAGGGGGAGAGATATGAGTAAGGGGGAGAGCTTCAAAGTGAAGAGGAGAGCTTCAAGTCAGGGGGAGCAAAACTTCAAAGGAAGATTCTCAGTTGTTAGCACAGTTGGTTTCAGTTTTGGCTCTTGAGAAGTGTTTTCAATAAAGGTTTGCCATCAATGACAAAGGGGGAGATTGTTGGCAATTTTGGGTACTTTGGGTACATTGCCTTTGCTCAAGTGTATAAGTTGTCATTGATGTCAAGAAGCTCTTGAAGGAATTTGATTTGATGTCAGATAAAAGTTTCTTGAAGGTTACGACATGACAGTTTCAAAGGTCTTTTGTAAACCCCAAGTTGGCAGGTTTAAAGATTACAGGTGGATGCATTAGTTTAATGCATTTGGGTCCAGGAGGAAGTATTTATTTAAATAATTAAAAACCTTGTTAAGGTTCCCTTTAATTATTTTTAAATAAATATTAAATTATTGTTTGCAATGGGTTCTCCTAACCCATGGCGCTATGTTTTAAGATTGTGGGCGCTAGCCAAGACCTCCGTCGACGTGTTAAACTCCTCGCCGACGTCAAGAGCTTATGGTAAAAATGCATATAAATCTCCCTCGATGAAAATCAAGAATTATCCCATCCGCATTTTGAAAAGAGTTGCTCGCTGTGAATTCGTGATCTGCTGTTCGATTTCTTCCTCGCTGTGATTTCGTGATCCGTTGTTTGGATTTCTTCTTCGATTGTGTACTCGTCGTTTGTCGTAAATCCGTCGTAAGGTTTTCGTCTTCGTGTTCACGTCAGAAGAAAGGGAGGCACTATTGTTTTATTTAATCCCTGGTGCAGAAGGAACAAGGCTAACAGTGTGAGGTTTAAACCTCACCGGTGCCTTTGGCGCACCGATAGCGGCTAGGTTGTTGGCACGCTACCCGAACGGGAGGTTCCACGTTCGAATAACGTGAAAGGGTTTTTCATCGTGAAGTGGACGCAGTGGGTGGTGTTAGAATTCATGCGCAATTTCTCCATAGCATGATTTTTGATGTTGGCCAAGGTATTTTCAAAATTAATTTTTGCTAAGTGTATTTTGCGGATGGAGGAAGTTTATTAGAGGGAAAAACAGCTTAGGAGTTATAAGGAGTTTAAAGCTTGTTTTATTTTGATAAAATATTCTTTTGAAGGTGTTGTTTGAAATATCTTATTGCATTCTTATGAGAGATAAATTTTATTTTTGATAAGACTATAAGGGAGAAATAAGGTGTATAAGGGATAAATTTTTCTTGTAATGTTGAGAGTGCTTTTGGTTGATTATGGAAATGAAAGCATGATGTTTTAAGGTTAAAATTGCTTCTTGTGTGAAGTTGTGAAACCTTAAGTGGGCAGCTTTGAGATTGACATTTGCTTTCATTAAATTGGTAATAATCAAGCTATTCTTTACTTGGTTAAAGTGTTGGGCTTACTCCTTTGTTGATGATTTGAAAAGTTGTTTTGTGCTATTGTGATTTGAGTTGGTGGATGCTTTTTGTTCAAACAATATTGGAGAGAAAAGGAGTTCTACTTGTTTCCTTTTCTGATGTTGATTGTGAAATGCTTCAAGGTTGTGTTTTGAGTTGAATGGTGTTGATTGAACCTTGTTTGATGAGCATTGTTGTTGAAGCCCTAATTGATGGTGAAAAGAACATGAGTATCATTGTTATGTGATTCTTTGCATAGTTGGCAATTGTTGGGGTTTCATGTTCTTGAAAGAAAGCATTCTATCCTATCCATTTCAGATATTGAGTTGAGTTTTCAGATTTGAGATTGAGTTTGAGCTGAGTTGATTTGAGTTGAGTTTTGAGATTGGGAGTTGAGTATAGAACATATTGAGTCTCTAACAATTCTCTTTATGCTTCTATGAGTTTGACAAATCACATTGGGTCTCTAACAATTCACCTTGTGATTTCCTACTAAGAAAGTTTTTTTCTTGGTGAGCTTGTTGAGTTTTGGACAGGTTTCGATGGGGACTTGTGAGCAGTCTTGGACAGGTTTTGATGGGGACTTGTGAGCAGTTTTGGATAGGTTTCGATGGGGACTTGTGAGCAGATTTGGACAGGTCCTAGCAGAGGACTTGTGAGCTGAGTTTGATAGTTCTATCAGAGAACTTGAGGATAGAGGTGCACTGGTTCTTTGAGAAGAACCTGAGGACAGATTTGGCAAGTCTTTGAGAAGGCTTGTGTGTAGAGGATTGATTTGTTCAAGTGTTGGACAGATCTGATAGACAGAGGAAGACTTGTACTAGACCGACTGACTGTGTTTGGTACAGGTTGTTGAGCTGTTGTGGACGTGATCATAGAAGGCAGAGGTCTCTTAGGCTAAGCATTGAGGATAGGAGGTCTTCGATGGAAAGGAGTTCCACGTGTTGGCAAGAGGTAGAGGCAGTTGATCTTCTGAGGGATCATTTCCAGAGCAGAGGGGAAGGTATCTCCTTTGAGCAGAGGCTCATAAATTTTGATTGGGGGAAGGTATCTCCTTTGGGCCGAGGCTCATAAACATTGTAATTGGGAAGGATTCCCAAAGAACTTTGAGATAACTTTTAGAGAAAAGTTTTGTGGACGTAGCCCAACCATTTTGGGTGAACCACGTTAAAATTGGTGTCACTTTGTGGATGATATTGTGCATTGCTTTGATATTGCTTTGGGTATATTGCTTTACTATTTTGAAGTATAAAGGAAAAAGTAAAAAGAGGTCTTATACTGTTCACCCCCCCTCTCAGTATAAGCTTGTGTTCTTCATAGGAGGGATGACAAAATCCTGTGGCCCCTCCATTTGAACCCTCGATTGCTCTAGCACTTCATCACTAGGCCACCCATAATGGGCTTCTAAGGGAGGTCGCCTGTCTACATTAAGTGCTACGTATAGGTTATCTTATTGGAAGGACCTATGTTGAGTAGGGGTGCCCCTCAAAGAGATGCCTCTATAGTCTTGTTCTGTTATGGCATGATGTGGACTCTCTTGTGGGTCAGGCCGCCAGGGCGGGATGACCAAGTCCTCAAGACTATATCGAAGGCGACTTGTCCCCTTGGTGCACTTTCTGTAGCACTTGCCTATTATTGGGATCGGCTATGAGTGAACACCATGGTGATGTGCTCCTAAAGACGAGTATATTTTTATATTTTTTAGGATTTTTTACACTAAACTTAACAAATTTGAAACACACAATCAATGCAGTGGTTATCTTGTTTAAATATTTAAAAGTGTGCCCTAAAATCTGGTTTTAGTGTGTTTTGATGTTGTTTTGAAAGCTTTGTGAAAGGACGTTTAAATGCAAAAATGAGGGCTCTTATGACTCCCAAAAAAAAAAAGGTCACCCCTTCGATATACCATTTCCAGACCGATATACCAACCTCTCTATATACCCGCCCTTACGTGAGGGAAACTATTGGTACGTGAGAGCAGATGGTACATGGAACATAGGCGGTATCGAAAGGGGATCGCTTTTTTTATGACACCTACCATAGAAGACTTATCCTCATGCACTGGGAATCACCCCCGCTACACTTGGTCAGCTTTCATCAGGGTTTACGTCTAGCAACAGTCGTGATCGGGGTAATGTATGCAATATCTCAAGCCAAAGTGATGATGGAATCCACCTTTGGTCTTGCTCAAGGGTTGGGGTTTTAGGACCAACTCATTTTTATTTTAGTTACCATGTGGTGTGTGGGGTTCCTTTTAAGTTTCATAAATGAAGCATGCAAGCATTCAAACTCTCCTATGCAAGCAAATAACCAAAGACATAAAGCAAAGAATTGACAAAAGGTGTTTAAGACCTCTACCTCTTCTCTGCCCAAGTCAGATGTCTCTGAATTTATACTCTAAAATAGTCCAGTGTTGGAAAAATTGGTACCTGTAATAAAAATAACAAGCAAATTTAATCAGAAATTTCATCTTAAAAATCAAGGGACACAGGTCCCACCGTGATCGCCACTGAAAGCACGAGGATACGGAAACAAAAAGGAATATGCCACAAGAAAGGACAAGAAAGAACATATACAAATTGACACAAGATAAAAGAAATAGGAAATATGGTAATCTCTTTATTGATACACTTTATAATATGTGTTACAATACTTCTCCTTCCTTTTTAGGGGATAGGAGAGTCAAATGTGTTTCTCGTCACAACATCCATGGATAATAATCCTTCTTCCGCATGCCCACATGTAAGATGGGGGACCAAAACATCGTCGCTGCTTGAATATGTGATTCTTTTCTCTTTCCTGCTCATCTGCTATTGGAAACCTATGTTCAAATAAATAGAAAATATTAGTAGTACCTACAGACAAAATGAAACATGTATTTCCCAAGGCCTACTGTCAATGTATGTATGAAAATAATAAAACGAGTATCAAATGACCTTGGATTGACCTGAAATTTTTATAGAAGCATAAAATTACTATCAGAAGACCACTGCAAAAAGAAAAATCTAGAAATTCCTCACATATTTGTATTAGCTCCAGGGTGGGACGAATAGGACTATGACAATTTGCCAGAAATCACCCTGTTCAATGTCCCGCTTAGGAAGCTCCAAAAGACTTCCAAAGTTGGGGTTAGCTAATTGGGGGTTTTTTGGGAAGACCCAGATGGTCATATTTCTCCAATTTTACCTATAGCACCCAGATTTTGAAGATGGCATCTACAAGTTAGTGAAGGCAAGAAATAACAAAAACCTGGTCAAAACTGCTCAAAATGAAATGAAATTTGAACTGTAACCTATTTAACCTATCTAGAATCAAATGCAAAAGAAAAACCAAAGAAATATATCACAAATTTCTAATTTTCCCGGGGTGGGGCGAATAGGACTATGACAGTTTGGGGAGAGCCCAGGGGCAAGATGCCCATCGTTTGGGATATTTTTTTGGCACCAATCCACTTGGGATGGGTCCAAAACTGATTATGGGGTGTTTTCAACAAATTTTGGGGATATTTATGGCCAAAAATCAGGTTTTGGATACGGATTCGTGCCTCCAATAGTCACCCAATAACCTCCCTTTCGAATGAGAGATTAAGGATGTAAAAGCACAAATCACAGGTAGGTAGGTAAATTGGCAGCACTTCATTGCTCAAATTCTCCTTCTCTGTATATCTTTTGGGTGAGAAAACTCACCAATTTATAGACCTTAGGGTCTCCTTGTTTGAATTGCGCATGCGAGGGTGCCACTTGTGTTAACAGTCCTATTTTCAAAGAAAAGCTAACTCCTTGATTAAAAATCTTCTTACATGAGATTTCTAAAATAAAGAAACTCATCATTGAAGTCTCTCTTCTTGAATAAAAGCTATTCCTTGCAATTTCATGGCTTGAAGCCTCAGTTAACTTGCGGAGTTATCGAGGTTTGACTTTTTGCCAGTCAAACTTGCTATTCGCCTCACCCTGGGGTGAATGTTGCTATTCGTCCTTGGGTGGGACGAATTCCAATTTGTATTCATCTCGGTGTGGGAAAAGCAGAGAGCAATGTGTTAAAAATGTGCCAAATTGACCTTTGACCTCCCAAATTACTTTTGGAAGTGGTTAGGACCACTATTTAACCTTTGGGGGCTAACCTAGGGACTGTTTGTGTCAATGTGATCGATGCTTGTTGTCACATAATTGGATTGGTGATTTTTTGGTGTCTACAATGACCATCAACAAAAATAGCCCAATTCTATTCGTAAACCAAATCAAACCATTCATAAAATCCCCCATGCGAACTCCCAAAGAAGAAGGTGAAGCATAGTCGAAGACAAACCATGGAAGGAGGACACCTAGATCAGCAATAAACCCTAACCCTACCACCAATGGAGAAACCATGAAATCCTTCTACCATACATGGTCCCCCCCAAGACCAAAAAAATATGAGAAGAAATCCAGCAAAAACCCCTAGACATGAGCCCCAAAAATCCAACCACAAGAAGCACTCAACTATGAATTTGAGGCCTCCCCAAGCCTAGAGAAGGTAGTGAATGACCACCCTGGCAAGAAGAACAAAGAAAAACATCTATCAAAATTCTTGAAATGTCAGCCATAAACTACAAATGATGGGAAACTCTCAACTGGGAATAAAAATGACCTCACCCAAGCCCAAAAACTAGTGAAATGTCATCTCATTAATCAAGACAAGCAAAGCAAAGCCAACACCCACACTGATACCACCAACCAGGTTTGTTCGATTACATAGCACTATCTAAGAAGACTTCTTGTAACACCTCAAGAAGAAGTGAAGAAGTCCTTGGAGACCCTCCAAGCACCAAGAAGCGATAATAAGGGAAAGAAACCCTAGGAAAACTAGGATATCTACTTGGAAACCACAACATAACAAAAGATCCACAAGATAACCCTAGGAAGAGCCAAGGAGGGAGTGAGAAGATGAAGAGGTGACCTCCCGCCCATAACGGGAGGTATCTTGCTCCTGCACTGGGGCAACTCCTAAGTGCGCTCTAGATATTCGAGAATAAAAGAAGATATATTTCCTCAAACCTAGAACACCTCAAGAAGAAGCAAAAAAGGGCTTGGAAACCCTCTAGCAGTGGTAGTAAGGGCTAGAAACCCTAGGATAACTAGGATATCTTCCTAGAAATGGAAAAAATAAAGGAATCTTCCAAGGATCCCAATGAAGAGCCTGAGAGGGAGAAATAATATGAAGAGGTGACCTCCCACACATAGTGGGAGGTCTCTTGCTCTTGCACCAGGGCATATCTTGAGCACACTATAAATCTGCCAGAAGAAAAAGAGATTTGACTCCTCTTTCCTGGAACACCACAGGAAGAAGAAGAAACAACCAAGGAAACTGTTTAGGCACCAAGAAGTGGTAGGAAGGGCCAAAAACCCTAGGAGAACTATGATATCTACCTAGAAATGCACATCAAGGCATAAATATTCCAGAGATCCCAAGGAAGAGCCAAGAAGATGAAGAGATGACCTCCTACCCATAGTGTAAGGTCTCTTAATCATGCACTAGGGCATATCTTGAGCATGCTACGAATCCACCAGAAGAAAAAGAGTTCTACCTCCTATTTCTTGGAACACCACAGGAAGAAGCAAATATAGCCATGGAGACCCCAAAGCACCAGGGAGTAACAAGAAGGACCATAAGCCCTAGAAAACAAGGAGATCTACTTGGAAATCCATAGCTTAACAGGAGATCCACCTGAGAGCCCTAGGAGTTGCCGATGACGAAGCGAGGATGCAAAAGGGTGACCTCCCACCCAAAGTGGTATGTCACCCCAATCATCACCAATATAATTTTGTTCACTTCCTATTTTAAATATTTATTAATATTGATAAATAATATATAATTACACACTCTAACCTTCAACAACTTTATAACATTTATATATTAAGAGATATTTTTAATTTTAATTTAATAACAATTATTTTAAATTAAAAATAGTAAAGGGATATATATATATAGATAGATAGATATATAATCTAAAAATAATGTTTTATAACTAATTAAGTTCATATACATGGTTTAAATATTTTTCCTCCAAAAAACATTGTAATTTTATATTAAGAAAATATGAAATTATATTCTTCATATGTTTTTTTAGCATTTCTTCAAATATTCAATAATGGTTTAAAAATCATTCCACTTATACATCATAGCCAATTATCTCTATCAGGCTAAGTTCTATCCTTAGACACCTTCCCAAAATGTTATCCAATATGCTTTAAATCACTAACTTCTAAGTTTTTAACTACTTTTATTGTCCTTGCTTTAACTAGAGTGGATTAAACCCCCCAAATATAGATGTGTATCAATTTCATTGCATTGCCCTCATTGAATTCTTGTACTAAGAGTATATATGGTTCAATTTGAAACCCCCCATTTGAGAGTTCATACACTTCCCTATTCATTTATCTGTAAATATACCAAAAATTAAAAGCTTCACTTTGATCCACAACTTCTTTTATTTGAGAGAAGATGGGTTTTACAACTATATTTTCCATCTTCAAAACACCAAGTATCTAGTTTATTAGCACCTCTGAGTCTCTATAAATTTGGATTTTTTGCATTCCTTTTAATTCTTCCAACTAAACCAGCAATTTGAGTGTCATAATTTTAGCATAATTATTGGAACATTCTCCTAGTCTTACCTTGAATTTGAAATAAAAAGAGTCAAAAATATATAGTAATACTCCTTATCCAAAAACTCTATATAGCTCCATAAAAAAATCCCTAGGCCACTAATTTATCGATATTTGGAGGGATGATCTATCTGATTGCCTTTGTTGTTACCAAAAATTTATAGTTATTGAAAATTCTAGTGATTTGGAAGGAGACCTACTAAGTAGTCTTCTCCTGATCCTAAAATATTAATGTGTTATTAGATAACCATATTCCCCATAACAAAATGAGTGATAGAGCTATAAAACCTTTGTATGACCTATTTTCAAACAAATATTTCAAGCACTCTCCTAGGGATTTTTATTGCCATCATATAAGAAGCTTTAACTATGCTATAAACTCCCTCCAAACCTCTCTAGTAGAGGAGAAAGGTACTAATAAATGATTAATTATTTCATTGTCTAAAATGCATAAATGACATCTTCTAGACCATTCCAAATCCTATTTTATAATACCTCTCATGTTAAAACCTTATTTTCATGGTAAGCCATATGAACAATATTATCTTTAATAAGGCTTTCTGCCTCCATAGTGACTTCCACCACAATGTTGAATCATCATTTTTATCTTCCAACAGATTCTTGTAACACATCTTTGGAGTGTACTCTACCATAGCTCCATTATTTATCTAAACCAATTTGTTATAGTATTTTATTTGGTACATGTCAATGTACCACCTTGGGTATATTTTTGAAGAACATGTGCTTATATTGAGATGAGGGTGAACATTATAAGATAAATTTTTTTGCTTTTCAATCCACATGATAACATCAGCAATATTAAAGTAGTAAACATCACACAAAGCATCACACACATGAGAGAAATTATTTAACGTGGTTCACCCAATGTGGGCTACTCCATGGAGAAAATATTCCTTATAAAATTTTCTCAATAAATTCTCTTGGGAATCCTTTCCCTATTACAATGTTTATGGACCTCTGTCCAAAGGAGATACCAATACCCTGATCAATTTTGTGGAACTCTATCCATATGAGAACTCCTTCTCCTCTACTTTGGCTAGTGATCCTCTTAGAAGACTACTACCTCCACTACATTGGATTGTGGATATCTATCCACAGAAGACTTTATCCTCACTCAAAATATCTTTGTCCTCACTACCCTGGCTAATGGATCTCTATCCACCTAGAATACTATCCTCTGCTCTATCACCTCCAAATTCTACTCTTACTCTATTTTGTTCTCTGTCTTAGATCTGTACTAAACACTGTCCTTTGGTCTAGCACAAATCTACTCAATATCTTTATCTAGTCTGGCACAAACCTGTCCTCAATTATGCACCAAAATCTATCCTCAAGCCTTAACACAAAGCTTGAATCAATCACAAATAAAATCTGCTAGATCTACCTCCAAACCTTAACTCAAGGTTTGAACAAATCAATCAATCAACTCTGCTCACAAGTCTTCTCAAAGTCTTACCTCAAATTTTTCAAACAATTCCTCTCAAGGACTTGTTCAATCTGCTCTCAAATTTTCTCTAATAATTATCTCAAATATGCTCGACAAGTCCTCACTAGAACTTGTCCAATATTCTCAACAAGTCTTCACTAAGACTTGGCTTAAATATGCATTGTAATCTTCCACAAAAGCTTCCTCAACTCTGTCCTTAAGTCCACTCTAGGACTTACTCAAATCTGCTCATAAGCTCTCACAAAATCTTGTTCAACTCAACTCAATCAAACACTCAATGAAAGCTTATTCAATAATGCTTATCAACCAAACTTCACATAACAATGATACTCATGATCTTTCAAAAACCCTAATCATGCATATGAAGGTTCACTCAATATTTCCAACAATGCTTATCAAACAAGGTTTCTAGGATCAACCTTCATTCCAAAAAACCTTCATCAATCAATATTGGATATCTCAAAACCAAACTCAACAATTCTTATCAAACAATCCTTTTCACTCCAACTTATCATTCACAACATCCAATCCAAAAATATTTTACTCACAAGGAAGATGTACCCATACCTTCTATTTTTGTGGAAATATATCTTCAAAACTTGTCTTAATCACACTCAAATTTTCTTTGTCAACACTAGGTTTAGGTTTCCACAACCTATCTCAAGATCTCCACAAAATAATTTTCTCAACAATTATTTTTCCATACAAAATATCAAATCCTTTTGTACACCTTATAATCTCCAAACTCACAATATCTAACTCAATAATTTCATTAAAATAAAATGCACAACAATCTCCCCTATACACCTTATAATCTCCACAATTTATAAATTTCAATCACCAAAAACCAAAATAAAATATTTTAATTTTTCTTTACCTTGTAACTCCCCCAAGCACTTAGAACTCACATCAATATCTAAGAAATCCAATTTTCAACACCTTGGAGAATAAAAATTTAATAGCATACCTTTAATTTATTCTACCCACAAAAATGTTTTCGATGAATTCGACCACGTGACCTTGCACTCCCCAACACCCTAGCTCAAGCTAGGCCACCAAGTGGGTTGCATGCCCACATGAGACAAATGGCACATACTGTCCTAAAAGACTCCTCACAAAAACTACCAGCAAGTCAAATGAAAACTCCTCCCTCATGCAACACATTGATCATGAGAATCAAACCGTGGTCTCCTTGTAAACCTTAGCACTCTTTCCAACTGCTACCTGTGCTACCATCATCGGTAGGATATCAAAACACTTCACTACCTTGATTGCCTTGTTTCCTTACAATCTATTCGAAATGTGAATCTTGCTCTTCTTCCTAGGGTGCAGCGCTAGATTTTCTCTTTTCTCTTGCATTCGAAGGTGTAAATTCAAACTTTAGGAAATAAATTTTATTTCCTATATAAATGCACATTATCTTTTTGACTTCTCACGTCGGCCCATTTCGAACTTAAAAATTTGAATTAGTTTTTAAATATTAAATTTAAAAACCTTTTCCTCCATTATTAATTTAAATTAAAATTTTAATCAAAGATCAAAATATTTTAATTTAAATTAAACCTTTTGTAAATTGCTCATGGGTCTTTTCAATTTGAACTTTGTTTTTCTTCATCTTGATATTTGGCCTGCAATATTATAATAATAAAATATTATTATTATCATCCTTCCTTGGGTCTTCATCCTTTGGGCCCTTTTTAGGCATATAATATTAAAAATAAATATTATATCCTATTCCTTTCCAAGACCTTCTTGCTTTTGGAAAAACCATTTGATGTCCTTAATGACAATGAAATTAAACCAATATTCTTTTGACATCAATGACAACAAAACTACTCAAAATTTCCAACAATATCCCCCTTTGTCATTGATGGAAACCCCTTTATTTTTACCATTCCTTTTTCTTTTTCAAAAGTTGCTTTCCCTGATAAACTTCTCCCCTTGAATGAATTCTCTCCCCATTTTTCATCAATGGCAAAGGTCCACCTTTGGGGCTCGGGGCTAAGAATGAGACTCTTAGATTAGCCCCTCCCCCACCTCCTCTTGAGGTGATTAATTTTGGGGTGGGAGTAGAACTACTCCCAACTTTTCTCGAAGGTACTCAAAAGTCTCTTTCGAAAGTTGCTTAGTGAAAATGTTTGCAATATGCTCCTTTGTAGTAACATATTCCAACCTGACTTGCTTGTCTATCACTTATTCTCTCAGAAAGTGATACTTGATCGAAATGTGCTTTATCCTAGAGTGCATCACTGGATTATTTGAAATATTTATAGCACTTGTATTATCACACAATATGGGAATAGGATGATCATGTTTTATCTTGAAATCCTCTAGAGTTTGCTTCATCCATAATACCTGTGTACAACTAGAAACTGCTGCAATATACTCTGCCTCTACTATAGATAAAGATACTAATGTCTATTTCTTACTTAGCCAAGAGACCAAAAGTCTCCAAGAAATAATGCTCCTCCACTTGTGCTTTTTCTATCATCAATGTTGCCAACACAATATGCATTTGTATAAGTTGTGAGAGTAAAACTGTCACTTTTGTAATACTAGAGCCCAAATTCCATAGTCACTTTTAGATACCCAAGAATCCTCTTTACTGCTACTACATGTGTTTCTTTGGGTGTTGCTTGAAACCTTACCACTAATCCCATTGACTGCATGATATCTGGTCTTGTAGTTGTGACATACAATAAGTTGCCAATCATAGATCTATATAATTTTTTATTTGCCTCTAGAGATTCATCATTTTTACTTAACTTACATCCTATAACCATGGAAGTATTTATTGGTTTACAATATTCTAACTTAAATTTCTTTAGCATATCTTTTATATACTTGGTTTGTGAAAGGAACACCCCTTTCTCTGATTGTGAAATCAGAAGACCAAGAAAGAAGACAACACACCAAACATATACATCTAAAATTTTTTTCGCATTCTTAAAAAAAATTTATAAATATAATTATTTTCTTCCCCAAAAAAAAAATAACCAAAAAAAAAAACAAAAAAAAAAAAATAACTCATTCTTTTTTTTTTATAAATAATTAACAACCATCCTTTCCCCCACCCCAAACCATGAACAAGAACAAGAAATTTAAAATAAAACATAAATTTCTATCCCTAAAAAACATAAATAAAATCAACAATAACAAACCATGGAAACCCAAAGCAAACCCAAAATCTAAAACACCTCTAAAAAACAAAAATTAAAAAAAAACCAAAAAAAAAAAAATAAAATAAAGTAAAAAAAAAAAAAAAAAAAAGAAAAAGAACAACAACAAAAACAAAAAAAAAAAAAAAAAAAAAAAAAAAAACACAAAACACCCCACAACCTGAACAACCAAAATACTTTATTTCTAACCACCTGGCCGTCTTCATTTAATTTGTTTCTGAATACCCATTTAGTGCCAATACATTTTTATCTTTTGGTCATGGAACAAGTTCTCAATTATTACTTTTCTCTATCTGATCTAATTCTTCATTCATTGCCTTAACCCAGAACTTATCCTCACTTACCTCATTGAATTCTCTTGGATCAATTTTAGATAACAAAGAAAAAATTGCTTGTTGAGTTGATGTCATTACCCTTCTCCTTGTCTGTCTCTCATCTGGAGTCCCAATTATTAGCTCTCTTGGATGATGTTTCTGTATATATCTGGATGGAGTCTTAGGAAGAAGTCTTTGTGTTTCTTCCTCTTCTTCTTTTGATTCCTCACAAAACTCCTCTTGGCAAATTCCATTTTCATAATACATAACTTCTTGAAATGGTTCTCTTAAGCCTATCTTCTCATCAACTATTACATTTATACTTTCTACAATAGTGTGTGTCCTTTTGTTGTAGAATCTATAGGCTTTTCTCTTAGTAGAATAACCAATAAAAATACCCTCATCACATCTTGGGTCAAATTTACCCAAGTTTTGCTCTTCCCGTATTATGTAACACTTGCTTTCGAAAACTTTATAGTGGTTGGTCTTCCCTTCCAAAGCTCATATGGATTCTTGTGATGGTTCACTCTTATTTGAGCCCTATCAAAGATATAAATTGTTGTGTTAACTACCTCTCTCCAAAAACCATATGAAAGCTTGGATTCATTTAACATAGCTCTAGTCATACTCTCAACAATCCTATTCTTTCTTTCAACAACTCCATTTTATTGAGGAGTTCTTGCAGTTGAGTATTCTATTTTAATATCATGTTGTTGACAATAATTTACACATTTATTTTAGGTAAATTCTCCTCCCTTGTCTTATCTCAAGCACTTAATCCTTCTATCCATTTCATTTTCAACCAACTCTTTAAATACCTTGAATTTATCAAGTGCTTCTGACTTTTCTTTTAGGAAAGCTACCCAAGTCATTCTAGAATAATCATCTATAAACAATATGAAGTAACTTTCACCTTGAATACTTTGGGTTCTGGTAGGACCACATAGATCAGTATGGATTAGTTTCAATGGATCAAATGACATAAATCTTTTTTTTTGAAACTAATTCTAGTTTGCTTTCCATGTTGACAAGGTGCACAAATTATGTTTTGTGGCCTTTTTAGATTGGGTAAATCTCTGACTGTCTGTTTATTACTTATTTTGACTATGTTGTCAAAATTAAAATGACCCATTATTTTATGTCACAACCAACTCTCATCTTCTTGTGATAGAAAACACTTTTCTCCTTTAATCTCACTAAGCATATAGATGTTATTTGGAGTTCTACTTGCATTTGCAATGACTTTTCTAGTTTTAGAATTTCTTATCTCACATCTATCTTGGTGAAATGTAACCATATGACCTTGATCACAAAGTTAGCTTACACTTAGCAGATAGTGTATTAACCCTTTGACATATAGTACATTTTTTGTTCTTGTTTTCCTGTTATCTAAACTTGGAGTTCCTTTTCCAAAAAAATTTGCTGATCCATTATCATCGAAACTTTCTGATCCTCTATTAATTTCTTTGAGTACAATAAATTTTTCTTTGTCTCATGTCATGTGTATAGATAAACCACTATCAAGAAACCATTGTTCTTCTTTATCTTGAGAATGAAGAGCTATTTGAACTAACATTGATCTAGGTTTTCCATCTGCCCTTTTTTTATTTCCTAGTTGTTGAGGTTGTATTATTTTTACTAGACTCAGGAAGTACCATTTTGCACCATCTAGCCTTGTGCCCAAAGTTATTGCATTTGTAACATATGATATCATCATTCACAAAAGAGGTGTAAAAGAGTTGAAATTTCTATTGACATCATTTTCACATAACTAGTACAATATAGAGATCTATGACCATATTTGTTACAAGAAAAGCAATAGCCATGGAAGAAATTATGTAACCTATTTGGATGCCTTTTAAAATGTGGTTGAGTGCTTCTCCTTTTGTTACTAAATCTCTTCCATCGTTCTTCTTTCCTTATGTCTTTTTATTTTTGGGTATGAGTAATGAGCTTATCTTTGTTTGATGTCTCTATTTATTGAAATCCGGATTCGTCTTTCTATTTACATAACTTTATATATTGTTGAAACTTGATATTTTCAACTTCATGCCTTAGAGACACAATTTTTGTTTCTAATATTTCACACTCTGTTTCCCTTGCTCTTAATAGATCTCTCATATCCTATTCAATTTTCTTTCCTTATTCTACCTTTATCTTGAGTTCTGTGAGGCTTTGTAGAAGTTCCATATTTGCTTCTTCATCCTCTTGAATTTTCTCCTTCAAACTTAAATTCTTCTTTCTAATATTTTCAAGATTCTTGAGAGCAGTGAAGAATTCCTCTTTTATGTTAAACAAAGTCTCTTATTCATTCTCTAAAGTCATGTGTATTTCTGATGGATATTTCTACAAGCTATTAGTCTTTTAATGGAGAGATCCACTCTGATACCAATTGAATAACATGAGCTTATACTGAGGGGGGGTGAACAGTATAAGATAAAAAAAATTATTTTCAATCCATATGATAACATCAACAATATTAAAGTAGTAAACATTACACAAAGCATCACACACATAAGAGACATGATTTAACATGGTTCACCCAATGTGGGCTACTCCATGGAGAAAATGTTCCTTATAAAAATTTCCCAATAAATTCTTTTGGGAATCCTTTACCTATTACAATGTTTATGGACCTCTGTCCAAAGGAGACACCAATCCCCTGATCAAGTTTGTGGAAATCTATCCACATGAGAACTCCTTCTCCTCTACTCTGGTTGATAATCCTCTTAGAAGACTACTACCTCCACTTCACTGGCTTGTGGATCTCTATCCAAATAAGACTTTGTCCTCACTCAAAATATATTTGTCCTCACTACCTTGGCTAATGGATCTATATCCACTGGAGACTACTATCCTCTACTTTGTCACCTCCAAAGTTTGCTCTTACTCAATTTTGTGTTCTATCTCAGATCTGTACTAAACATTGCCCTTTGGTATAGCACAAATTTGCTCAATATCTATCTCTGGTCTGGCACAAACCTGTCCTCAAATCTACACAAAAATTTTATCCTCAAATCTGTCCTCAAGCCTTAACACAAATATTGGATTAATTACAAATCAACTCTACTAGATATGCTCCAAACCTTAAATCAAGGTTTGAACAAATCAATAAATCAACTATGCTCTCAAGTCTTCTCAAAGACTTATCTCAAATATATCCAAAAAGTCTTCACAAAGACTTACCTCAACTTTGTCCAATCTAATTGTAAGCTTCCACAAAATCTCACACAAATTTGTCCTTAAGCTTTCACAAAAGCTTCCTCAATTTTGGCCTTAAGTCCTCTCTAGGACTTACTCAAATCTGCTCACAAGCTCTCACAAAAGCTTGTTCAACTCAACTCAACCAATCACTCAATGAAAACTTAGTCAACAATGTTGATCAAACAAAATTCACATAACAATGATACTCATAACTTTTCACAAACCCTAATCATGCATATGAAGGCTCACTCAATATTTCAAACAATGCTTATCAAACAAGGTTTCTAGCATCAACTTTCATTCCAGAAAAACCTTCATCAATCAATATTAGATATCTCAAAACCAAACTCAACAATGCTTATCAAACAATCCTTTTCAATCCAACTTAGCATTCACAACATCCAATCCAACAATATTTTACTCACAAGGAAGATGTACCCATTCCTTTTATTTTGATGGAGATATGCCTTCAAAACCTGTCTTAGCCACAATCAAATTTTCTTTACCAACACTAGGGTTAGGTAGTCACAACTTATTTCAAGATCCCCACAAAATAATTTTCCCAATAATTATTTTACCATACAAAATATCAAATCCTTTTGTACACCTTATAATCTCCAAACTCACAATATCTAACTCAATAATTTCACCATAACAAAACACACAACAATTTCCACCCCAAAAAACCCCAACCCCCCAAACCCCCAACACAAAACCCCCCATCTAACTCAATAATTTCATCATAACAAAATGCACAACAATATCCCTTATACACCTTATAATATCCACACTTTATAAAATATATTTTAATAACCAAAAATCAAAATAAAATATTTTATTTTTTTTCTTATACCTTATAACTCCCCCAAGCACTTAGAACTCACGTCAATCTCTAAGCAATTTTAATTTTCAACACTTTAGAGAATAAAAATGAATAGCATACCTTTAATTCATTCTGCCCACAAAAAGTTTTCGGTAAATTCGACCATGTGACCTTGCATTCCCCAACACCCTAGCTCAAGTTAGGCCACCAAGTGGTTTGCATGCCCACATGAGACAAACAGTGCATGCTACGCTAAAATACTGCCTCACAAAAACTACCAAGCATAAACAAAAACTTATTCTTCAAGAAAAACATCGATCGTGTGGATCTTAGCACTCTCCCAACTACCACCTGCACTACCATCATCAATGGGATGTCCACTCTCTTCGCTGCCCTTAATATCCTCATTTCCCTTAATCTTCTTCAAAATGTGAATCTTCCTCTTCCTAGGGTGCATCGCTTGAATTTCCTCCTCTATCTCGCATTCGAAGGTGTAAGTTCAACTTTAGGAAATGGAATTTATTTCCTATATAAATGCACATTATCTTTTGACTTCTCACATCGACCCATTTTGAATTTAAAAATTCGAATTAGTTTTTAAATATTAAATTTAAAAACCTTTGCCTCCATTATTAATTTAAATTAAAATTTTAATCAAATATTAAAATATTTTAATTTAAATTAAAACTTTTGTAATCTGCTCATGGGTATTTTTAACTTGAACCTTGTTTTTCTTCATATTGTTATTTAACCCAAAATATTATAATAATATAATATTATTATTTAATTTAAACTTGCTTCTCCTTCCTTGGGTCTTCATCCTTTGGGCCCTTTTTAGGTATATAATATTAAAAATAAATATTATATCCTATTCCTTTCCAAGACCTTCTTGCTTTTGTAGAAACCACTTGATTTCCTTAATGACGACGAAATTAAACCAATATTATTTTGACATTAATGACAACAAAACTACTTAAAATTTCCAACAATTTCTAGATTAGGAGTTTATCTTAAATTAAGGTTTAATTATTTACTTCATGCAATGTAATAAATTCACAAGTGTTAGAATGTGCAATTATTTAAATGTGCATGTAGTCCACATGTACACGAGTCATAGGGTAGGTATATGAAGAGTCATGGGTAGAGTAAAGGCCCAAGAACATATCTTCCTATATATAGATATTTGAGAGTATGAGAGGGAGAGAGAGGAATGTTGTCAAGATAAATAGTAGTGAGTAGGTACAATATAGGTCTTCATTAAAAAAAATTGGATTTTTCAAGTCCTCCATTATATTTCATTGTACTATTTTCATGAGCTTTTATTAATGGCATATTACTGAGTTATTTCAAAAGTTTATCATCTAGTTTTCCTACATATTATAGTGCCATTATCATATAATTATCATAGCATACTTATTTTACATATTGGGGTTGCATTTCCTTTAATATACATCCTCAAAATCTAGCAGTGGTATCAGAGACAATGTAGATCAATAGGAAATAGAGAGAGACCACAAGAAAGATTGAGAAGAGATCAAAAATATTATTTTCAAAATTCTTAAAAATTGCATTTGGCTAGAGTCTTTCCACAAGGTTGTAGAGAAACTCATGAATACTATTGATTACACTAGATTAATAAATCAACTAGTAAATATTGATTATATCTATATTTAGAGTTTCATCCGTTACAGTCCTAATACTTTGTTTTAGAAAAAGGAGATTCAAAAAAATTTAGAAAGCTTCCCACAAAAAGCTAGTAAGAATATCTTCTTTGGAATCAATCTAGAACCTGAAGCAAAAAAAAATATATCAAAGGTTCAAAGGCCTAAGGAGAATGTCCTATTGCAAGAATACAGACCTATAGATTGTAGAAGAGAGAAAAATGTCAAAGGAGACTTGTTGCAAATTGAATAAGAAACTCCAAAGAAGAGTCCAAGAGAATATTGGAGGTTGGTGATCTTCATTGAATATTGAATATTGTAGATTGCATATTGAAGGAAGAGGAGAAAACAACTCAAGAAGCTAAAGAGACCCACAAGAGGTCTCATTGAATAACTTCCAGTTTTAGAAGATAGAATATTGAGGACTAGGAAAGTCTTGTTATAAATTTCCAAAGTAACAAATTTTAGAGATCCAAGAGGGAGATCTCATTGCAAAACTTCCACAGTTGAATATTTAAGGAAATATCTCATTGAGAATACTAGATAAGCTACAAAATTCGAAGACCCTAGATAAGAGGTATCAAGGAAGGAGAAGGATAGGAAATACTCGTTATAGAATTTGAATAAGTCCATTGAAGGAGTTTCTAGGAGAACTCATTGGATAAATTTACTAGCAAGAAGGAGTTCTTGATAAAATGAGGTTTTGAAACAATTATAGCCATCCAACAACAAGCCTAAAAGGAGAATAACTTGGCAAAGAGTTTGTCAAATATTAGAGGAGAGTAGTAAATACCTCAATATAGTTAGAATATTGAGAAGTAGACCACTAGATAGGCCAAGGTTGAGTTCAAAATTCAACAAGGAGGTTGAAGGAGAAAGGAGTCAGAAGAAACCATCAAATCTAAGAGATTTGAAGATTACCATTGAAGTCTGATTAAGAGAAAGGAAGTTGTTGGTTTCTATAGTAGAAAATTGAAGGCTTCTAGGAGAATATTTACAGTTGCAATTTGGAGGAGTTTCCTACCAATTTGAGGGAATTAGAGAACATCATTTCGAAGGAGAAATTAGCTGTGAAAGGATAGCAATTTGGGCAGCATTAATAGCTACTAATTTATATAACTCAAGGGAGCATCGTGAAGGATATTTAAAGCCACAAAACTACATTTTTATGCACCATGTTAGGGGGTTTCAAAGCTGCAAATTGGTGGGTTAAATAGTTGTTTTGGATAGCAAGTAAGAGCTATGATTTCATATAATATAAGGTAGCAATTAGGTGATTCAAATCACCAATATTTCCATCATCTATAGAGGTCATTAAGATAATCAACTTTGGTGAAAAAGTTTCATTACTTGAACATCAGTTGGTTTATTATTAATTTTTATTAAGCATCGTATTAGAGTTTAAAATTTTCAATTATAAGGTTACATATTAATTCTTCAAAGGGGTGTAGACGATAGTTCCTTATAAGTTTAAAACCTACCCATCAAAGAAAGGAGTTAGATATATTTCAATAAAAATAATAATGTCAACTACCTATTATATATTAGAAGTAAATAAGACATTACTCTTAAGTGAAGGTTGCATATATTAAGAGTTCATTAAAAGGAGCAATAAGGAGAACTTACTATTGCATCATACTAGTTATTCTTACTAGTTATTAAAGGTGCATTAAGTATTTAAGTTAAGGTGAAATTTAGTGCAAATTTAATCCATTTAAAAGGGTATATTAGTTGCATTATTTAAGGCTTGGATTTATTATTGCAATTTTTACCAAGCAAAGGAATTGTAGAAGAGATTTGTCTAGTAAGGAAGGCAACATCAAATCACCATTTTCCATCAAGGAGTAGAGAAATAAGCCACCTCATCAAGGAAGAGTGAAAGCTTCAAAAAAGGTATATTTGAAGATCTCAAAGTATAGGTGCAAGATAATGTATTTTTCTAACTATTGCAAAGCTATTTGCATTACATTATTGCACTATATTTCTCTTGTACTTTTTATCAAAAAGAGGATAAAATCCAATGTCTTAAGACACTACAACAACAAGCTTATTACATTAACAAAGTGTCCATATCATCAAATTTGTATAATAAAATTCAAGTTGAGGAAGATATCCAATGAAGGGCTTAATATCCAAGTTTCAGGGTGTCTAAAGAAACAAAATCTAGCACCATTGGACTCATGAAAATATTTCCTACAAGCAGTATAAGATTAGTAACCTGCAACATCAAGGAACCTACGTAAGGTAACATTACACGTATTGCAATTCCAATTTAAAGCAATAAGAATAGCACAAAGGATAATGTAGAGCAAGTTATGTAAAATATCAAGGTGCAAACAAAGAGTGTATTACCCAAGCAATAGCTTGGATGAACCACTAGCTAAGAGGATAGCTTGAATCACTCTAGAGCCACCATCATTGGAGTAGAACCGCCAGCTAAGAGGACAATGTTGAAGAATCTTAGAACCACCATAATTGGAGTAGAACCACTAGATAAGAGGATAATTTTAAAGCATATTAGAACCACCATTTTTGGATTCAACTTTGTGGGAGAATAGAACCACCATTTTTTGGAGAAAGAACATTGAAAGCCAATATAAACAACTTGTATTTGTTGGAAAGAAGCATTGAGATATATAAGATGTTGAAGGTGGAGTACATGGATAGGAAAGAAGCAAAAATTTCCACCTCAGGCTAAGGCATATTGTGCCACTTGGAACATCAAAATAAGGTACCTACAATATTATTTATAATGCATGTGCAGGAAGGAAGCACCCAGGATAGAAGTAACGGTAATCTTAAAGCATTGAAGACATAATTAAAAGGTTGAAGGAACATAATTATTGCTTATAATTTAAAGTAAGAGCATTGAAGGTTCACCAAGTAATTCTTACCAATAATTTCACCTCCATTTTCCACCAACACACTTAAGCAATGTACGCACCACATGGCTAGAGCATCAAGAAGGGACAAAGGATATTAAAGCACCTAAGTTAAGAAGAGTGCAAATATTGCAAGCACGCAAATTACGTATTGAGAGTGAGGTCAAAGTGCATTTAAGAAGGAGAATAATACTCATAAGGTTACCCTAAGCAATAAATACTCTCTATCATACATAGAAGACTAGAATTATAGAACTAAAGCTTGGATTGAAGAGTCAAATAAGAAGCCAATCAGTATGCACATTTTGCATAGCAAGGAAGGTAAATATTTACATGATTTAATATTTGATTTCTTTAAGTATAAGGAGTTATAAGGTGCTTAATATAAGGTTTAAGTTTATTTATTATTGCATTGAAGAACTAAGCAAATACCAACCTTAGAGAGTTAAAAGGCATTTAAAGCAAAGATATTATTTATTAAAAGATATTACAAATTGCATGAGATTCAAAAATTAAAATATTTGCAAATAATTAATTAGGAGATATAAGGTTTTCAATATTGGAAAATTGAAATACTAGTTTTCAAATATTATTACTTTCTAAAATTTCAAATTAGGTATATATAAGGAATATTACATCAAACTTTAGTTTCTTGGAATTCAGAAAATTAAACCATTGATAATTAAAGGATTAAATAAGAAAAACCATTAATTTATTGAAATTTAGATTTTGAATTTTAAATTAGTCTCGTACACTAATTTATGAGACATTAATCCAACTAAAAGGTCTTGAAGGAAAGGAACCTTATTAATACTTGAAGGTACATCATAATTTACCTTTAACTTTCCACTTACTAATTATTAGGGATAAATAAGGTAAGAAAGTGAAGTTGAATATTAGGGAGACAAAAGGAATTTAACTCAAACTAAGAAATCTAAGAATACTATCAAGACTCATAGTACATTCAAACACTTGCAAGATATAAGGCATTTTACAAAACTTGTAAAATTGAAAAAAAAAATAGCAAGGTTGAAACTAGGGAGGTATAAGGTAGTCTAAAAATACCATCATGACAATAAAAAAAATGATTCTCATAGAATCCCAACTACTCAAAGAACCTAATTACTAATCATGGAAAAATAAAGTAAGGTAAATACTGATAGTAGAAAATATTTGGGATATAGTTAAAGGAACAAAAGTTAAAACTACTTCAGGTGAAAGAGAAATTTAGAAGTATGAAGAAGATGAAGCAAAATAACTAATGAAAATAACTTTTGCTATTACAAATGAAATTCAACCCTACATTAGTTTAGCACCAACATCTAGATATGCTTGGAAAATCCTAGCCAAGATATTTGAGGAAAAGAAAAAAGCCACTATCTTAAATATTCAAACTCAATAACATTCTCTAAAGGTAAATAGTGATGAAAATAAAGAACTATTCCTAAGGAAAGTAGTGGATATAAAATTAAAATTATTAACCTTAGGAGAAAAGGTTGAAGATAATTTTCTTGTTCAAGTAACCCTGAGAGCACTTCCATATGGCTATAAGTACTTAGTTACATCTTTACAAATCCTAAGTAAAGATGCATATTTTGATGAGTTAGTCAGTATTCTTCAAGAATATGAAGTGGAAAATACAGTTAAATATGAAATAACTAACAATGCATTTATTTCAAAGGATAATCCAGAGGGAAATGTTACCTCATCCTCAAAAGGATGAATACCATGGAATAACATATATTGTCAAGTCTGCAAGAAGAAAGGACATAGTACTAACTACTACAGATTCAATCCTAGAAATTAGTATCAAGGGAATCATACAAACTATGGAATGCAACCAAATAGACCATTGCAACCAAGACAATATCAGAATCAGTATAGTCCACATCGGCAATAATTTTAGAATCCATATGCTTTTCAAAATCAATATAATTATCCTCAATTACAATATCAAAAAGGGAATAAAAAAGGGCACCTAGTTCACAAGATCCAATAAATTCAAGAACTAGAAGAACCTACAGAGGAACATGAAGTTAAAGCTCTCTCAACAAAGATAGCATTTTATGAAGACACTAACTACTTGCACGAACATGATACAAACAAGGAGTAGAATAAAGAAATCAGAGAAGGAGAGTAAAAATTCCAAAACCAAATGAAGATCCATATTGAAGACTAAAGTCTTCAATACCTAAATAATGTAATACAAGGGGTGTTAGAGTATATTACATTATTTGGTACATGCCAATGTACCACATTGGGTACATTTCTATATTAGAATTTTATTTTAGATTAAGATTTAAGTAGTTACTTTATGCAATGTAATACATGCACAAGTGTTAGAATGTGCAATGATGTAAATGTGCATGTAGTCCACATGCACATGAGTCATAGGATAGGTAGATGAAGAGTCATGGGTATATTAAAGGCAAAGGAACATATCTTCCTATATATAGGCCTTTGAGAGTATGAGAGGGAGAGAGAGAAAAGATGTCAAGATAGAGAGTAGTGAGTAGGTACAATTTAGTTCTTCATTAAAAATTGTGGAGTGTTCAAGTCCTCCATTATATTGCATTGTACTATTTATGTGAACTTTTATTAATGGCATATTACTGAGTTATTGTAGAATTTTATCATCTAGTTTTCCTACATTTTATAGTGCCACTTTTTTTACATCTTATAGTTACATTTCATTTAATATGCATCCTCAAAAGCTAACACAATTTACCAATTTCCTCTCACAACTTGATATGTATAGCTTTAAGTATCCCCATACATTCTTCCCATTAGTGTACCTTTTGATCCTAAAGCCCTAAAATTGGTGCATCCTTCCATCCATATCTCTAGTTTTAGATGATTTTGGATCAATTTCTTGGGTGAGAGTTCTAATACCTTATGCTATTAGGGTTTGAATTACAATATTTGGTAGCCTATGCATACCACCACAACTAATACAAGGGTCTAATACTAGTCTTATCCTTGAACCATCCCCTATTTTCTAGGTAAGCCAATCACCTAGGATATAAAAGGTATGAATCATCACCTACCAACATATTGAAATATTCTAGTTTTGCTTCACTAGGGCCCTTATCCACTCCTTGGCTATGAATGTCTCTAAATACTTTTCCTGTATGATCTTAATCCATAAGCTTGCCTTTGATATTATCTTCCAAACACATTTTGATGTTAGAACCTTGATAAATAGGAAGATGTTCTTAAGTTCCCATCTTTGATTTTCCTTGGGCTTGGCTAAGGATTTCCATTTAACAAGGAGAATACCTTCCCTTTTTTTTCCTATCCATAAAAAACTATAGTTTAAATATCTAATTTTTTTCAAAAATCCTTTTGGTATATGAGCCAAATATTGCCAATATATAGGTATTACCACCAACATAGACTTGACCAAAATCAGTCTCACCCAAAGAAATTTATTTTTTGCACCATATATTAATTCTTCCTTCCACTTTCATTATCAACTTCAAATATTGTTTAGTGTAGTCATTAGGTTTAAAAGAGAACCCTAGATATTTAAAACCCTCTTCAAGATCAATTTTTTTAACGGGGAAAAACTAACCTACTAATATGGTCTAATCCTAATCCACATGGTTAAAAGAAATGCTTTACTTATGTGTATTAATATGTACGCATGTTTCCAGGTAGAAAATACCTAAAGATTGTTTTAACTTCTCTATAGCTCTTACTCTTCCATCTATGAAAATGAGAATATCATTTATAAAAAGTATACAAGTGACTTCCACTATTCTAATTTTCTTTACTAATCCTACCCTCTTGGCTTCTAAAATGCACTTACGTAATCCCTCAGCTACAAAAATAAATAATCTTCATGACAAGGGTAACCTTGTATTATCCCTCAATAATATTTGAAGAACTGAGAGGCTTACCCATTAAACAGATCTACAAAAAAAATTGAACAAATACATCCCATAATCCTATTCACAATTTGCACACAAAATCTAATATGAGTATCATTCTTAAATATAGCCAATTTATTTTGTCAAAATCCTTGAAGAGATCCAAATTCATTACTATTGTTGATAGTTTCTTTGATTTTATGGTATGAAGACTTTTCTAAGTAGCACCAATTGCTTCATTAATATATCTACCATGCAAGAACCTAAACTGTTCAATATATATAGAAGCATAAAGGAACATTTTAATTCTTGATGTAATTAATTTTACTATGATTTTGTATGCACAATTACACAAAAAAAATGGAATTCAAATTGTCAAAGGAAGAAGTATTATCCTTTTTTGGAATAAGAACAATGAAGCATGAGAGCCAAAAGAGATTGGATCATGGAAAAAAAAATCATGGGCATAGATTGACACAACAATAGTCAAGAGGGTGAACATGAAAGGGTCAAAAGAGTCTTGTACAAAAATTGTAGAGCTATTAGCAAGCAAAAGTTTACCAATGAAAACAAGACATAATAAGGCCATGATGGTATTGATAGATAAAGTAGAGTAGTGCAATGTCGGGGTGCTATGACCAATAAATGGAATCAGGTGGCCACAAATGTATTGGATTTTTTATTTTTTTTATCTACAACTTCATGGGTTTCATTTGATAGACTTGCAACTATTTCTTTAGTAATAACAATAAATTTTTCATTTTTGATATTAGCATCTTCATTAACTTATTCAATAATAACATTATCTAAAGACAAGATGATGGGCATCTCACCTATAGATATTGGTTCAAATATAGGTGTTGCTAACACAAAATTTATCTTTCTCAAATAAATTTTATTTTTCTTTAGCTTAAGTAGTTTATTCTTCAACAATACAAATTTCTTCTTTAATAGATACCATTTCTTTTTTTGCCATTTTTGCTAGCATGGAAGCTCAAATCTAGATTTCAGTAGAGATTTATCTCATTGAGATATCTTTTAGAGAGAGAGATCCTAGACATGCAACATGGTGCCTAAACCATATAGAAGAAAAATCTCCTACTCTAATACCAATGATACGAGATCAACTAAATATGAAACTGATCTTAAATTGATCTACCTTTTATTGCATAAAAATTGCATATTTATAGGAACTAAGTACCTATTTACAAACCATGGTATGACAAAACGTTTTGTCCAATACCATGTGTGAGCAAGAAACATGATAGGAACACATTAAATATTGGAGGTGACCTACAAGTGGCCTATAACTATGCATTATTAAATATGTTCTAGCATATTTCGTATCACTCCAAAAGATCATAGAGGTCAAGGAATAATTCCATAGTCTAACCATCAAGTCTTGGACTCTTATTTTTTGTAAGAATATTAAAACAACTTTAAGCTCCTCCTTTGAAAATTCCTAAACCAACTCACCATTGGCTCTCTCATAAATAAATCTAGGAAAGACGGAAATTATTATAACAATTTTAGCTATATTGACTTGACCATGATCTTGTATAGTTGACCAAGATTTCTTACTCCCATGTCTACTATTCCTTTAAAGGAAGAGACTTTACTTCCATCTTGACCTTGTATCTCCCAAATTGTACATGATTTTTGAAGGTATGAAAAAAATTAATGTTCTCATCCACATTTGCAATCCAAATTACTTTACCTGTGAGCCTCCACCATCCTTCTTTCTCTGGAAATAATATTCTATTCTCTTGTTCCAAAAATTTATACTTAAGACCTATTTCCTCATCCAACTCTTTTTCAAAGTCATTTGCTAGATACACTACAATATACTCCTCAATATCCCTCATTTTTTGCTCGTCCATTAGTTTATTTTTATAGGATCACTAAACCATTATTGCCTTAACCATTTTTAGATTTTTTGTAAATTGAATACTAGCAGATTCTCTTAGACTAGGATCAAACTTCACCCATTCTAGTTTGACTAGATTTACAAATTTGTCCTCTTTTAGCCACTCAAAATTGAATTTAAAAAAAATAGTATGGATGTTTCTCCTCTTTTTCTATAAAAATCATGATGGGGGGTGATTAGAGTCTCCTCTAACTTCAATCCAAGACTTCAATCTATAAGTTCAATTTCCCAACTCTCAGCTACTAATAATCTATCTAGTATCTTAGAAATTCTATCAATCCCATCCTCATTTTTCTCTAAATTAGACTCAACTTTATAGGTGTCAGGTCTACCAGCCCCTTGGCTTCAAAATTTTGGATGAAGTAATCATCCAGTGGATTAGTTCTATCAATAGTACCCCATACTTTACTCCTAGAAATAATTAAGTTTAAATCACATTCTAAAATTAGATTATTAGCTTCTAGAAATTTTTTATCCATAAGATTATCCCAATATTGCATCTTGTCTTTATAAGGGCCATAAATGTTTACCACTACCACTATTTACCTAAGCTCTATTGAAAAACATTCAATGCCTACTCCTAAGACAAGCAATGTAAATTTGGTTACCCTCAACTAATTTTCTTTCCACCCTATGGCCACTCCTTTGAATGCCTCTACAACATCAAGGGCTAGAAAATACCATCCTTGAAGCAATTTACTAAGATCTCCCATCACTTTCATAGCTAACCCTTTTGTTTCTTGAATTAGCAAAATCTTCAAATTATGAAATTCTACCAGACTTCACAAAGTAACTTTTTTGTGAGCTGCTCATTCCTCAAATATTAAAGGAGAGAAATTTCATTAATTAATTGTGTTCGTAATCATACCTACTATAAGGATCCCCTTGAAATATTATTGCTTGGCATTTTGAACTTCACAGAGGGATTTATTCCTAGCCAATGAAATAAAATATCTTCTGCCCCTCCCACTAGAAAGACTTCTTGGTCTCACATATTTACTGAGGCGTCCACCAAATCCTCCTTCAACCCTTAGTTCCATTATTCCTTTCAAGGATCATAGGGGATGCCTATGGGTTTCTATGGACATACAACCTTCCTAAATATAGGAAAAATTAGGTGGGGAATCAAATTCAGAGTGGTTTACCTATGAAGCATTACTAGAAAACTTACTTGATTCTAAACCAAAGTCTAGATCTACTACCTCTAAGAAATAATAATTTAAGGGTACTCCTTGCCCTTCAATTCCACGCTTTATCTTATTCCAAGGGAGAATTTTTTTTATAGATTAGTAAGTCTGGCCATTGGTCATTTGAGGGACTCAAAGGAGAATTAATTGTAACCATGGTATAAATTATAGAAGGATAGAAAGCATTTTAAACAAAAATAAATGAAGGTAAAAATGTCCATTTAAAATAATAAATATATTGAATACCAAAGGAATAAAATACTAGGAGCTACACTATCTTTATTAAACAAAAATTAATTTTAAAAAGTGTAAACTCGTTCATCTTATTTAAATAAAATTAACATGTAAAGATTCAAAATTAAAATAATTCAGAACAAAATAAACAAATTAAATTTTTATTTAATATAAATAATGTAACTCCTACTTTTTTTAAAAATTTAAATTTTTAGCATTTATAATTATATATGTTTATATACTATTTCAACAATCCATGTAGTAGGGTCACAACTGGTAATTATGTATATTTTATTTGGTAAGAATTAAACTTGGATCTCAATATTGAGAATTTATGTATCTGACCACTTGAACTTGTATCCTTATAGATTTCACCTTACTACAAACACTTAGTTTCAATTTTAAATTATAAAATATTTACCATAATTTGTTGTAAATCTAGGGCAGTGTTAATTTATAAAATATTATATTTTATAGTATTAACCAAATTTTCAATAGCCTTCTCATAGGATGATATTATTTTAAAATCCATGGCCTCACCGACTTGAGGATGGCCCAAAATAAAAGTATCATCAACAAATTGGAGATGAGATTCAAAGAGATCATTTTTTTGCAACTTGAATACATTTGATTTTTTCTTTCTTTTTTACCTTTGAGAAAGCTCTCCCTAATGCCTCCATAAGAATAATAAATATATAAGGAGATAGTGGATCACCTTGAAAAATTCCACATGATGACATGAAGTAACCAAAAAGAGAACCATTTATCAAAATAAAATATTTCATAGTTCTATAACAATATTTAGTCCATTTACACCAATTATAATTAAAACAAACTTTTTGAGAATATCATGTAGAATATTCTAGGAAACCCTATAATATGCTTTTCTCACATCTAATTTTATAAGTATATCTAGTTTTTTCATGGAATGAAGAGAGTGTATGGCCTCCAATACAATGACTATACCAATAATTTTTTTACCATGAACAAAACCATCCTATTTTTTTGAGCCTAGAATTCATTTTAACTTGTTTTCTATAATTATTGAAATGATATTATAAATCATATTACATTGGAAGGAAGTTATCAAAATATATTATCACGCATTTCTTTGGAACCAATGTAGTACAAGTGACATTGATCTCACTAATTATAGCCTTCATTTTCTAGGCCTCTTCAACTGCAACTAACATATCACTCTTCAATAAATCCTAATTTTTTTAAAAAAAATTGCAATAAATCCATTAGGGTTATGTTAGATTTTGAGGATATATGCAGTGGGAGAGATCTAACATAGGTCCTGATAAGATGAAAGAAAGTGAGTCTGCAATATGACTGAAATATACTATAAATAGAAAGTGGTGAAAATACAATGCAGTATGGAGGATATGGTCACTCCATTAATATAAGCTAAAGAACTACATTGTGCTCCATACAGGAGCTCTACCACTATCTACTACTCTCTACTACAATGCTCTTGATATCTATATGTTGCGTCTTATGATCTATCACTATGAGGCCCTTTATATAGGAAAATAGATTCCTTGGCCAACACTCTACCTAGTTGTACAAGTGGACACCTTGCACATTACAACATGCACATTGACACTTGTGCATTTATTACATTGCTTGAAGTAAGTAGCTAACTTCCCCTAAAGTAATCTCTACTCTAACTATGTACCAAAGGTGGTACATTTACATGACCCAAATGATGTAATATACTCTAACTCTAACACCCCATGTATTACATTATTTGGGTATTGAAGATTTCAATCTTCAATATGGATCTTCTTCTTGTGGATGCTCTTTGGCTTGCTCAGGTTCTTTCATCAATGGAATTTTGCACCGTAATCCTCCTTGATCTGGTTCATCTTCATCTTCTTCTTTTTGAGTCAAAACTCGAACTTGTATTCTCCTTCATTGCTTACTGTAATCTGATTAAGCAAGTAGTCAGTGTCTTCATATGATGCAAAGAGAGTTGTAGTTGAGGGTTCTTCAATATTTTGAAGATGCTTGTCTAGTTCAATCTTTGTGATTTCTTTGGTATTCATGTCCTCTCCATTATGATTTCTTTTAGCATGTATTTTCTTCCTTTTTCTCCTTCTCCTACAATTCTGCATTGATGCTAGTGGAATTTCTGCTTCATGAGGAGTTAGTCTATCATCACAATAATATTGATTTGTATTGCTAGCTTGCTTCATGTGTTGAGTGAGTACAGACATGATTAATGATAGATAAATCATCAAACATTCCTTGGATGTGAATATAACTATCTTTTGTGAATTCCACCATGCCTTGAAAAGGTTTTCATGAAGATAACCAATTAATGCTTCAAATTTACCCTCTTTTGCCTCCTTAAGAAATAAGGAGAATCTCTCCTTTTCACTAACTGATAGATTCTCATATCCTTCAAGGGTATCTATCAAGTTTTGAGAATACAATTCCATTTCATGAAATAATTCTTTGTTAATAAAGGCATTTCTTATTATTTCATCCATATTCCTTCTTGATAGATTTAAGATAGTGTTTCTTGTTATTCCTTAGGATTGTAGGAATGGATTTGATAGAACCTTTTTAGAGCTTAGGTTTTTGTAGGCTTCCTTATATCTCCCTAATTTAAGAGATTTGATTTAATATAATCCTTGTAGGATTTGTATAGACCTTGTGATTCCCAAATGGATTAAGTACTTGATAATTTTTTATGAATGCTATTATTATCAAGTTTTGTAGAATACCTTATGACTCCCTAGTGATTTTGGATATGCTATATGATAGATAAAGTGCTTTTTGAGAATAGTAGTTCAATTTTGAGTTGATTTTGTAATGTTTTGTAAATAGCAAAAATCAACTTCTATTACACCTTATTACTCCTATTGAACTTAAGCACTTTCTAATTTGATGAGGTTCTATTGGTTGGATTTCTTTTGTCCCTTTAATATGGTTTGAGACAAGTATGCCAATTTATTTCCAACTCTTGATTTTCCTTAATAGACCTCCTTTATAGCCTTTGATATTTAATATTTAATGTTTCTAAATTCCAATTACCTACTTTGATGTAGTATTCCTTATAACTCCCTAATATGGAATATTAGAAAACAATATAATATTTGCAATAATAGGATTTTTAATTTCCAAGTTGAAATCCTTATTCCTCCTACTTTATTATTTGTAAATATAAGTATTTTGAAATATGCTTGCTTAATATATTACTAATGCTAAGTGAATGAATTGCAATAGTAAATATAATGTGCCCTTATAACTCCAATATATCCTTAGTCTATAGCAAGCAATAAATAGTATATGATTTACCTTCGTATTCCTTTGCCTTGATGTTGTGAGGTGGCAGATTTGAATCCTTTGAAATGGCAGTCAATGCCTTCTTTGACCGACGTTGAATTCTCCCTTACGTAGCACTTCTTTTCTCTATAACCGACATTGATATTTCTTTAAAGAATGCTCGGTCTTATCCTCTATGAATTGGATGTTGGTATGGCTGGTTTTATGATATATTCCTTCCATGAATGAGATGTTGGATTGCTGATCGAATGAGGTGTTATATTTGTTGATCTTATGATAGCTTCTTAAATGTTGGCTTTCTCCTTCGAATGGTGCACAAGCTTGAATTAGCCTTCTTCCTCTGAATATGCTTCACACCATTCAATGCTAGTCTTCTCTTTGACCTTCGACGCTATTCCTTCTTCAATATGGATACCTTAAATAGGATTGCTTCCTTGTGACTTTCAAACAAGTGTCACTTGAGCGTTACTTAGTAGGCATTGATATTCCAACGTATGCAATGATGAGTTTGGTGGTAACCTCCCAAAGACTTGTAACTCCTCCTGGGTGAGCGTTGGATTATTTACGAATGTTGGATGCTTAGAGCTCTTGTGCCAAGTGGCACTCATAGCTTGTGCATGTAAACCTTTCTTCTAACACTCCAACGATGGGTGTTGATGCCCTATATTTACCTATATCTTTGAAATGTGTGTTGGCTTGCTATGTTTCTTGAAATGCAAGCATTCCCTCTTCTCTGTTTGCATGTTGTCTTGATGAGGATAATGGATGGCACCAATTGTATTGCTTCTTGGTTCTATGGTGCTCTCAATGGTGGTCCTATGGTAGCTTCTTGTGCTCTTCAATGGTGGTCGTTCTCTCCAAGTAGAAACCTTGGGTATAGCACTTCTTCCTTTGTATCTTTATGCCTGTAATATGTTGTTTGTATATCTTTTATAACAGCCATTTGCTAGCATTTTTGCTTGGCTTTGATAGCGCTTCTTCTACGTAGATGATCTCCCTCTATATGTTGCCCTTTTCTCTACATAGACTCGGATGGTAATGGCTTCTTATAATAGCTCCAATGTTGTAGGTGACATGCTTGCTTCTAGGGTTGGATTGGACGTGGAGAAATGGTGTTTTTAAACACCTTGATTCTTAGACGTGTGAGCTCTTCGGTGGCTCCTTCCTCTTGCTCGAACTCTACCCTTCAACCTACAAAATATGATATATGCACTACTTCTTGTAAATAGGATTACTTTTGTCCTTTCAAAGGAACAAAAGAGGTGCTTTGTAATAGTTAGATTTGCACCAATACGAAGGACCTTTTTATGAAATCCTTCTTGCCTCTTTTAATATGCTTCCTTGGATCTTTTAATGATAGTTAATCCAAGCTAATGAGATGTTGTTTTTGAAGTAAGGATTTCTGCACTCTACACTTAAATGAAATCCTTATATTCTCCTTGAATCTTGAGACTCACCAAGTCTCGATTTGAGTTCCGTGGCTTCCTTCTCCACATTTTTGCTTGTATTGGTGGCTTCCTTTGGCCACACAGTGCTATAGATTTTTGTGCTAGTTTTGTGCCTTTAACAACACAAACTAATTTCTTGAGAGTAACTAGTTAAAGATCAACTAGTATAGTGCTTAATGGATTAATAATGCACTTTTAATGATAATAAACTCTCAGAATGAATTCTAATGCACTCAATAATATTCTGCAATTCTTAAGAGTAATCTGTAAAGAACCCTTAATGAATATTCTGCAATTTTCACTACAATCAATATTGTAGGATGTAGTCTTCTTGCTTTCTAGATAGATAATAGGTAGATGATAATTTTATTTCTTTCAAAAATATCCAACTCCTATTAATGTGAAAATATATCTTAAAATGAATTCTCCTTTTTGCACTTTCTGGAAGACTATAATATGAGCCCTTCTTCTTGCAACTTTAATCCAAATATGGTGCTTAATGGAATTTGATAATGAACCCTAATTTAAGTTCAACTAATTGCACCCTAGTTGCTTACCTTTAATGGCTTCTGTAGTAGATGTAGATCTTGGTATTTTGTTTCACCAAGTTGTTGCCTTGTAGTGGATGAATTCATAACTTCTTGTTGGCTGTCTAGAACAACTTCCTGCTTCACCAAATTATGGTCTTGAACTTTCTATCTTGAGCCTTAGGTTTGGTGGCTTGATCCTTCCAATGATCTTCTACCTTATGCTATAGATTCAGAGAACTCCTTTCTCTGAACTTGTGCCTTCTTGCTATGAGAGGTAATCTCCAAATCTCCTAGATTTGGTAGGCTTCTTCTATCTAAATCTTCCTTCAATATTCTTGTCAAATTTTGACTTCAAACAGGATCTTCTTCTTCTCAAGATTCTGAATATCTTGAGGTCTTCACTAGATTCTTCTTTTGGATTTGGCACTCCTTGCCAAATTCTTCTTCTCTTGGGCTTGTTGTCGGATGGTGAAAATTGTCCCAAGTCCTTCACTATCAAGGAGCTTTCTCCTCGATAGTGGATTTCTCCAAGGATTTCTAGGAACTCTTTTAATGATGCTTCTACGAGCTCTGCAATAAGGCTCTCCAAGCCTTCTTATTTTTCTGCTTGAGACCTCTCCTAGGTCTTCTATCTTGTAGCTTCTCTGGTCTTCCAACTAAGACATTTTCTTCAACCTTCTACTTCTGGAAGTGTTGGTGATGAGATCTTCTTCTTGGATATCTGATTCTGCTACTTCTAGATTCTAGAATGGGACTTCGCTGGTCCTTTCTCTTTCTTCTACAATTTTTTGATGGAGATCACCAATCTCCTATTTCTTGGACTCTTCTCTAGAGTCTTCTTCAGAAACTCTTCTCTAGAGTCTTCTTCTGAATCAGGAACTTTATCTTCTGAATCAAGAATTCTTTTCTAAAATTTTCTTCAGAATTAAGGCTTCTATGGCCTTATTTTCTGGATCAAGGCTTCTCTAGCCTTTTCTTCTTCAAGGCTTCTCTGGCCTTTTCTTCTTCAAGGCTTCTTTGGCCTATTCTTCTTCTAGGATTCTTTGGCCTATTCTTCTTCTAGGCTTCTCTGGCATTTTCTTCTTCTACACTCTGTAGGTATTGATCTTGAATGGAGATCACCAATATCCTATCTCCTCCTTGACTCATCTTCTAGAGTCTCTTCTTCCTTGAGTCTGCTATAAGGCTATTGTGGCCTTTTTCTTCACTTTTGCACTTTGTAGGATTGCAGCTCTTGTAATGGGACCTTTCTCGAGGTCTTTGAAATATTCAGTCTTCTTCCTTGTTGTTGCAAGTGTTGGAATGATTCTAAGAAGATATTCTTCCTAACTCTCTTGTAGGAAGCTTCCCAACCTTTTTCCTGAATCTCCTTTTCCTGCAACAAGTTGTTAGAAACTAGAATGGAAGAACTTATAAATCTAGAGATAATAATCTTCACTAGTTGATTTGTCAATCTAGTGGTATGAATGTTGAGTCCTAGTCTTCACGAGTTTTTCTGCAACTCTATGGAAAGACTCTAGCCAGATGTAATCTCAAAATTTCTGTAACTGAGATTTTATTTTAGTCCTCACTTTTTATCATTTACTCCTATTCCTATTTATATCAATTGACTTCTCTAATGGAAATTTTCTGCAAGTGACGCACAATGGTAGTATGGTTTGCAAAATGTTGCCAAAGGAGTAACGAGGAACTATGATGGATGTAGGCCCTCCTATTCCTATCTTGATTCACCATGGCTCTGATACCACTTTTTCTTTTGAGGATATATGCAGTGGGAGAGATCTAACATAGGTCCTGATAAGATGAAAGAAAGTGAGTCTACAATATGACTAAAATATACTATAAATAGAAAGTGGTAAAAATACAATGCAGTATGGAGGATATGGTCACTCCATTAATATAAGCTAAAGAACTACATTGTGCTCCATACAGGAGCTCTACCACTATCTACTCCTCTCTACTACAGTGCTCTTGATATCTATATGTTGCGTCTTATGATCTATCACTATGAGGCCCTTTATATAGGAAAATAGATTCCTTGGCCAACACTCTACCTAGTTGTACAAGTGGACACCTTGCACATTACAACATGCACATTGACACTTGTGCATTTATTACATTGCTTGAAGTAAGTAGCTAACTTCCCCCTAAAGTAATCTCTACTCTAACTATGTACCAAAGGTGGTACATTTACATGACCCAAATGATGTAATATACTCTAACTCTAACATGTTAGATGCATTATTAGGATAGAAAGATAAATTTTTCATGTAGCTCCTCCATAAATATCTTCTTCATCAAGATTTTATTTTATCCCTATCTAATAACTGATGGAATATTTTTCAAAATATTATCTTGTGCCTCCTTATCTTGCTATGATAGAATATTTTTTAAATAATTAATTACATCCTTACTTATATATTATTCATACTCAATACGTCTTCCATTTGGAGTTCAAATATTTTTTGTGTTGAAAAGAAAAAATATATTTTTGTTGTAGCATGAACATTTTTGTATTTCTATGTCTTTCCTTGATCCATTTCCCCCTAGATTTTTGGAACCAATATGATTCGTCCTTTACAATATATCATGATAATAAAAAAATAATTATTTTCTTTTACATAAGAATCTTGATCCATTCTATTAGTTTCTATTATCTCTTATAAAATTTTGAGCTTGGATTCTATCTATTTTTAAAGATTCTATTTATTTATTTTCTTTAAAAATATTACCAAAATATTTAGCATTCAAAATATTCATTTGCTCCTTTTAATATTTCATATTTTAAAACAATCTATACATAGATGATCCTTTAAATTTTTATTCATCCCATCATAACATAACCATCAGGAAGAAATTAGGGTCTTGAAGCCACATAGACTATAAGTGAAATGGCTTTGATGACTATTATTGGGTAAATAACATGTCAAAAGAGTGGGTTTTTTATCTGATCCTACTCACAATCAAATATCTAAAGAGATTGTCTACTCTATTTGCAACCATTTATTGGATAAAAATACTTTATCCAATATTTATACTATATGAACTTTCCCAATGTATCTATTATTCGATGTATATTCAAAAATTGAAGGACTAACATCCCAAAGATTTTAAAATATCCATCCTCAAGTCAGTGAGGCCATGGATTTTAAAATAATATCATCTTATGAGAAGGCTATTGAAAATTTGGTTAATACTATAAAATATAATATTTTATAAATTAACACTGCCCTAGATTTACAACAAATTATGGTAAATATTTTATAATTTAAAATTGAAACTAAGTGTTTGTAGTAAGGTGAAATTTATAAGGATATGAGTTCAAGTGGTCAGATACATAGATTCTCAAGATTGAGATCTAAGTTCAAATCTTACCAAATAAAATATACATAATTACCAGTTGTGACACTACTATATGATTTGTTGAAATAATATATAAGAATCTATAATTATAAATATTAAACATTTAAATTTTTAAAAAAAGTAGGAGTTACATTATTTATATTAAATAAAAATTTAGAAAAATCCTTATGTTCCTCACTACTTAATTTTATTTCATGTATTAAAATAAATTTAGGACTATAACAACCTTTAATTCCTTAATAACTTTTCTTTTAGGGTTCTTATTCATACCCCTAATATTCCATGATATGATTTACATCATCATCACTTTTTAGTTTTATTAATGGGCTTAGCCCCACTTCTTATTAACACCTATGATATTATTATTTGGCTTCCCAAATTGATATTCCTTTAAGTTTCTTTTTCTCTTTCTTCATGTTTTTATGACATTCCTCTCATTTTTCCATTCCCACCAATACTCTCATATTCATCAATATTTTCTATTTTTTATATTGTTTATAATTAGAATTATCTTCTAACTATTTATGTTGCCCTAAAGAATCTATGATGCAACAAATAGCCTCATTAACACTTACTTATTTATGTTTTCCTAAAAACCATAAAGTGCACAAAGGATCCTCCATAGTCATTACTTTATTATTTTATCTTAAAAATTCTAAATTAATATGGATATCTCCAATATGCTTTTCTTTGTTGTTCCACTCTTGAAATCATAAAGTGTAATGAATACACTCTCTACTACTTTTATTTTTATAGTAAGGAGAATATTTTATGTCGCTTGAAGAAAATGTAGATGATTTGCCTATATTAAGCTTGACCTCCCTCATCTCATTTTCTTTAAATTTCACCTCCCCATATTCCTTTGCACCCTAAACTCCTATTTTTGAACTTGTGCATTGTACTTCCTCATCCCTCATGTTATTTTTATTATAATGGTATATTTGAGTAAACAATGATAGGCTTTCATTTGATGATGCAAAGAGATTTTTCTTGTCACTTTCTTAGGAGTGTAAATTATTAAATTTTAACTAGCTTCTCCTATGATATGATTTGCTTGCTTCATATTGAAGATACTATCATACCCAAAATTTTCTCTCTTTCTCCATCATTTTCACTTTGTAGTCTCTTTCCATGTATCTAGTTTCATGATATTTATGACATCAAAATACAATATTTTCATAATCCACTTGTTCATCACATTATCTTGATTCAGATTTAATCCTATCAGACACATCCATGGCAACACATATTCAAGTGTATACAACATGTCTTCTCTACTTAGTAGTTGGTCCCTCCTAGATGAAATTTCCTAGAGTAACCTCGTTAATGATGAGTTGATATGAAAATCCACAAAGCCTAATCCATAAAAAAATTCTCCCTCCATGGTCTTAAATATATTGCATTTTTTCAATAAATCAAGGGCCTCCATCCATTATTTTATCCCTTATTTTGAATTGGATAAGTTAATGATGAAAAATATTTTTAAAGAAAAGTCATACAATAATTTGAATACAATCCCCACTTCTACTTGATCCAATTTTGAATATCATAAAAAATTGTCCAGTATCCATGGAAATTACACATTAATTATATGGTTTTATGAACCATTATATCATGCTCAATCATGTCATCCTTGATAATCACTTTCAAATATTAACTCTCTTTTTTTATCACTAACTAGGGCATCCATACTTCCAACTAAGGTATCTTTACTTCCAACTAGAGCATCCTTACTTTTAGCAAGGGCTTTCAAAAATGATTTTCTTGTCATGTTACCTAGATTTTCTTCATATGAGCCCTTTAGTTTTTAAGTTTATCCCAAGTTCTAGAACAATAAGTGGCACTTGCTTCTTGATCACACTTTGATTTCTACTACTTGTTCATGCTTCTTGCTCATGCTTCCTACTTGCTCATATCTTACACTCGCTCTCAGTTCACACTTTGGCATTGGTGTATTTTACATCATACTTATATATTCAATTGGTGCTCTAAGGTAGACATTTAAGATGATTCAATTTATATATACTCTAAATAGGTATTTGCTTTTGTTATTATAGAATTTTCTACCAATGAGACTATGTGGATTTTGAAGTTTCCAATGTAGTTTTTAAAATTCAAATTAGCATTTTTGGAGTGTCCTTAAACCTTATTTTCTTAATTATTGAGTTAGTATTTTTATCTTATAATGAGCATATACCAAAAGATATTGTATAGGTGCAAAAATATTATGGTTACGTTCTTATAGGATCGTGTATTGCTTGTGGATGTAGTAATGGTGTTGTCCTTTTATTCATGCAAGAATATTGTGTATACTAGGAACCTTACAAAATCTAACATTATATCAATACCATGGATTAATTGATGATAAAGTATATGTGACTTTCTCTATGGCATATAATACATATATACTCAAACTTTTAAATGTAATTTGTTCTAAAGTTTTCAAATTATCAAAATCTTGGCAAATTTTTTAAATTAAGGAACATGAAATCATAAGAAACTATCATTTAGGCTTAATTTTAGTGGTTGAATTTTTTTTACATTTTTAATATTTGACATGTATATAAATATGTAAAAAGAAATTTTAAGCTTCAAGTATTTTTAAGTAATAAATTGTTTGCTTCTATAAACAAATTGAATTTTACACAACCATGTGATATCCATATTTGTCATAGTGTTTTTATAGAGGATAGATCTATTCTTCCTTTATGTTAGGAGTTGGGAAGTATAACTTGCTCCATTCCATAGGGGATGGATCAATTTAGAGTGTGTTTTACATATGCTATAATAGGATTAGGAAATCTCATTTTAATAATTGATAGAGTTAGGTCCGAGGTGTAGACCAATTGGTTCGACCAAACCCCGTAAGGGGGTGGAGGTCCAAGGTTCAAATCTCGAGCCTCGTCGGACTGAACGCTTGTCCCTTTCTTAGTGCTTTCAATGGTGTAAAAGGTTTAAAATGACTGTGGCATGGTGGTTATAGGGGTAAATTACACAAACAACTATGTGACAGCTTCCAGGGTGGATAGCGCAGAATACTGTGGCGGCCATAAAATCCGAACAACCTGTCCAAATACGTGGCGGCTGCTGATTTCACCATGTAAATTTAAAAAATAAAAATAATAAATAATAATCATAATAATAATTGATACAAATCTCGTAGTAAGGTAGTGTTATATTTAGAATTTTGTTGTCTTTATAGTGATGCACCTAGATTCATATATTGAGGTAAATGTCATATCAAATCATTTTGTTGACTAGAAATATTTAATTGTTTATTCATCTTCTATACTAATGAATTTATCTTGTTTTTATCCAACAATTTCATATTTTAAGGTTATATTCTTTGAGACATATAGTAATGATAGGAACTAAAGCTTATAAATCTACAAAATTAATGTATTACATAAAGGATTAACATACTACTAGTGAGAAAGTTGGGCTCACAAAATTTTGACAAGGTTCAATAAGGTTGATGGTTCTCCTCTAAGCAATTCACATAAAATTTTAGAGGGTGGGTTTATCACACTACCCAAATCCAAAAAAAATTAGAGAGAGCATGTTTATAAAATATTGTTTTTAAATAAGAAGTGGTTGCTTTATTATAAACTATTTTCCTACAGATCTTGTGGAGTAGAGGAGGATGTGCATCATCTGTTTTGGTCTTGTGTGAGAGCTCAAGAGGTTTGGCAGTGGATTTTCTCTTTTTTCAGACTATATATGATAGGTCCCTGTTCTTGGGTGAATATTTTTTTAGGGGATCCACTTGAGTTTTCTGAGAAGCTTGTTCCTGTGTGGCATATCTTTAGAGTGAGGATTCTTTTTCATTTGTGGAAAACTCACAATAGAGTGATTTTTAGCCAGCAGGAGCCTTCTTCTACTTTTCCTCTTGTTGATAAGTATCAGGTTTTCTATGATTGTTGGCTGCAGATTCCAGTGCAAGTAGAAAAAGTGAATATAGAGCTTCATCACTTACGAGACCTTATTGATCATTGGGGTAATGCTCCTTGTGCAGTGAATCCTGTTCCTTCAGCTCCTACACATCAATGATGCATATTCTATTAGTTGTTTTTTTTATACAATTCTCTATTTGGTTTTCTTGTGAACTTCTGTAAGTTATTTTGGTAGCTCTGCTAGCTGTTTAGCACACAGTTAGTATGTTGGTTGTGTGCTCGAGGTGCTAATTCCACCCACCCTTTTTTTGTATGATTAAGTCATTTTAATATAATGTTTTTTTCATAAAAAAAATATTAACAACAATCGAATATGTTTTATTTTTTTTTGTATATTAAAAAACAAATACAAAAATATAAAATATATACATATATAGAATTTAACATAAATTTTAATATCTAAATAATTAATTTTTTATTTAAATATATCACACATTTTTTCAAAACTTTTATTAAATTTATCATTATAATTTATTTTAAAAAATTATATATTTATTTTAAAAATACTAATTAATAATTATTATATATATAATTCAAAAAATAAAATAAAAAAATTCATTTTTTTTTAATTTGTAATCTCTTATATAAAACATATCCAAAGTATGTGAGAAGATAGATTTGAACGTGAAACCTCTCGATTTCAATTAAAAACAAAAATTCCAATTTTATTTTATTATTATTAAAAACAAATAAAATAAAAATAAAAAATAACCACAAGCTTCCCCCATCTCTTGTTTGGAGGTCGACACTTCTTTGTAAGATGCTACTCTCAACTCGTCAAAGCTGAGGAGTTTACATGAAAGTTAGGACCATATCCACAAAAATCACTCTCTATAATCTGCACCTACCAACAGGCTTTTTATAAACTTTGAAAGTTATATTTTTTTCCAATAAAATTTAAGTATTAAAAAAATTTCAAGTAACTATAAACATTTACTTTTAATTGAATGGGTACTCTAAACAAAATAATAAATAACAACTTATACTAAAAAAAAAAAAAATTATATTGAAGTTATTCTTGTAGGTGAGTTGAAGAAAGTAGGACAATCCTTTAAGGGAGGTTCGTGGTTTGAATTTCCACCTTACCAAACACACATTGGATACCCAAAATCTAGTTGATAATGCTAGTGCGGTTAAGGTTGGGCACGACTCTCGACTGATTTTGATGATGTAGAACCTCCTAACCTCAAACCAAGGCGACCTTGCAAGAAGTTTTTCACTAAATTTAAAAAAAAAAACAACTTGTACCAAAGCATAGCTATACATGTTATCCCTTTAACGTGGAATCATTAAAAACCAAGAAAAACGTTGGTAAGACAGTTAAAAATTATAACATGTTAGTTATATATGTGTATAAGTGAATTTGTGTAAAAAAATTCATAACACGCACGCCAAATACAAGTGATAGCCTAAGCAAAGAAATCCGCAAATCAAAACGCCCTTTGGACGTTGGATTTACCATAACTATTCGACGATAATATTTAAAGTTTTATAATTTTTTATTTAATAATATTTTAAATATTTTATAAGAAAGTTTAAAGCATAAATTATTACAATGTTTTAAAAATAAAGTTTCTAAATTTAAAATAATTTATTTTAACATTTCAAAGTTTAGATCCTAAAAATAAAGTTTATAGATTTAAAATAATTTATTTTAACATTTCAAATTTTACCCATCTGAAATCTTTTCATAAACGATAGGAAATTACTTTTGAATTTATTTTTTAATAATTTAAAATAAATTAAATTTATTTGTTTAATTATTTATATATAAATATAATATTTTATATATTTTTATTATTAAAGCTTCCTCCATCTCTTGTTTGGAGGTCGACGGTTCTATGTAAGATGGTACTCTCAACTCCTCAAAGAGGAGGAGTTTACCTGAAATGAACCATCTAAAAAAAAATTAAAATTAAAATAAATAAATAAATAAATAAATCACTCTCTAAAATTTGCACCTACCAACATACTTTTTATAAACTTTGAAAGTTATATTTTTTTCAAATAAAATATGTATTAAAAAAAAAATTAAGTAACTATAAATATTTACCTTTAATTGAATGGGTACCATAAACAAAACATCAAGTATCAACTTATACCAAATAATAACTTATATGGAGGTTACCCACGTGTTGTAGGTAAGTTGAAGAGAGTAAGGCAATTCTTTAAGGGAGGTTCATGGTTCGAATTTCCATTCTACTAAATGCATATCGGATACCCAAAATCTAGTTAATAATGTTGGTGCGGTCAGGGTTGGGCATGACTCCCAGCTGATTTTAACGGTGTAGCACCTCCTGGTCATGGTTTCTCAAACCAAGGGGTCAATCTAGTTGATAATGTTGGTGCGATTAGGGCTGAGCATGACTCCCCACTGATTTTGATGGTGTAGAATCTCTTGACCTCAAACCAAAGCAACCTTGCAAGAAGTTTTTCACTAAATTCAAAAAATAACTTATACGAAGGCATAGCTATACCTGTTATCTCTTTATCGTGGAATCATTAAAGATCACGAAAAGAGTTTGGTAAGACGTTAAAAATTATAGCATGGTTTCTAGAGACCTAAGTTATATACGCATGTAAGTGAGTTTGTATAAAAAATCATAACATGCATGCCAAATACAAGTGATAGCCTAAACAAATAAACCCGCAAATCAAAAAGCCCTTTTGTTTTGGATGTTGGATTTTTTTTAAAATAAAAGAGGGGTAAAAATTTATTAGATCAAAGAAACCTTACAACTGAGAACAAACAACCACCAAAAAATAGCCAACAAAAACCTCAACCAGACATATCCTCAACAAGTAAATTATGAAGATGCTGAGAACAGTCGAAAGGGAGGTGATCCCAACCCTTAACAGACCAATTTCCCTGAAGCTGAGAAGCCCATTTGGCAAAACAATCCGCAACCCTATTCCATTCCCTAGGAATGTAAATAAAAGAGATAAACTCCAAATTACAACATATTTGAAGAATCTGTGGAACAACCAAGGTCAATCTCTAGTTAACATTATCAAGATGGTGAGTCTTTAACAAATTGATAATAATCTGTGAATCAGAATCACATGTTATCCTTCGGCAACCCATAGCCAACCCTTGTTCCAAAGCACAACAAATAGCAAGAGCCTCCATGTAATTATTAGAGTGTATCTCCTTATAGCATGAAAAAATTAAACAAGCATTCCCAACACTATCTCTCCCAAATCCTCTAATACCAGCAAGCCCAGGATTACCCTAAGAAGACCCATCTATATTGATCTTGAACACCCCTTGAGGATGAGGATGCCATCTACCATCTCTCTGCATATTTTGTCTAACATCTCTTCTTACAGATGAAATAGAAGTACGAGGACCATTCTCCACAAATCCTAAACTCTACATCATCAAAATATCTGACTGCTCCAAAGGAAGACTAATCTGGCATTTAGAAGAAACAGTTTCCTGGATCATACCAATTATTCGCTACCAAATTTGAGGAACAGTAACCTTCTTATCATAAAAAATTCTTCGATTTCTTTCCAACCAAATCTGCCATAGAATGCAATAAGAGCCAATAGTCCAAACAACCTAGAGAAAGAAAGCCTTAGCAGGAGGTCTCCCTAAAATTCTCCAAAACTCCAAAAGAAAAGAAGCATGGGCACATGGCTTCTTCCACACCCCCACCAAAGATGTGAAATATCCCGTGCAAAAGAACATTGAAAAAGATGACATGAAGACTCTTCACTGTTCGCACATAAAAAATAGAAAGAAGGTCCCTTTTTTGTAAATTATCCCAGGTACGACATCTATTGTGAGTAGCTAACCACAGATAAAAATTACATTTAGGCCAAGAGACCTTTGACCACACCTGCTTCCACCAAGACACCTCGGCATCCCCAAAATGTTGCCAATCCAACTCCTTGTATCCCGAAGCCACCAAATAAACCCCTCTAGGATCCAAGCCCCAAGCCAAAACATCATCATCCTGTAAAGAAGAGTAGTACCTAGAAGCCAAAATACGAGTCAACTCCTCTCTTTCCTGAAAAGTACCCCCTACCGATCAATCTATAGGATCCTTCCAACGAACAACCTCAACTTGCCCAACTCTGTCAACAATTTTATAGTCCATAACCCGTTTCGAACCTACATCTAAAAACACCTTACACAGATTCTAAAGATGAGGATACATGGATAAAATGGAAGGGAACCCATCCCAAGCATCCTGCCAAAAGAGAGTTGTGGAACCCTTATGACATATCCAGAACAAACCTTGCTTAACAATATTTGCCTCCTTAAGAGTGTTCCATATGAAAGAGCCCCTACCAGACAAACTATATCTGGGAATCTCAGAGCCCTCAAACCCATTTAAATATTTATAAGAAATAATATTTACCAAAGATTGGTCTTGAGAAATACACCATCACCAATAAAACTTAGCAGCCAAAGCCTCTCCAGAAAGAGAAGACAAACGAAGACCCAAACCCCTTTCTTGCTTCGGTCTGCAAATAGTTTTCCACTTAACCAAGCTCCACTTCGAAGACTCCAAATCACCATCCCATTAAAATCTTCTAGACAAAGAGTTCAACTCATGAATAAAGCTAGCAGGAGCAACCTGAATCGTGCACCTATAGATGCAAAGGGCCTGAACCACAGACTTAAGGAGTAAAACTCTACCAACAGAGGAGAGCCATATAACAGTCCAATGAAAAACATGAGCATGGAATTTGTCCAAAATGGAGTTCCAGATCTCATGAGGCAAAGGACCCACATAAAGAGGAATAACCAAATACTTCAAGGGAAGAGAACCAATATGAAATATTAGAATTTGTGCAATACAAGTTTGTATAAGTAGATTAGTGTTAAAGAAGAAAATGGAATATTTCTCCTCATTAATATTATGCACCGAAGCAGCCAAATAGATACCTAGAGCCCTTTTGAAGTTGGTATCTTTCCTAATAGAATAAAGCCCCATCAGAGTCGTATCATCCACAAATTGAAGATGAGAATAAGTAGGAAAACTCATACCCCACCTCCAACCATGAATCAAACCCTGATTGACATGTGATTTCATAAGTCTACCCAAACCTTTAGCCATAATGATAAACAAATAAGGGGACAAAGGGTCGCCCTGTCGAAGACCTCTTGAGGCTTGAAACAAAGAATATGGTTGACCATTAACAAGAACTGAATAAGAAGGCGAAGTAATGCAACTCATCACCCAACTTACCAAATAGGAATGGAAACCAAAATCTAGAAGGATCTTGTTTAAAAAAGACCATTTAACCCTATCATAAGCCTTAGCCATATCCAGTTTCATAAACATCTATTTTTCTTTAGAAATGTGTTAGCGTATATCTTATTATTACATTATTTAGTTAGGTTGTTAGCAACTTGTTAGTAGTTAGCTATTCCTATGGGCTAACTATAGCCTACACTATGTTATTTAATTGTTATTGATTAATCTATTATACACTATTTGTTCCTACATGGTATAAGAGCCATATGAGATCTAGGCTCAGATTGTAGCCTGATCTGACTCCTCGAATGCAGACAACACACGATCTTACGTGATCACTGTTCCTTTAATGCAAATCCTATCAGTTGCAAGCCCAACTTGTTGAACATGCTCCATGGCATCTGTGGTTGGACGCTGGGATCTGACCATCATGGTGAAGAAATAAATTCGTAGCCGATGTGAAGATTGGCAGACAATTTTTTTCAAAGAAGCATACTTGATTGTCAATTTGCAGGCTGCTCAATGGAAATATAGCAGTTCAGCTGAAGATTCTATAAAACAAACGAGATCACAGGTTTTCTATCCCACGCAGCGATCCATCCATCAAAAAAAAATCTAAGTGAAAAATAGGCAATTTGTTTGCTATGCGATGGGCGTCTCTGAGCAGAGGGAGCTTACAGATCTAGACAAGGGATTGATGCTCAAATTTTTACCAGTCGAATACACATTGACAGTAGCAAAGTTTGTTTGTAGCAATATCAATGTTGATGCATGAAGGTGATACGATGGTTTACAATAGGCCCTGGTGATATACTTTGCAGCCTAGTGAGAAAGGAACACCGACGATATTGATTTCGCTTTGCTTGTAGTAGAAGACCTATATCTGGAAACTTGCACACTGAAATCCATGAAGGAAGGCATGTTCCCTCTGTAGTTGCAGGTGATCAAGAAAACAAGAGTTGCATACGTCCATGATCCAAGAGCTTACCGTCAATCAGGAGTCGATTGCAGCCAAAGGCGATCCGGTTCATATTTTACGGGAATTTTGGAGGAATTTTTTGATGCTGGACATATTACAACCATTCCAGCTTGCCCAAAATCCACAGACGTTGATCATTGGTAAGCGATGCAGCATCGCCACTAGGGAGGAGTATCACTCATCACTGGAAGCTAGGGCACGAGTCTTTCTTCAAATAGGGGTCTTTTCCCATCATCACCATCGATAGTGGTAGTCGGGGTGGTAGCCCGCTCGGAGCTACAACCCTTGCTGGTAGAAGGTCATGGGATCCAATCCCATCAAGGACAGGAGAAAGGCTTCATAAATAGCAAATTCTTTTGTTTGAAATACTTCACATTGGGGGGATTTTTTTGTGGTGAGCTTTTTTACACCTTGCCTAAGAGGTAAATTTTGTAACAGGCCTTATTGACTTCCTAGTTGCATTCTTTTTTGCACTAAAAAGGGGGGGATAACATTTTTTTTCTCCATATCCTATCTTGAACAGAGTGGAGATATGCTTTTTCAAAACCAAAGGGGGAAGACTTATAAGGGTGCATTTTCGGCAGTGATCGACACCTTAAAAAGATGGGTAGATCAAATAAGAAACCTATCCCAAAACCAACTGATGATATTTTTAAATCAGTTAAAGGCCCACACTTTTCCCCACACCTGGAAGGGATAGATTATTATGAAGATGGCACATTTTGTACACTGAGTGGTGTAAATTCCATACTCAATGATTCTGCGTCTTGTGGAGACATGCAAAAAAATGGTGTTCTAATCCCTATTGGTGCTATAATGGAGATATTATTGTCATTTTATACTCTTGACAAAGCATAGCAGAAAAGGGACATTAGTGAGGAAACAAAGGTCAAACCCCTTATGGTCGATTCTTGTAGTGACACAAGTGACCTATGGTGGCGAATGCTTGTTGTGACACATGTGACCTTGAGCCCATGATGGCCAATGCTTGTTGTGATACAGGTGACCTCCTACCTTCAATGGTAGATATCAATTATAACACAAGTGATCTCATTTCAGTAGCAAATTTTGCTTGTGACACTAGTGACTTAACAACTAAACCTCCTAAAAATGAACTCTATAATCTCATAAATAGTGACAAATGCCATATTGTTAAAAGCATTGATAGAGATGATGAAATTGGGTGTTTTAAAAAACACACCAAAGGATATGGATCCAAACTGATGAAGAAGATGGGATTCAATGGTGAGAGATTAGGTAAAAATGAACAAGGCATTAAAACTCCAATAATGCTAAATGTCAGGGCAAAGCATGAAGGCCTTGGCTATGCTGGTCAAGAAAGTACCAGTAAGACCATATTTGTAAATCCTAAATCTTCCACATCTCCTAAAAAGCATTGTTGCAATCATTGTGGCAAAACAGGTCATGTTGCAGCTAAGTGTTGGAAATTAGATCCTTGTGATTTTTGTGGATGTACTAATCACTCTTCTTCACGATGTTGGCATAAAATGAAAATGGCCAACAAGGTTCATATTGATTGTGGATGGATAGATTTCGCACAATGGACCATGATGAAAGAAATGTGGTATGGCTTCTATCGAAAAAGTAAAACCTATGATAGTCCCCGAGGCAAATCCAGAGACAGACCTAGTGGCAATCCCAAAGATAATGACCCAGAGACAGACCTAAAGACAGACCTAGAGACACAGTTCCAGAGGCAGATCTACAAGCAGATCCAGAGGCAATGATCCAGAGGTAGATTCACAGGCAGATCCTAAGATAGACCTAGTGGTACAATTCCAGAGGTATGCTTAGAGCCAGAGCCAGATCCATGAGCCAAAGACAAAGCACGAGCTACCATTCGTTCATTTCTCTTATTATTTTCACTGTATTGGGGTAGTTATATACTTTACCCAAATATTGTTGTATGGGGGGATGTTAGTATAGCTAGTAGTTATTACATTACCCAAATAATGTAATAATGGGGGATGTTAGTGTATAGTTAATTTGTTAGCAACTTGTTAGTAGTTAGCTATTCCTATGGGCTAACTGTAGCCTACACTATGTTATTTAATTGCTTATTGATTGATCTATTATACATTGTTCATTCCTACAAAATGCCCATAGAGTGAATGATCTCAACAAAAATAGTCACCCCATCCAGGATTTGTTTTCCCACCACAAAACCTCCCTGTTCATCAGAAATGACCTTGTTAAGCCAAGTCTTAAGACGCTCAACAATCAAATTTATTATAATTTTATACACCACATTGCAGAGAGTAATAGGTCTAAAATGATCAAGAGAAGTGGCTTCTTCTCTCTTAGGAATAAGCACCAGGAAAGTAGAATTTAGAGCACGCAATATTTGATGAGAGTTAAAAGACTCTTGCACAACATAAAAAAGATCCAGTTTAACAATTGCCCAAAATTATTGAAATAATTCCACCGAAAACCATCAGACCCTAGAGCTTTCCTTTTCTTCATCTGGAAAATAATACCCTCAAGCTTAACAATGGAAATAGGACGCATGAGAGCATCATTCATTTCATCATTAACCATAGGAGAAATACAATTAAACACACTATGTTCTTCAACATCCTCAGACGGAAAATGTTTTGGATGTTGGATTTACTATAGCTATTCCACGATAATATTTAAAGCTTTATAATTTTTATTGAATAAATTTATTTAATATTTTTAAGAAAGTTTAAAGAATAAATCATTACAATGTTTTAAAAATAAGGTTTATAGATTTAAAATAATTTATTTTAACATTTCAAAGTTTAGGTCTTAAAAATAAGGTTTATAGATTTAAAATTAATTAATTTTAACATTTAAAATTTTGGAGATCTGAAATGTTTTCATAGACGAAAGGAAATTACTTTTGGATTTATATTTTAATAATTTAATAAAATTAAATTTATTTGTTTAATTATTTATATATAAATATAATATTTTTATATTTTTATTATTATTTTATTTTTATTTGAGTAGTGTGATAAATTCCTACAACCGATGCATAGGGTTAACAGTCCCCTTCCAACCATGATCCTTCATAAGCTCGATAGCTACACTTATCAATAGGATATTAACACACATCCACACACATGTCTAAGTTTGAACTGACCTCTCAAAAAAGAGCCAAACCCCAAACCATTGGGCTGTCCCCAAGACTATTTTTACTATTATTTATATTATAATGATATTTTATTTTAAATTATTATTATTATTGAAGAGAGGTATTGAAATAGTTTAGGTGTCCCATGAAGTTTTGAGATTTAAATCCAAAAACTATATAGGAATGAAGGTCAAGTGGCCCACACAAGTGTCCACTAGATTAATATTATTCATTTTATTGTTGAAGTTTTGGTATTTTATTATGTATTTTTAAATTTAATTGTTTAAGTAATTTTATGAATTTATAGTAATGGTTCATGGGATTTAGAGCAAGCGGTTGATATTGAAGAGTTCTATACCATAAACTAAAGCTCAACTTTTATAGGTAAACTTTAACATTTTAATCAAATGGAATTAGTTTAATTAGTTAAATTCCTCAAATTTTAAGGACATTGAAGTTTAATATAGAAGGACCTCATCAAAGGCAACATCTATTTAAATAAGAATATCCTACTTATGGACATCATACAAGTGATGTACCAGAATACCCCATAGATATAGTGGTAAATATTTACTTCCATCTTCTTCCATATATTTTAGGATATATATGCATATATTGGATCGAAATATACCAAAGCTAAACACATGAGGCTTATTACCTATCAATATCTATAGAATAGTCATATCCTAAATAAATCGAGTCAATATTTGATTGATAATATGTACTATAGAAGTCATTACTTTGCACAAAAACTTGGAATCCATCTACTTCACATGCAACATACATCTAGTCATATCAATGATAACCCTATTCTTCTACTTATCCACACGATTCTTTTCTAAGGAATAATGAACAATATTTTAAAAACAAATTCCATGAAGAACCAATAAATTAGAAAAGGTATGATTAACATACTCATGTCCTCCATCTATTTACAAGCACTTGATATTCCTTTCAAGCAAGTTCTCCACACAAGCCTTGAAGTCCTTGAACTTTCCAAATCCTTCGTATTTAGTATAGATAGTGTACAACTAGATATAGGCATTCCTAAAATAGGTGGTTCTCCATGGATCCACAAATATCACTATGAATGATCTCTAAGGGTTGTGTAACATACCTAGTAATCCTTTTTGAAAAGGACTATTGATGATGCTTCCCAAGATGTACCCCTCACAAGCACTACTAGTAGAAGAAATTGGAGGGCGATCAATAACAAAATGATATTGAATATTGGAATTGAAGGATCCATAACCAAGATACACAAGTCTATGATATTATTGCTTTCTAATGTCATATACCTACACCACTATAGTCATGAAGTATTTCTTATTAGAGGAAGAAGAAAAATATGGACAATATCCAAGCTTATACATCTAATCAAACTCATCATGATATCTTGAGGCAACTATTTTGAAGCCATCATCAATATCCTTAATCACCCATCAATATCACCAAAAATCAATCTTTTTATTTGTATGAGTGATGTTATTTATATAAATAAGAGTGGTACCACACTAGGAACATATAGGACTTCATTAAATGATGATGAACCAACCATCACCTCAACACATCTAGCCACTTGTAAAGAGAAATCATCCCTAATAACCACAAATCTTCAAAATGTTGGCTTCTATAGTCATATAAGATGACAATTCATAGTCATGTATTAGGTTGTCCTTGATTCTATAATCCACTTTTCAAAAGAAGTTGATATCCAATATGTTGAATGAATAGGTACTATGCTTATAAGGTCTCACCATAATGATCATCCTTGTCCTAATCATAGAAGAGTGTAGCATCAACACCCTCCTTTTGGTTGCCTCCTCAAGATTTTTAATTCAAAAGCAATAAAAGTATGCATTGTATACTTCCTCATAAAAAGTGTAAACCAACATCTTGAAAGGATTCTTGGATTTTTTGTCACCTTGATTTGGCTTATTGTCAACTTTTAAATTACTTTCTTTGCATGAGACTAAATAGTGAAATAATGAATCTTACACCTCTATTATCAAGCCCAATGATGAACAAAGTATTTGAATATATCATTAAGAGGAGTGGTAATCTTGGGAAAGTATATTTGAAGCATCTCAAACATAATTACAATTGTATTATAAGTTTCTAAAATATTGTTAAACACAATATTGAAAATACCAAGGATATCCTTTCCATTGATACCTCCTTTGGGAATGTAGATGTCTTCTAACTTCTTGATCCAACTGATGTACTCATTTATGAACTAAAAATTTTCCATTTTCAAATTAGCAATTTCTACATCTAATCTACTAGTCCATGTAGAATCAATTTGGTCATACATATTTTAGAACTTTTTTAATAAATCCTTATCTAAAATGGTGTTGATATGCTTTTTATAGATCTTATCAACATGAAAAGAAATCACACGATGAGCTTCCTCTTTTAGGCTCTTGTACAAATAATTTTTCTCATTAGAATCAATGGCTAAAGGGACCTCATTAATATGTTTAAGTAGTCCCTCAGTAAATAGTATAATATTTAACTTTTATTTTCTAAGTGATATAGTTAGATAAATTGAACAATGACTCATGTTAATCCATAGAATCCCTACCAAAAAGTAGTTTCTTGGACACAATTGCAACAAGATATAATACCATCAATGTACAAAAATCATAAAAACATACAATTTAAAAAAGGATCAAAACACTTCCATATGAAAATATTATGGACCCTAAAAGTTTAGCCCAAGTATCACATGAAAAACCACCAAAATATTTAAAAGAAAATAAATTTACCTTTAGTGAATGAAAAGATTCCATGTGTTGCTAATTGGATGGTTGAGGGGGTACTAGTTTGTGTACGATGAGTAGGCCAAAAAGATAGTGCTTCAACCAACTATTGCCAAGGGTCATTGATCTACACAAAGGGATACCACTAACATTCTAACTTGCAAGCCACTAGATAGGGAATTGGTGAACTGTTGAGCAAGGTGTAGAAACAGTATTGTCATTGTTGTCAACACAGACAGATAGATCAGTTGATGCAGTGGACAGGAGTTCAGAGGTCAGTCAAAGCATGTACAGTGAATTTCCAAGAAGACAGAAGAGGCCAACATTCAAAAGATCAAAGAAAAAGACAAGTAAGAAAACTGTCACGATATCGCGACATGTTTGGCTAGAAAGAAAAACTGTCGCGATATCGTGACATGTTTGGTCGAAAGGAGAAAAGCGTCATGATATCGCGACATGTTGAGCAAGCAAGGAAAAACTGTCGCGATTTCGTGACATGTTCGAAGAGAGAGAAAGCGCAAGGAAAACTGTCGCGATTTCGTGACATGTTGGAAGAGAGAAGAAGAAAGAAAAATTGTCGCGATTTCGCGACATGTTGGAAGAGAAAAAGACAAGTAGAAAAAGTGTCACGATTTCGTGACATGTTGGAAGAGGAAGAGGAGAGAGAAAAAGATGTCGCGATTTCGCGACATGTTTCATTTTCGCGATCCAAAGCGAAGAAAAGAGGAGAGAGAAAAAGGTGTCGTGATTTCGCGACATGTTTCATTTTCACGATCCAAAGCGAAGAAAAGAGGAGAGAGAAAAAGGTGTCACGATTTCGTGACATGTTTCATTTTCGTGGTCCAAAGCGAAGAGAAAGAGGAGAGAGAAAAAGGTGTCACGATTTCATGACATGTTTCATTTTCGTGGTCCGAAGCGAAGAGGAAGGCAGAGAAAGAAAAAGTGTCACGATTTCACGACAATTTGCAAGAAGGATTGTACGGACGAAAAAGTGTCACGATTTCATGACAGGTTCGAGAGAAAGAGCTCACAGAGAAAAAGTGTCGCGATATCGCGACATGTCGGGTTTTCGCGACCCGATGAGAAGAAAAGCGCCAAGGAGAAAAAGTGTCGCGATATCGCGACAAAAGGAAAGAAGGAGAGTACGAAAGCGAAAGTGTCACGATTTCATGACATGTTCTATTTTCATGAGGTCAAGGCAAGAAAAGGCACAAGGCAGTGAATGTGTCACGATTTCATGACATGTTGTGTTTTCATGGGCGAAAGACAGAGAAGAGCACAAGGCAGCGAATGTGTCACGATTTCACGACATGTGTTTTCGTGGGCGAAAGACAGAGAAGAGCACAAGGCAGCGAATGTGTCACGATTTCGCGACATGTGTTTTCGCGGGCGAAAGACAGAGAAGAGCACAAGGCAGTGAAAGTGTCACGATTTCGCGACATGTCATGTTTTCGCAGGTGCAAGCCGAGAAAAGGACAAAGAGGCGAAAAGTGTCACGATTTCATGACATGTCATGTTTTCGCAGGTGCAAGCCGAGAAAAGGACAAAGAGGCAAAAAGTGTCATGATATCACGACATGTCATGTTTTCATGGGTGCAAGCCGAGAAAAGGACAAAGAGGTGGAAAGTGTCACGATATCGCGACATGTCATGTTTTCGTGGGTGCAAGCCAAGAAAAGGACAAAGAGGCAGAAAGTGTCGCGATATCGCGACATGTCATGTTTTCGTGGGTGCAAGCTGAGAAGAGGACAAGAAGGCGAAAAGTGTCGCGATATCACGACATGTCATGTTTTCACGGTCAACAGCCAAGAAAAGGTCAAAGGGGCAGAAATGTCGTGATATCGTGACATGTCATGTTTTCACGGGTAAAAGGCGAGAAGAGTACAAAGAGACAGAAGTGTCACGATTTCGTGATAGGTCGCAACAAAGCACGATTACGGATAGTTAACTGAAGTAGAACGACAGTTATAGGGGCAATTGTAGAGGAAAATCATGCAGCCAATATAAGAAGAGTCAACTGAAGTTAGTGCGACAGTTACAAGGGCAGTTATAGATAGAAATCATGCAAGCTAAAATAAGCACAGTGCATTAAAGACAGAACGACAGTTACAGGGCCCGTAAAGCAGTGTAACCATCAAGCGAAAGTTATACTGAAAGTCCCACACAAGAAATAGAGCTATTAATAGAATGCATGTACAAATTACTGTGTGATAAAGGAGTTACTTTCAGAAGTGTCTATTAATAGGGTGCATGCAGGATTATGGAAGTCACAGAAGAATAGGTGTTTCAAGATGAAAATATTGTTATAAAAGGGCAATTGCGTGGAGAATTAGGTTGCCGCTGAATGTGTGAAAGTGCTACCGAAAGAGGGTTAGAAGAGTGCTGTAAGAGAGCGACAAGCAGAGCCATAAGTGTTTACTGTGTTTTGATAAATTGTAGACCAGTCAAGGTCTTGTAAAAGCGAAGGCATTTTTATGTCATTAATATAGTTTTCAAAACTGTAATCCAAGTTGGTGCTTGGATAGGGGTTGGTGCTCCTTTCTATTGGTGCAGATAAATCAGGGGTTGGTGCTCCTTCCAGTGGGTGCTGGTAAACGGATTGTAAAATTGGTGTTTTGCAAAGGCTGGATTTGGACCGTAGTCCAAGCAGTCATTCTTGAGGAGTAGCCAAATTGGTGAACCTCGTTACATTGTGTGTTGTGGTGTGCTCTCTTGTGATAATTGCTTTATCTGCTTTTAAGTTCTCTTTGCTTCAGCTTTAAGAGTTGTAGATTTGAATTTAAATAGCTACACCGATTCACCCCCCCTCTCAGGTGTCATTGTGAGAATATCAATTGGTATCAGAGCAAGGTTCCTGAACAAGCTTAATCAGCTAAGGTGATCTGGGAAGGAACACAATGGCAGGTGGTGAAGGATTCTCATCAAATAAAGCTCCATTGTTCGATGAAACTAATTATTCATTTTGGAAAATCAGGATGCAGACATATCTTTGTGCTCTGGGATACGACATCTGGGAGTCAGTAGAAAGTGGATACACAATACCCGCCACACCTCCAACCGATGTTGTCGGTAAGAAACCATTTGAGAATAACTCTAAAGCAAAGAATGCTATAATGTGCGGTTTAGTGGACAGTGAACTAATAAGGATCATGAGCTATAAAACGGCAAAAGACATGTGGGACAAACTGAAGAGCATTCATGAAGGAGACGACAAGATCAAGGAAGCCAAGCTACAAACGCATCGAGCTCAGTTCGAAGCATTAAGAATGAATGACGATGAGAACATAGAGGCCTATATGCTGAGAGTCAATGGAATCATTAATGCGATTAGAGGACTCGGCGAGGAAATGGAAGATGCGGTCATCGTGAAAAAGGTACTAAGAACTCTTCACAAAAGATTTAATTCTAAAGTTTTTGCTATAGAAGAAGCTAAAGATCTCAATACTTTTAGCATGGATGAGATGCATGGTTCTTTGACTGCATACGAAATGAGAATAGGACAAGCTAAGCCCACAGACAGAGAAGCTGCTTTTAAAGCACACAAAAATATAAAAACTAAACAAGAATCTGAGGATGAAGAGACATCGGATGAAATGGAAGCTAACTTTGTTCGGAAACTTATAAAGGGAAAAGGAAAATATAGAGGAAAGTTACCGTTTAAGTGCTTCAACTGTGGAGGCATCGGGCACTTTGTAGCTAAATGTCCAATGAATGAGAAAACCAAAAATGATGAAGGGTCACACCAAGAAAAAGGTGACTGGAAGAAGAAACCAAATTTTAGAAAAAGCAACTTCAAGAAGAAAAGTTTCATATCCAAGAATGTCAGCTCTTCTGAAGAAAGCTCAGGTGAGGATTCTGAAGAAGAAACAAGTGAAGCTCTGTTCATGGCATTTGAAGAAGAAAAAACAGAAGAAAAATAGGAAGGTGATAAAAACCTTAAGGATGAGGCTGAAGTATATCTGGAAGGTGAGTTGGTTGCTGCACTTAAAGAGTTGAGTACAGAAAGGAAAAAGAATAAAAAGGTTTCAAGAAAGCTAGAGGATGCCAATGACATAATAAACAGTTTGAAAGTACAGACAGACGAATTTAAGAAAATGTCCGAAGAACTCGAAGTACAATTAACCGTGAAAATAGATGAATGCAGCAAACTGGAAGAAGAAATTGTTGGTTTAAGGATTCAGCTAGAAGAGATGAATCAAAAATTGAGTTGTTATCACAAACTTGAAGGAAGCTCTGTGAAGCTGGAAAATATTATAAATAGCCAAAGGAGTACAGGCATCAAATTTGGCTTGGGCTTCGTCGAAGGAGAATCGTCAAATGGATCAAAGGCCTTAACTATAGAACCCATAAAGAAAGAAGATAAGATCAGGGTTGATCAAGGAAAAACAAATCATGCAAAAGAAAGCAATAATGCCAGGCACGAAAAGAGCGCTGACAATGATGGATTCACAAACGTCTCACATCAAAGGAGAAGAAGATTTGTGGCTCCTACTACAAAATGGCAAAAACCAACTCCTAGGTTCAATCAATCCTCTTCTGGTTATTATTTTAAATGCAATGCTTACGGTCATAAGATTTCAGATCGCATTTATAATATAGGACAAAGAAATTTCACCAAGTAGAAATGTCTTTTCACCCTTGATGGATTATGCAGTAGAATGCTATAACTGTCATAACTTTGGACACATTGCAAGAAATTGTAGAAGTACATATGCAGCAAATAAATATCAAGGAAGAAAATCTCAACCAAATGGTTTAAGACAAAATAGAAAATTCTCATAAAAACATGCACAGGCCACTGACAAAGAAAAGTCTAAACAAGTGACCAAAACTGTAGTCAAACCAGAGTGGAAAGAAAAGGAGCGACCCAAGGAAGAAAAGGAATCCTTGATTGTACAGACAACATTCAAAGCATAGAACAAATCTGCACCATGGATACTGGATAGTGGATGCTCCAGTCACATGACAGACGATAAACAAAAGTTTGAAAAGTTACAGAAATATGAAGGTGGCTCAGTTAAATTTGGAAATAATGATGGAGCCAAGATAGTTGGCAAAGGATCAATCAAGATAAGTGACGGAAAAATCAATTCCAAAGAAGTCCTGTTTGTGATTGGTTTGAAGCACAACCTACCGAGCGTAAGCCAAATCCGTGACAGAGGTCATGAAGTCATTTTTAAGAAGCAGGGTTGTGAAGTCGAAAAGCACACAGTGGGAAGCCGATAGCTATCGGATCGAGGACTTCTGAAAACCTGTATACTCTCTTAGAGACTTCAGAAGGAGCATGTTTGATTGGACAGGAAGATGAAAATTGGCTGTGGCACAAGAGGCTCGGTCATATTAGCTTTGACAATCTGGTAAAAATAAGTTCAAAAAGGGCAGTAAGAGATATACCCACCATTGGCAAACCATTAAATAGCATCTGTGCTTCATGCCAAAAAGGGAAGCAAACTAGATCCACGTTTAAATCAAAGGAATACTTCACCAAAAAAACCTTTAGAGCTAATACATACTGATTTATGTGGACCCATGAGAACACAAAGCATAAATGGTGACAAATACTTTATGTTGTGCATAGATGACTATTCCAGGATGACATGGGTACTATTTTTAAAGCTTAAATCAGATGCCTTTGAAATGTTCAAGACTTTCAAAAAATAGGTTGAGAATCAAACAGGAAAAAGAATTAAATGCTTAAGATCAGATAGAGGAGGAGAGTTTATCTCAGAGGAGTTTGCAGAGTACTGTCAAAAATATGGGATCAGAAGACAGTTTTCAGCAGCAAGGACACCTCAGCAGAATGGTGTTGTTGAAAGAAAGAACAGGACAGTGCAGGAAATGGCACGGACAATGTTGACAGAGAACAAAATAGCAGACAGATTCTGGAAAGAGGCAGTTCATACTACGGTTTACATCCAAAATAGGTGCATGTTGAGGACACATGAAAGCAAAACTCCTTATGAGCTATGGTTCGGCAAAAAGGCAACAACAAGATACTTCAAAGTCTTTGGCAGCAAGTGCTACATCAAAAGAACTGAAGATAATCTTGGTAAGTTTGAAGATAGAGCCGATGAAGGAATTTTTCTTGGCTATTCGACAAAAAGCAAAGCCTACACATGCTATAACAAAAGGCTAAAGAAAATTGTGGAGAGTGCCGATGTTAAGGTTGATGAAGGTAGGGAACGAGAAATTAGCTATGAAGAAAACTACCCTATTTATGAAGAAGTTATTGAAGGAGATGAAGAAAAGGAAACAAAAGAGAATAAGGAGATTGACTTAGAAGTAGAAGAAAACAAGAAATTCAAAACAAGCAGCTGGCAAAAAAATCATCCCAGAGAGCAAATTATTGGGGACCCCACAGTTGGTATTCAGACAAGGAGAATAGTAGTAAGGAACTACTCTCTATTATCCAGCATTGAGCCCAAAAATGTTGTTGAAGCAAGCACAGATGAAAGTTGGATGAAGGCAATAAATGAAGAACTAGATCAGATTGAGAAAAACAAAACCCGGGAGTTAGTACCAAGGCCTCGCAAATAAAAACATAATCGGTACTAAATGGATTTTTCGAAACAAATTGAACGAAGACGGACAAAGTTGTAGAAATAAGGCAAGATTGGTCTGTAAAGGCTATGCTCAAGTTGAAGGTATTGATTTTGAGGAAACCTTTGCACCAGTGGCTAGACTCGAGGCAATCAGAATGTTTCTGGCTTTAGCTGTACACAAGAATTTCAAAGTTTATTAGATGGACGTGAAATCAGCATTTCTGAATGGCAAACTTGAAGAAGAAGTTTATATTGAGCAGCCAGATGGTTTCCAACTCGGTGACAATCCCAATTTTGTTTGCAAGTTAAAGAAAGCTTTGTATGGTCTGAAACAGGCACCCAGAGCATGGTATGCAAGGCTGGATAACTATCTTATTCAACAGGGGTTCAAGAAAGGTATGGTGGACAACAATTTGTATGTCAAAACAGAGAATGGCCATCTTATTGTACTTGTTGTTTATGTAGATGATATCATATTTGGCAGTAGCATGGATGAGTCTTGTAGAGACATAGCAAATAAAATGAAGAAAGAATTTGAGATGTCTATGATTGGTGAACTTTCGTATTTCCTCGGACTCGCAAGTTAATCAAAATGAAAAGGGCATTTTTATCTCTCAAGTTAAATATGTGAAAGAAATGCTAAAAAAATTCACAATGGAGGATTGTAAACCTGTTAGCACTCCCATGACAACAAGTTGCAAGTTGAGCAAGGATGACAAATCTCCAGATGTTGATCAAACCATGTACAGATCTATGATTGGGAGCCTGTTGTATTTAACAGCTACAAGACCAGATATCTTACAGGCAGTATGCATGGTAGCACGATTTCAAGCTAGTCCCAAAGAGACTCATGTGACAACTGTGAAGAGGATTCTTCGGTACCTCAAGGGTACTATGGAGTATGGGTTATGGTATCCAAAAGGTAAGGACTTCACTCTTATTGCATATTCAGATGCAGATTGGGCAGGATGTATAGATGACAGAAAGAGTACCAGTGGAGGAGCATTTTATCTTGGAGACAGGCTGGTAGCATGGCACAACAAGAAACAAGAATCAGTCTCTCTATCCACAACAGAGGCAGAATACATTGCAGCGACAACGTGTTGTACGTAGATATTATGGATGAGACAAACCCTGAAAGATCTTGGTATTCACTTCAAAGAGCCAATTTCTATTAAATGTGATAACACTAGTGCTATTAACATCTCAAAGAATCCGATTATGCATTCTCGAACCAAACATATTGCAATCCGGTATCACTTTTTGAAGGATAAAGTTGCGGAAGGTGAGGTTAAATTGGATTTTGTTCCAACTACAGAGCAAGTAGCGGATATCTTCACAAAACCGTTGCCCAAAGAAGTTTTTGAGTACCTACGGAGTAAGTTGGGAGTGGTCACGTTTCCCAAGAATTGACTAGCAATCGGGACCACATTCTCGGGGGGAGCATTTATGCCTATGTTTATAGTTTTGCTCATATTCATGATTTTTGCTAACTATAACAATGTTTGTCTCGAGAATGTTGTGCATAGACTCAGGGGGAGTCTACAGTAGCCCTTTGGTATTATTGTCAAAGGGGGAGAAGAATTACAAGAAATTGCACATGTGTTGCCAACAATTCCAAAGGGGGAGATTGTTGAGCAAGGTGCAAAAATAGTATTGTCATTGTTGTCAACACAGACAGATAGATCAGTTGATGCAGTGGACAGGAGTTCAGGAGGTCAGTCAAAGCATGTACAGTGAATTTCCAAGAAGACAGAAGAGGCCAACATTCAAAAGATCAAAGAAAAAGACAAGTAAGAAAACTGTCGCGATATCGCGACATGTTTGGCCGAAAAGAAAAACTGTCACGATATCGCGACATGTTTGGTCGAAAAGAAAAACTGTCATGATATCATGACATGTTGAGCAAGAAGGAAAAATTGTCACGATTTCACGACATGTTGGAAGAGAGAGAAAGCGCAAGGAAAACTGTCACGATTTCGCGACATGTTGGAAGAGAGAGAAGAGAAAAGAAAAACTGTCACGATTTCGTGACATGTTGGAAAAGAAAAAGACAAGAAGAAAAAGTGTCATGATTTTGTGACATGTTGGAAGAGAAAGAGGAGAGAGAAAAAGATGTCACGATTTCGTGACATGTTTCATTTTTGCGATCCAAAGCGAAGAAAAGAGGAGAGAGAAAAAGATGTCACGATTTCGTGACATGTTTCATTTTCGCGATCCAAAGCGAAGAAAAGAGGAGAGAGAAAAAGATGTCGCGATTTCGTGACATGTTTCATTTTCGCGATCCAAAGCGAAGAAAATAGGAGAGAGAAAAAGGTGTCGCGATTTCACGACATGTTTCATTTTCGCGGTCCGAAGCGAAGAGGAAGGCAGAGAAAGAAAAAGTGTCACGATTTCATGACAATTTGCAAGAAGGATTGTACGGATGAAAAAGTGTCACGATTTCATGACAGGTTCGAGAGAAAGAGCTCACAGAGAAAAAGTGTCACGATATCGCGACATGTCGGGTTTTCGTGACCCGAAGAGAAGAAAAGTGCCAAGGAGAAAAAGTGTCATGATATCATGACAAAAGGAAAGAAGGAGAGTACGAAAGTGAAAGTGTCACGATTTCATGACATGTTCTATTTTCGCGAGGTCAAGGCAAGAAAAGGCACAAGGCAACGAATGTGTCATGATTTCATGACATGTGTTTTCATGGGCGAAAGACAGAGAAGAGCACAAGGCAACGAATGTGTCATGATTTCGTGACATGTGTTTTCACAGAAAAATACAAAGAAGAGCACAAGGCAACGAATGTGTCACGATTTCACGACATGTGTTTTCACAGGTGAAAGACAGAGAAGAGCACAAGGCAGCAAAAGTGTCACGATTTCGCGACATGTCATGTTTTCACAGGTGCAAGCCGAGAAAAGGACAAAGAGGCGAAAAGTGTCACGATTTCGCGACATGTCATGTTTTTGCAGGTGCAAGCCGAGAAAAGGACAAAGAGGCAAAAAGTGTCGCGATATCGCGACATGTCATGTTTTCGCGGGTGCAAGCCGAGAAAGGATAGAGGCAAAAGTGTCACGATATCGTGACATGTCATGTTTTTGCGGGTGCAAGCCGAGAAAAGGACAAAGAGGCGAAAAGTGTCACGATATCGCGACATGTCATGTTTTCGCGGGTGCAAGCTGAGAAGAGGACAAGAAGGCGAAAAGTGTCGCGATATCGCGACATGTCATGTTTTCACGGTCAACAGCCAAGAAAAGGTCAAAGGGGTAGAAATGTCACGATATCGCGACATGTCATGTTTTCGCGGGTAAAAGGCGAGAAGAGTACAAAGAGATAGAAGTGTCACGATTTTGCGACAAGTCGCAACAACACGATTACGGACAGTTAACTGAAGTAGAACGATAGTTACAGGGGCAGTTGTAGAGGAAAATCATGTAGCCAATATAAGAAGAGTCAACTGAAGTTAGTGTGACAGTTGTAGAGGAAGTTATAGATAGAAATCATGCAAGCTAAAATAAGCACAATGCATTAAAGATAGAATGGTAGTTATAGGGCCCGTAAAGCAGTGTAACCATCGAGCAACAGTTATACTGAAAGTCCCACACAAGAAACAGAGCTATTAATAGAATGCATGTACAAATTACTGTGTGATAAAGGAGTTACTTTCAGAAGTGTCTATTAATAGGGTGCATGCAGGATTATGGAAGTCACAGAAGAACAGGTGTTTCAAGATGAAAATATTGTTATAAAAGGGCAATTGCGTGGAGAATTAGGTTGCCGCTGAATGTGTGAAAGTGCTACCGAAAGAGGGTTAGAAGAGTGTCTGTAAGAGAGCGACAAGCAGAGCCGTAAGTGTTTACCGTGTTTTGATAAATTGTAGACCAGTCGAGGTCTTGTAAAAGCGAAGGCATTTTTATGTCATTAATATAGTTTTCAAAACCGTAATCCAAGTTGGTGCTTGGATAGGGGTTGGTGCTCCTTTCGTTGGTGTAGATAAATCAGGGGTAGATGCTCCTTCCAGTGGGTGCCGGTAAACGGATTGTAAAATTGGTGTTTTGCAAAGGCTGGATTTGGACCGTAGTCCAAGCAATCATTCTTGAGGAGTAGCCAAATTGGTGAACCTCGTTACATTGTGTGTTGTGGTGTGCTCTCTTGTGATAATTGCTTTATCTGCTTTTAAGTTCTCTTTGCTTCAGCTTTAAGAGTTGTAGATTTGAATTTAAATAGCTACACTGATTCACCCCCCCCTCTCAGTGTCATTGTGAGAATATCATGAACCATAGGCTTCAATATATCACCTTTCAAAAGAGAGAAAAAACTTACACATGATGTTGCTACTAACTAGGAAAAGGGAAGTATAAGTAAAGTGTTCAAGTGTCATTATTTAACCATTTGACCATGCTTTTATATTACAAAATGGAGTTTTCAAGCCACATCATTAGTGTTACATCAACCATCAATGTCATGTTGACTTCTCAATCATCAAAGTTCACTTCAAAAATAAGGGTAAGTAGTTTAAACCATGGACCTCTTAGGTCCCAAACCTTAGTTCTCTCTTGGCTAGCCAAGGAACCATTAAGGTGCCTTGGCACTAAAGCTCTACAATACAATATTATATTATTAGGTACCTTTCTTGGATAACCTAACATATACCAAATGCTAATAATATTTACCCATCACAAATATCAATCAATAACCAATATTAAAAAATATTACAATCAACAACAAAGCATTTACTTTACAAAAATGACAAATTATGCAATAATACCCTTAAGATAGGGTAAAATTAATGTTATTTCGTAAGGAATAAACCACTCCACATTATCTCCCATAATGAGAACCCCTTTATGGGAAAAGACTGTTACAATGATTATGGGATTGGATTAGATGTTTTACCATCACCAAGTCTCTTCTTTATATAATCATCCTTTTGTGTTATTTTGGGAAAGGCATAACCCTATCCTTATCCCACTCATAATATAATTTTCTATAAATAGATTTGGGGTTACTTTTAGCCTATGTTATTTACATAATATAATGGGGTTATTTAGAGCTCATGCCAACTATATAATACAATATCATATGTACTTATCCTAAGTACCCTAACACTCCATACCCCATAAGAATATTTTATCTTTGAAACATGAGATGAAACTAAACAATATCATCCTCTAATCATGGCAAATAATTGCTACCATTCTTGATCACCCAACCACCCATGTAAAATCCTGATTGATGGTGGTCTTTGTTGATGCCATGCTTTTATTGTGACACTGTGATATCCATAAGCAATCCTTTGGTTCCATGTGTTGGCTCCACTAACCTGATCTTTATATCAACCATAAATATCACTAATTTTTATCCATACTTGCCATTACCACTAGTAGCATATCCATACTTTTTGCTTATGTAATTCCATGATTTCATGTATGTTCACTATAATTGTTCTATTGTTCTATACCTTCTCTATGATTGTTATCTATGATTGTTATCTCTCATAATAGTGTGGATGGTGATATACTCTAACCTCAACCCATAAAGTAGTCACAAAATAATTATATTGTTAATTAAATCAGATCCAACATATAACCTTGTTTGTGGATATGGGATCTAACTAGGAGGACTAAATCATGCATTTGTGAGTGAAAATTAATCATGTTTTTTTTTAAATAAATATGAACATGTATAGTATTTAAACGTAAAGTCAAATATCAATATTCATCAAATCAAATAACCCACGGCACTGACTGACTGTCTTCGCACATGGATTCTGACCAAATGTGAACATTGGATGTTGACCACTCTTGGCGAGGGTGTGTCCCACTTGAACGAACGCCTGACACCAAGATTATTGTTGCGTACATGAAATCCGATATTCAACATTCATAATTCCGTCACAATCGTTTCAGAGGTACAACGGAATTTCGGAAATTTCGGGGCGGCTGTAGGTATCGCCTAGTCTCCACTCAAGTAATAAGAATTGGAGTAGACTCTTCCCAGTCTAGAAAGTTTGGGATAGACATTTTTTTAATTAAAAATTTCTAAAGTTTCGGTTCTGGATTTTATTTTTAATCAACTAAATCTTCCTTAATAACTGAAAATTATAATCTTAAGTATATTTAAAAACTAAAAATTTACAATTTTCTTTAAATACCCGCTGCCCGCGTAGGTAGGTGCCTTATGTTTAGTAAATTCCGTAAGAATTCAATGAATGTGTAGAAAATTTTGAAAGCGAGGTTTCCGGAACTTTGAAAGGTCTACAGGCTGTCTTCATTCCCGTATGTTTACTTGTAAACAGGCTCTTCCGTATTCAAACCCTGCACCTAACCTTTTCTAACAGACCCGCGAACAACGTTTGGAGGGAGAATTCGAACCGCCCGATCTGTCATACGAAAGTCCCAATCCCCCGCCAACGCGATTTATACGGTGTGAATGAAGTCTGCATTTGCATAATTGTAGAAAATGAATGTATGTCCTTATCACGCTGTGGTGGACACTGGAATTTATCTTCGTCTTTATTAATGTCCTTAGTATTTTTATTTTTTATTTTTAATAAAGGGGTAAAAATTTATTGATAAAAAGTCTGGATTACAAAGTACAGCTGAGCTCCCACCCAGGACTCAAATAAGCAACAAGACAGGCTAAATCACCAGACAAGGTCAACTCCCAAAGAAAACCAAAAAAAACAAACCACATTAAGTCTAAACATCCTTATGGATCAACTCCCGTAGGTGTTGAGAATCCCTAGACGGGAGACTCTCCCAGTTATCAATACTCTGAGTATCCAATAGCTCAGAAGCCCTTTTGGCCAGGTAATCAGCAACCCCATTCCATTCCCTTGGAATGTGCACAAAGGATATAAATTCAAACTCTTCACTCATTTTGAGAATCTGAATGGTCACAGAGGCCAACTGCCAATTAACATCCTCCACTCTTTTGCTGTTTAAAATATTAACCAAAATTTGAGAGTCAGACTCGCAAATAATCCTGCGCCAGCCAAGAGAAAACCCCCTTTGCAAGGCCTCAAGTATCGCCAGAGCTTCCATAAGATTGTTGGAGTGAACACCTTTATAAATGGAAAAGAAAAAACTGACCATGCCAGCAGAATCTCTCCCAACACCACCAATTCCAGCATGTCCAGGATTGCCCCTGGACGACCCATCAGTATTAATTTTTAAAACTCCTCTAGGGGGCAGTCTCCATCTACCCTCTCTCCTAACCTTCTTGCTAAGCTGAGGAATCCTACTAGGGCTAGAAGAATTCACACCAACCCCAAACAAACCAAGGGCCTGTCTTACCTTCTCCTCCCTAGAGTCCAAATGAGGGTCCACATCACATTTACTATGGATAGTTTCTTGAACCATACACAGGATCCTTTGCCAGATCTGTTGAACAACCAAATGACTTCCCTCAAAAATGTGTCGATTTTGTTCGAGCCAAATCTGCCAGATGATGCAAGAAGGGCCCAAATTCCAAGCCACTTGGAGGAAGGGGGCCTTGGCTGGAGGTCTGCCCAGACTACTCCAAAACTCCACCAGGGAGAGCACATGAAAACAAGGATGGTTCTAGGCACTCCACCAACAGTGCCAAATGTCTCTGGCAAGGGAGCATTGGAAAAATAAATGAGAAGAGTCATCCTCATTCTTACCACAAAGGACACATAAAGAGGGACCCTGAAATCCCCTCTTCCTCAAGTTATCCCAAGTGAGGCATTTATTACAAGCTACCAGCCAAAGAAAAAAGTTACATTTCGGCCAAGAAAATCTATTCCACACCTTTTTCCACCATGTGACAGGGAGACTCCTGAACTTTTGCTTATCAAGAACTTGATAACCATAGGCTACAGAGTAGGTTCCCTTGGGATTAGGGTTCCAAGCCAGAATGTCTTTATCCCTCAATGAATAACAGTACCTCCTGCAAGAATAAGAGCAAGCACCTCTCTATCCTCGGCCAATCCCCCTTGGGGTCATTCCTGCGGATCTTTCCATCTGTATATCTCCATATTTCCAAAATAATGGATTATTTTGAAGTCCTCCACATGAGACCAGCCTGCTTCCAAGAAATAAATGCTTAGGGAATGTAACCTGGGATATTGAGTCAAGATAGGAGGGTGGCCATCCCAAGAATCCTCCCAAAAAGAACATCTGATCCCCAATTGCAAATCCAGAACAAACCCTGCTTAATTAAATTAGCTCCTCTTTTCAGAGTGTCCCAGATAACAGAACCTTTCCCAACCAAACTGGCTCTAGGGATATCTGCCTCAGAAATACCTCTCAAGTATTTATAAGATAATATTTTAGCCCAAATCTGATCTTGAGAGGTACACCATCTCCAATAAAGTTTCGCAGCCAAAGCCTGCCCAGAAAGAGTTGCCTGTCGCAACCCAAGGCCTCCCTCTTGAACTGGCCTACAAATGGAATCCCATCTAACCAAACTCCATTTAGATTGATCAAGTTTGCCAGACCACAAAAACTATCTTGACAGAGCATCCATGTCCTTGATGAAACGAGAAGGAGCTGTTTGCACAAAACATCTATAAATGGGTAAAGCTTGAATAACAGATTTTAAAAGCAATACTCTACCTGCAGAGGATAGCCATCTGACAGTCCAGTGATTTACCTTCCTTCTAAAATTATCAAGTATAGACTGCCAAGAAGATCTAGGCAGAGGATGAGATGAAATCGGGATCCCAAGATAAATGAAGGGGGGAGTCCCGACCTGAAATCTTAGAATGCGAGCAATCCTGGCTTGAATAAGAGGGGGGGTATTGAAGAAGAAAATAAAGGACTTGTCCTCATTAATCACCTATCCAGAAGCACCAAGATATATGTCAAGAGACTGTCTAATGTTTCTAGCTTCCTTGATAGTGGCAACTCCCAACAAAGCAGTATCATCAACAAATTAAAGGTGGGAAAGAGGAGGCAAACTGTTATCCCACTTCTACCCCTGAATGAGACCATGCCTGACCTGAGACTTGAGTAATCTGCCCAACCCTTCCCGCCATAATGATAAACAAATAAGGAGATAGAGGATCTCCTTGCCTCAATCCCCTTGAGGCCTCAAACAGCTCCGTTGTCTCGTTATTAACAAGAACAGAGAATGAGGAAGAAGAAATACAGCTCATCACCCATCTAATCCATTCCTCCTCAAAGCCAAAAGCAGTAAGAACTTTTGAAGAAAGGACCATCTAACTCTGTCATAGGCTTTTGCCATGTCCAACTTAATGAACATAGTTTTCTCCTTAGAAGTTTCCATTAAATGAATAGCTTTTGTAGCAATAACAACCCCATCCATGATTTGTCGGCTAGCAACAAACCCACCTTGCTCCTCAAAGATGATTTTGCTCAACCATATCTTCAGCCTCTCAGCAATAATTTTTGTGATGATCTTATATACAACATTATAGAGAGCAATAGGCCTGAACATATCCAGGGAATTCGCTCCCTCTTTCTTGGGAATAAGCACCACAAAGGTAGCATTTAGGGCCCTTAGCATTTGTTTGTTCTTTTGGGACTCATGGACCACTGCCAAAAGGTCAAATTTGATTAACTCCCAAAACTCTTGATAAAACTCAATCGGGAATCCATCCGGACCTGGGGCTTTCCCCTTTTTCATCTTGAATACAACACTTTTAGCTCCTCAAGGGAAATTGGATCCATCAAGTGCTCATTCATCTCTCTAGAAACAATCGAGGGAATACAGTTTAGAATAAATTTTTCTTCCTCATCATCTGAGAGGGCATCCTCCTTGAAGAGAGAGGAAAAATACCTCTTAGTCTCTTCTGAAATATCCTTGAAAGAAGAAAGTAGGGCACCCTGAGAATTAACAAGAGAGGTAATCAGGTTACCATTACGACGAGCCTTAACAGAGTTATAAAAGAAGGTTGTGTTCCTATCCCCTTCCTGAAGCCAATCTACTCGAGCTTTTTGTTTCCAAAAAATTTCTTCCCTTAGTTCCCATTCAGCAAGATCTTTTACAGCCTCAGATTCCTCAACAAGAAGCTCCTTTGTGAGTCCCTGATCTCTAATCTTCCTTGAGGCTTCTTCCACCCTCCTAAGAGCTACCAACTTAGCCAAGGAAAGGTTCCCAAAATTTAGTCTATTCCATCTCTTCAATTTATGCTTAACAAATTGAAGCCGCTTCATAAAGGAGTACATAGTGGTGCCATGAGGAGGTTTGCCATTAGTCCACCAGCCTCGCATGAAATCATGAAGCTTAGGATCTCACAACCACATAAGTTGAAACTTAAATGAGGGATTCTTTTTTAGCCCTAACTCCAGAGCAGAGAGTTTGATAGGCCAATGATCAGATCCTCTACCCTCTAGAATCACAGAACTAGCACTTCTATTATTGCCAATCCAAAAACTAGAGATCAGAAACCTATCCAGTCTCTCTGAAATGGAATATTCCCCACATCTTCTATTATGCCAGGTAAATATCCCATTATCCGGCTTGATGTCAACCAAGTTCAAGGCCGGATATGGGCATTGAAGACAGAAGAAAAAGGCTCAAGACGATCAATCCCACCACGTTTTTCCTCCAGACAAGTGATAGAATTGAAGTCTCCAGCCAAAATCCATGGGTACAGGGGAGCCAGACTTCTCACAAAGCCAATGTGCTCTCATAAATTCACTTTACCATTGTAATCAATAGGAGCATACATGTTTGTAAGTAGGATGGTCTCACCAGATTCATTATCATACCTGATCATCAAAATAGACCACTTGTTGGAAATCCAGGTAAGAGGAGAGATCTTAACTGGATCTCATAAATAAGCAAGGCCACCAGCATATCCACATGCACCAATACACTGACATTGCCCCTTTCTCCACAACTTGGGAGCAATATTGAACAAACTATCAATAGCTAATTTAGTCTCCTGAATAAAAACCACATCCAAAGAATGAACACGAATCAAATCACGAACAACTTTTTGTCTGGGGATGCTGTTCAACCCCCTTACATTCCATGAAAGTATAATCATTTTTGGGGGTTATAAAAATGGGAGTCCAATGTTCTCACCAAACCTGACTCTACCAAAATCTCCCCCATTAACTTAATTTTATCCTGGTCTTTCTTCCGACCCACCTTCATATTCTTATCTGAAGCATTTTTTTTAATTATTTTATGCTGCAATCCCAACACCGTAGGAGTTTTACAGTCCATGGATGACTGCATCAGTGCTTGGGTAGGAGAGGGCATATCTAAATCTGTGCCATTTTCTAAGATAACTTCACTTCTAGGGCTAGGGCCAACCATATCACCTATACTCGAAACCAAAGCCCTTTGTTCTTCATTTAAACCCCCTATATCTGGTTCCCTTGGTTCCACCTCATGAAGAGACAACTGATTTGGTCCTGTTATATCTATAACAGGTAGCGATGTTTCAGGTATCTCCACACACTGATCAAGATTCTCTAGAATTTCAAAACGGTTGAGCTGAGCATCTGGCTGGTTATCCTTAATGTCTTTTTTTGCCTTTCTTCCTTTGTTCCGAGGTTTTACCGTAACAAAGCCTTCCTTATCCTGATCCCCCTCCTTTATCGGGGATTTTCCTTTATCCATATTTTGTACAGCTCGAGAGGGCCCAGGATTTGAAGCCACAGGCAAAACAAACTTAGGGCATTTTATTTGTAAGTGGCCATATTCATGGCAAATCTGGCAACGAAATGGAAGAGCTTCATAGTCAAGTTTTTGAACCCATTTGGTTGATCCGAACTGTATTTCAATAGAATCTGGAATAGGATTGTTTAAATCAATTTCAACACAGATACGGGCAATAGAGATTACCTTTTTATCCAACGTCTGTCGTGACGATCCAACCAGCCTTCCCAAGTAGAAGGGCAATCATATGCAAGATGTCATTTCTCCAAAATTCCAATGGGAGCCACGGAAGCCGAACCCACACCGGAACCCGTGACGGTCGCTCCTCTGATGGGTTGAAACCCACATGCCAGGGTTTAAGAAAGAGTCCCGCTTGGTTACAGAAATAGGGACCTCCTTCAAATGCTTTGTTACGATCCGCAAGACAAGAAAAAACCACCATAAAATAGCTGTTTGCACTCAGCATCACCTCCATATCACCTTTAGGGTTCCAAGTCTTCCTAACCCAAGCCTCCACAAAGGGAAGAGAAATTTGGATGCCCATAAATTTCCCAATAAGCGCATGTTTGGTTAAATACTCCACATCTTCTTCCATCGAGTCTGGTTGAACCACTAGAACCAGCCTGGCTTCACATCGTTCCAAACATCCATTGTTCTTTAACAAGCGATTCCTGGCATGCAATGGGAAATCCTGTTCCTTCCAATCATTTTTAAAATAAATACTAGCCCTAGCATGCACGCTCTGTGACGGACCTGATGACATCACTACATTCCTCCAGTTGTTCATACCTCCTCCAGAAACTGCTGCCATCCCCGCAGAGCCCACCAGATAGGTCTCAAAAAAATTCCAGCAAAGCAGCTTTCCTCATCAAACCCTAGCAGAGCTCATTTTTTTCGCCTATCCAATGTCCTTAGTACCTTACCAACAACTAGACAGCACTATTTTCTTTGCCAACAACTGCAAAGCAATGAATGTATAGGATACAAGTGTGAACATGCATACGGATTGAAATAATTGCTTTTCAAAATGACTTCCGTCCTTTCTGGCAGTCAAGTCAATTAAGTATTTTCACATGATAAGATCTTATTTTGTTGAGTATTTTGTGAAAGAACATGACCATACATTAAATTTACAATATGCATGATGATAAAGGATTGTTTTATATCCACAAATTTTATCCTATGAGTATCTTGATATAATAAGATTTTATTTTCTTGAGTATTTTGTGAAAAATTTGATCATAAAAAATAAAATCGAGGTCACATATTTTAAATACGTATTTTAAGAAATAAGTAAAATTAATTAGCTATTAATACTTTAAAAGATAAATAGAATTAATTGGCTATTAATGCTTAATTGTCTCTGGAATGCACTAATAAGCATTGCCTTCGTTGAATCCGCTAAATAATTATTCAAGTTCTTTCTGTTGGCTTTCCTTTCCCTAGGAAAAAATCAACCGGCTTTTGTCCGCCACTCATAAAAAGGCATGAAACTACCAAGCAATTAGCGAATGGTACGTCCTCTTCACGGACCAACTCTCCAAAGACTTTATAGAGAAACACATTCACCGTGCATCATCTGCCATGTGTTCGGGCCGAAGGATCTTTGCGCTAGCCATGGCGTCAAGCATTTTCCACACAAAGTATGCGGCAAAGGTCTATTTAACCTGCTTTTACCGTGTTTTCTTTCATCCCTTTCTTTCATTTCATTTCCACATAGAGAGACAGAGGAAGTCCCAAGTCCGCCCATGGAAGCCATGCAAGTTAAGCGTTCATGTTGCCCAATTCTATTTCCAACAACAATGTTAACATTTTTGTTGATGTTGTTGTCTCCTCTTGCAATTGCTTGCCCGCCCCACGAAAGAATTTACCTTCTCGACTTCAAGGGAGGTCTTGTTGATTACTCCAACCGTTTGAGTTCCTGGCAAGGATTGAATTGCTGCCTCTGGGATGGCGTTGCTTGCACCTCCCACCCACTCCATGTCACTGCTCTCCATTTGTCCAACTACAATTTAAGCGGTGAGGTCCATTCATCTCTCTTCAAGCTTGCATATTTAGAGCGCTTGGATCTCAGCTGGAATTCCTTCTCAGGCATTCCCATCCCTTCTGATGTTGGAAAGCTGAAGAGACTCGCCTTTCTTGATTTGTCTGATGCTGGTTTTGCTGGTGAAATTCCTGTGACACTGGCAAATTTGTCAAATCTAAATTTTCTGGACTTGTCATGGAATTATTATTCTGATCTTCAATTGCAAAGCGCGAGGTTGACGAGCTGGCTAAAGAATCTGACAAGATTGGAATACCTGTCTTTGAGCGATGTGAACATCTCTTCAGCGACAGGAATGGAGGAATGGGCTGAAGTTGTGGGCACTCTGTCCAATTTGAGGCAACTAAGCATGAGCTCCTGTGGGCTTAGAGGACCAATTCCCAATTCCCTTATGAACCTCACCTCTCTCGTCAGTCTAGACCTTTCTAAGAATTCTCTGTCAGCCCAAATACCCGTTTGGTTTAAAAATATAACTTCTCACCTGCTTTCACTTGATCTCTCCTACAATGAGTTGTTTGGTCCTGTTCCTTCCAATCTGTTGCACTCTGCACATCGACTGCAAAAGCTTTGGCTTAACAGGAATGACAATCTTGGAGGAGATATTTCTTTCATTGCACAACAAAGGTCTTCATCGCTACAGAGCATTGATCTTTCAGGAACAAGCATCGGGGGCGAAATCCTGTCTGTTGTTGCAAATATATCATCGCTGAAGCACCTTTTTCTGTCTTCTGCCAACATCGAAGGTGTGATTCCACCCTCCATCGGCAATTTGTCCAAGCTTGAAGAATTGGTCCTGTCTGGCAACAGGTTAACAGGTACAATTCCATCCACAGTTTTTGAGCTTGTTAGCTTAAAGCGTCTTGGGCTCTCTCATAACAATTTAAGCGGCGCCATTTCCCTTTCTGACTTTGATAATTTGACTCGACTAGAAGGATTAGGTCTTTCTTATAATCACTTAACCGTGGATATTAGTTCGACCTGGAATCCTCCATTCAAGAATCTTCAATGGTTAGAGTTGGCTTCATGTAATTTACATGCATTTCCCACCTTTCTTGTGAACCAGTATTACTTAGAATCTCTGGATCTCTCTGCTAATAGTATTGCCAGTGACATTCCCACGTGGATATGGGATCTTCCCTACCTCGAATATTTGAACCTTTCATGCAACCAATTAACGGGCTTGTTACCATCCAAACTGACACCCAAGTCTCTGTCCGAGTTATATTTGCATAATAACAGCTTACAAGGTCGTCTTCCTCTTCCTCCTCCAAATATTCAGATATTAGACCTCTCGCAGAATCACTTCAATGATTCTATTCCTTATGATATTGCCACTTATCTTGCGAAGGCAGTTTATTTATCTCTGTCTGCAAATAATCTCACAGGGGCCATTCCAGATGGCATATGCACTACATACATGAATTGTTCTTGACTTGTCAAAGAACATGTTAAGCAATCATATTCCTCCAAATTTTGTGGAGAATTGTACAAATCTCATTGTTTTGAATTTGGCTGGAAATCATCTCAAAGGTGATATGCCAGAATTGAAAAACCTTGCATATCTAAAGACATTAAATCTAAATGATAACCATTTGAAAATGGGTAGTTTTTCAGCCATTACAAATTGCAGTTCTGTGGAGGTTCTTGATTTAGGAAAGAATAATTTGGAAGGCACCATCCCTGAGTGGATTGAAAATTTATCACAGTTGAAGATTTTGATTTTGAAATTCAATAAATTTCAAGGTAGTATTCCAGTGAAAATATTTGGCCTTCCAAATCTTCAGATCCTAGATCTTTCTTACAATATGCTTTCAGGGACTATTCCAAATAGCCTTTCCAATTTGTATGCAATGGTAAATGCATCACAAAATAGTACAATGCAACTGGGCTCTACAAGATACAATGGTAGTGATAGCAACTATCATATGACAGTTTTCATGAAAGGTTGGGATCTTTCATATGAGGTTGTTTTATCAATCTTGAGAGTGATGGATTTGTCAAATAACAATCTATCTGGCAATATTCCTCCACAAATGGGATCCCTTCAGGGTCTTATAGGTCTTAGCCTTGCAAGAAATCATCTTACTGGTAGAATTCCAAAGACATTGGGAAACATGAGTCAACTTGAATCTTTAGATCTCTCAATGAATATATTGGAGGGAAACATCCCAGTGGAACTTGAAAAGCTCAACTACTTGGAATTCTTGAATCTCTCCTACAACATGCTTGATGGAAGAGTACCTCATGGGGCCCAATTTTTAACTTTTGATGAATCATCCTATTTAGGCAATTCAAATATTTCTGGATTCCCTTTCAACACAACCCACGAGGATTCTCAAGATGAAGGTGGTAAAAGTAATGGAAGAGATGCATTTCAGGCTAGCAACAATGAATCTAAATATTTGGAGATTGATACAATATGGTGGGGAGCGACAATGGGTTTAAGTTATGGAGCAGGCTTCTTCAGTGTAGTTGGATTGTTATATCTCAACAAAAGGATGAGGAAAATAGTTTTTTGACTTTTATGATGACATTATAGGTGCCATGTTTGAAGGCAAATAGATGAAGCTTGTAATTGGATTGTTATCTTTAATTTTTTTCTTAGAAGAATAGTTTTTTACTTTTATGATGGCATTACAAGTGTTATGTTTGAAGGCAAATAGATCAATATAGAAAGTTTTTTTTATTAAAGCATGCATCTATCTTACATTTTGGTTGTAATATATTTTGTATGGTATCTAAATGGTATTTTAAACTCACAAAGTATTTATATATAATAGGTAGTGCTTAACAAAGCTTACTATTATTATTTTTAAATACTTTGAATGGTATCTAAATGTATTTTAAACTCACAAAGTATTTATATATAATGAGTAGTGCTTAACAAAACTTACTATTATTATTTTTAAATAATCATTAGCATTTATATGTTATTCATTGTAAAATGCAAATATGTCTTGTATATTGGATAAAAAATAATTAACTATTAATTTTTTTTTTTCACTTTATTGAAAGAGAAAGTAATAATCCCTATGAGTGTGGTCTACCGGTAAGCTTGCCACTTGACACTTGCATTATAGGTGATGTGAACCGGGTTCAATCCCCATGGTGGATATGTATAAGAAGTATTACTTAAAAATAATAATAATAATAATTATTGAGATATTCATGTATTATTAATTTTTTTTCACTTTATTTGAATTATAATAAGCACTGTATGGTATTATTGTAGTAATGAGAAAATAAATTTGTTTATAAATTCTTAAAACTAATGCTTATATAAAATATTTTAAGTTATGATATTTAAACTAATTTATTTCTAAATATATAATTATTTTAAAATATTTTTATTTATATGAAATTAGATTTAAGAGAAAAAAATCAATGCTCATATCTACATTAAATTTATTTCTATAAAATTTGTTGTGCTTTAGCCTTTATGAAGGCCATCACTAGTGTTTCCTATAGATATTATCACTTGGCCATAGGCTTTGGATTTTTAAGTTGTGGTCATGTAGCAAGTCTTCGTTCATAATTTTCAAAATTTATTGTAGACTTGAATTATGTAGAAGAGTTGGATCTCTCTACTAATAACTAGTGGCATTCCCACAAGGGTACGAGATCTTCCCTTCCTCATTTTTGAAATATTTTATACAACCAAATAATGGGTTTGTTACCATCCAAACTCACACCCTAGTTTATGTTGAGGTTGAATTTGCATAATAATGGATTACAAGGTCATCTTCCTCTTCGTCCTACAAATATTTGAATATTAGACTTCTCAGAATTACTTCAATGATTCTATTCCTTAGCCACTTATCTTGGAAAGGAAAATTATTTATTTATTTGCATATAATCTCACAAGAGCCATTCCAAATGATGTAGTATTAGATACATGTATGTTCTTGACTTGTCAAAGAACATCTATCTCCGACTTCTTGTAATTTAGATGTATTTTCAAAATTTATTGTAAACCAGTGTTACATAGAAGAGTTGGATCTTTGCTAATAGTATTGCTAGTAACATTCCCACATGGGTATGGGATATTCCATACCTTGCATTTCTAAACCTTTCATGCAACCAAATAATGAGTTTATTACCATCTAAACTGACACCCAAGTCTCTCTTGTGGTTGGATTTGCATAATAACAACTTACAAGGTCATCTTCCTCTTCTTCCTACAAATATCTAGGTATTAGAACTCTTTCAAAATATTTTTAATAATTTTATTCCTTATGATATTATCACTTATCTTGGGAAGGTAGAATATTTTATCTATCTACAAATAATCTCACAAGGGTTATTCTAGAAGGAATGTGCTATACATACATGTATGTTCTTGAGTTGTTAAAGAACATGTTAAGAAGTCATATTTCTCCAATTTTTGTGGAGAATTGTGTAAATCTAGCTATTTTGAATTTGGCTAAAAATTGTATCAAAGGTTATATGCTAGTATTGAAAAAACTTGCATATCTAAAGACACTAAATCTAAATGATAACCATTTGAAAAGGGGTAGTTTTCTAGCCATTGCAAATTTTAGTGTTGTGGATATTTTTGATTTATAAAAAATAATTTGCATGACACCATCCTTGAATGGATTGAAAATTGATCATAGTTGAAGATTTTGATTTTGAAATCCCATAAATTTCAAGGTAATATTTTAGTGAAAATATTTGGCCTTCTAAATATTCAAATCCTAGATTTTTCTTATAACATGCTTTAATGTACTATTCTAAACAACCTTTCAAATTTGTATGTTATATTAAATGCATCACAAAGTAGTCCAATGCAACTGGGATATACAGAACCCCCAGTGGTGCTGAAAGTAAATATCATAAGACCATATTTATGAAAGGTTAGGGTATTCCATATGAGGTTGTTTTATCAGTCTTCAGATTCATGGATTTATCAAATAATAATCTATCTAGCAATATTCCTCCATAAATGAGATCCCTTTAGGGTCTTACAGGTCTTACTCTTCCAAGAAATAATCTTACTAGCATAATTAAAGAATTAAGAACAATAGGAAACATGAGTCAACTTGAATATTTGTATCTTTCAACGAATAAATTGGAGGAAAACATCCCAATGGAACTTGAAAAGCTCAACTACTTAGAATTCTTGAAAATCTCAATTCTAATATTTTATGGATTCCTTTTAACACCACCTACAAGGATTCTAAATATTATGGTCACAATAGTAATGAAAGAGATGCATGTCATGCTAACAACAATGAACCAAAATATTTAAAGGTTGAGATAAAATGATGGGGAGTTATAATAGAATTAAGTTATGGATTAAGTTTCTGTAGTTAGTTTGTTATATTTCAAGAAAAAGCTAAGAAAATAGTGTTTGACTTTTAATTGATGCCATATTTGAAGGTAGATAGATCAAACTTGTAATTGAATTATTATAAAAAAAAAATAATAATGAAAATAATAGTTTTGGACTTTTGAGTAATGCTTAACAAAGCTTATTATTGTTCAGTTTTAAAAATTATTTGTATTTATATGCTATTCAATTAAAATGTAAATGTGCCTTGTATATTGGATTAAAATGTTTACCTAATAAATTTTCTTTTCTAACTATATTGAAGAAGCAAGAAAGTAATCATTTAGATACTTTTATGTTTTCATGTATTTAGATTATAATAAGCATTGTGTAGTATCATTGTAGTAATGAGAAAGTAAACTTCTTTACTCATTGTGAAAATTAATGGTTATATAAAATATTTTAAGTTATTATATTTAAATTAATTTATTTTTAAATGTATAATTAATTTTTAATAATTTATTTATATGGAATGAGATCTATGAAAAACATTGTTCAATACTCAAAACTTAGATACAATTTTTTTTAGCTTCAACCATTGTGAAAGTCATCATTAATGGTTCCCTATTGACATTTTCCCTTGGCCTTAGGCCTTGTCTTTTTAAGCTATGGCCTTGAAGAAAATATTCATCCATAATTTTCAAAATTTCTTGTAAACCAGTATTACATATTAGACTTGGATCTTTTTGCTAATAGTATTACTAGTGATATTCTCACATGAATATTTTAAACCTTTCATGCAACCAAATAACGAGTTTGTTACCATTCAAAATAACATCCAATTCTTCCCCTCATGAGTGTGGTCTACCGGTAAGGACACCACTTGCATTATCGATGATATGATGTGACTTGGGTTCAATCCCTATGGTGGATGTGTATAAGAAGTATTACTCAAAAAAAACCATTCAATACTTATTTGGAGTTGTATTTGCATAATAATAGCTTACAAAGTTGTCTTCCTCTTTCGCCTTCAAATATGTGGGTATTAAAACTCTCTCAAAATCACTTCAATGATTCTATTCCTTATGATATTGCCACTTGCCTTGGGAAGATAAAATATTTTATCTTTGTCTATAAATAATCTCATAGGGGCCATGCTAGATGACATGTGCACTACATAAATTTATGTTCTTGTCTTTTTAAAGAATATGGTAAGCGATCATATTCCTCAAAATTTTGTGGAGAACTATAAAAATATCTCTATTTTGAATTTGGCTAAAAATTGTATCAAAGGTGATATGCCAAAATTGAAAAACCTTGCATATCAAAAAACAATAAATCTAAATGATAACCATGTGAGAAGGAAGACAATATTTTAAATTTGTATGCAATGGTAAATACATCACAAAATAGTCCAATGAAACTAGGCTATATAGAATACGATGGTTCTCAAAGTAAATATCATATGATAATTTTCATGAAAGGTTGGGATATTCCATATGAGGTTATTTTATCAATATTCATGTTAGCAAATGCTTAGGTTCGCAAATAAATTCTCATTAAAGGATCAAAGAAATTCAGACCATAGCTCATAAATTCAGCACAATAAGTTCACATATAAGAAAAATTACTTACAATGCAATACAAATTAGTGCAATATTTTTTTGTTACATTTCTCATTGCCATGCTTCCAATATATACATTTCTATTTTGGAGTTTTACATATTCATAAGACTCTTAAATTCTTTAATCTTCCTTTTCAACTAATTCTTCACAATATATATATTTCTATTTTGAAGTCTTTATATATTCATAAGACTCTTGAATTCTTTACTCTTACTCTTCAATTAATTCTTCACAATATATATAATTCTATTTTAGAGTCTTTGTATATTCATAATACTCTTGAATTATTTACTCTACTTCTTCAATTAAATTTTAACAATACATACAATTCTACTTTGAAGACTCTTGAATTCTTTACTCTTCCTCTTCAATTAATTATATTTTGAATTCTTTATTCTTCTTCAACTAATTCTTCACCTTTTCCTATCTCACTAAAAGTATGTTCTTTCATATTTTTTATTAAAATAATACTTTATTATGCTTCTAATAATTCTAAACATCTAATAATAACTAAATACTCCGATGAATCCTATACACGTAGCATTAACAAAATACTTTGCAAAATACTTCCACGATACAAATAATGTAATAAACTCCAAACACCAAACACGAAAAACCATATTACATTAATTTGTATGAAGTCAAAATTGTATCTTGAGGTATAGGTGAGGATGGCAATGTAGTGCAAAGTATTTTTTTTTATATTTTTTCTCATCCAGGTCATTTGATTTTGCTTTACTCTGTAGCAGTTTTCTCACAATGTCCGTGTTTGTAGAAGAACCCGGTTCAATACACTGTAAAAGATGATTGTGTAACCAGTCCAAAGTTTGAGGAAAATTTGTGGTAGAGATATTGACCACTGTCATACCCTGTGATTTAAATGAGCAGAGATAATCTTGAATTGTTTTCAGTGTATCAAACGTCTGCCTCGAGTTCGCATCGGTTGTATTCTGTGACAGTAGGGTGCTTATCAAAGAATCCAACCCTGTTTCTTGCTTATCAAAGAACTCAACCCAGTTTCTTGCACTTCATAAGCTAGAACCTAAGGAACATTTTTAAACCCTTTTTTCTGATCTTCAGTCTTCACAAATTCTGTATAGTATTTTTTTTTGGAAAGGCAATAGCTGCGGCTATGCCTCTTAATGTACAGGAACTCTCTCCTCTAATCTCGCCCTAACTTTTGCAAATTCTACGGGAAATCCATGCAATTCAAGCAGACGGTCTCTACTCTCTAACTCCCCTACACTCTTCACAATTGGGTCTGTTAAAATGAGGATAAGGCCCCTCATTCAAGGAGACCAATTTGTTGGGATTCGATATGTATCTTACTTTTGGACCTACCAAACATGCAAGGTTTTATATCTTCTGTTCTCCTAAAACCCCACAGGATTTCTTATAACCTTGACAAACGGAGGATACATTTTGACTTGTTTTAGTTGAACTTGTTCTGCATTTCGCAAAGTCGTGACCACTAACGTCATTTCCAAACTCCTTGCTTCATTATATTTCTTCACTTCAACTGATCCACACATATGCTCTTGATCTAACGTGTTACTCAAATTGCTGATATCTTCAACCTTTGTTTCTCATAAAATTGCATGGGAGTTTCCACTTCTCTGCCTTTTGTCTGAACTTCTGCTTTATTTCTTTAAGATTGAACCAATTGCTTCATTTCCAGGCACCTCGCTTTTAACTTCATCAAAATGCTCCAATTTTTTCCCCAGACAGCTTACTTGCAGGTTCTTGAACTAAATCACTACCCAGCTAAATAAGCTTCTGACTACTAGTACTAAATGTGGACATATTGCCACGATTACCTTTTAAAACTTCACGGCGTATCTGAAGGACGCCAAGAGATTCAATTCCAGGATCTTGGGTCGTACTTGTGCTGCAATCAATAACTTTGTTTCGAAGCCTCTGCCCAGTGTTAAATATCTTCAGCTTTCTTTAAATAATCTCTTTTCAACCTTAATGACTCCTCACCCTCTTAAAACTTCTAAATTTCTTTTCAAACCCCAATTCTCCTCCACTGTGCGAATGTAATAAAAATAAAAATAAAAGCAACATTACATTGTAACATGCTTTAATCTTTTTTTTCTCCCCCCCCTCTCCTCTTTTTTTTCGGCCCCCCCCCCCGCGCCTCCTCGTTCCTCCGCGGCGCGGGGGGTTGTTCCCTCTCCCCCCTCCCAAATACAACATATTTTCTTCCGGCACGATTCCCTTCTTCCCCTCTCTCCACAATTTACCTCATCACCCACACTTTTTTTTTACAACACCCCCCAACCCCAACCCAACCCCTACCACAATCCCAAACCCAACCCCACTCACCCTCCACCCCCCCCCCAAAAAAACCTTCAACAAGAGATTCTAACGTGGCTATGATACATGTGTCTTCTTTCTTTTAACAAGTTGCTCTCTTCAAGATTATTCTCTTAAACTTCTCTCCTTTCTTCTTACAAGTTGCTTTCTTCAAGCTTGTTTTCTTAAACTTCTTCTCTTCTACTTTCTTCTTACAAGTTGTGTCCTTCAAACTTGCTATTTTTTTCTTATTTTTGTTGTTAACAAAATAACATTCCTCATTCTCCGTCTATCCTCCTGCAATTTTTAGCACTCTATCTAGTTGGCTATCTTCTCATTCTCTAGTCTTCTACTCAATTTCTCCATTCTTTCTAAACTCTAGCTTGCTTTCAACTTCTAAAAAATACAACTCAGACAATAGTGGCTTTGATACAATTGTTAGAAAATATCTAGGTTCACAAATAAATTCTCATAAAAAGATCAAAGCAATTCAGGACATAACTCATAAATTCAACACAATAAATTCACATATAAGAAAAATTACTTACAATGCAATGTAAAGTACTGCAATGCTATTTTGTTGCATTTCTCATTGCCAAGCTTTAAATATATATTCTATTTTGGAGTTTTTACATATTCATAAGACTTGTATACTCTTAGCTCTTCCTCTCCAACTAATTTTTCACCTTCTCATATTTTATGAGAGACATGTCCTTTCATATTTCTTATGAGAGCAATAATTTATTATGCTTCTAATAATGAAAAACACTAAATTATTACTAAATACCAAATATTTACAAGACTCCTACACACTACATTAATCATTTAAAAAATACTTCCAAGGTACCATGTAATGTAATAAACCCCAACACTTTCGAATGATGGATTTATTCACTAGCAATATTCATTGAAACATTGGACTCCTTCAAGGTCTTATAAGTCTTAGTCTCTCAAGAAATTATCTTATTGGTAGAATTCTAAAAACATTGGGAAACATAAGTCAAATTTACTCTTTGAATATTTCAATGAATAAATTATAAGGAAACATCCCAATGGAATTTGAAAAGCTCAACTACTTGGAATTATTGAATCTCTCCTACAACATGATTGATATAAGAGTACACTATGGAGGGCAATATTTTCCATTAAATGAGTGATCTTCTCAACCAATTCAAATATTTTTGGGATCCCTTTCAACACAACCCATAAGGATTCTCAAGATGAAATTAGAAAAAGTAATGTAAGAGTTGCATGTTTTGCTAGAAACAATGAATCAAAAGATTCAAGATGAAGGTGGCAAAAGTAATGGAAGAGATGCATGTCATGCTAGCAACAATGAATTAGAAGATTTAGATATTGAGATAATATGTTGGGGATTAGCAATGGGGTTAAGTTATGGATTAGGCTTCTTCATTTTAGTTGGATTGTTATCTTTCAACAAATGGTTGAGAAAAGTAGTTTTTGACTTTTATGATTGTATTATTCATGCCATGTTTTAAGGTAGACACATAAAAATATAAGCTAAAATATAGATTTTTATTTATTAATTTTTGTGATTGTATTATTCATACCATGTTTTAAGGTAGAAACACAAATATGTAAGCTAAAATATAGAGTTTAATTTTGAAGAGTGACAATAGGGTTAAGTTATGGATTAGGCTTCTTCATTTTAGTTGCATTGTTATCTTTCAACAAAAGGATGAGAAAAGTAGTTTATTATTTTTATGATTGCATTATTCATGCCATGTTTGAAGGTAGACATACAAACATGTAAGATAAAATATGAAGTTCACTTTATTAAGGATTTTAACACACAGATTCACACACACCCTGCCATGGTTTAAACATAGGTCTCCTCTAGGAGTTCTCAAAACCAAACCACTATGGGGTCCCACATGGATACACATTATAAATATTATATTTTAATACAATGAAAAGGATTATGGAAAAAGGTAAAGTAGTTTTTAACCTTGACAAGTTTATAGGCTATATGAAATGATCCTAATATCTCACAGGATTCAAACCTTGAACCTCTATTTAAATTTCTAAAGTCTCTACCATTGGATTGCTTAAGTTGTAAATACATTAATATATAAGCTAAAATTAAAAGCTTGCTTAATTGAAGCATTTAAAGTTTTTTTAATAATTAATATACTTAACACAAATTTTAGTTTTAAAATTAGATATTCTAACACATATCTTCCTTCTAGGCAATACCAATGGACCTTTCATGCCTAGAGATACAAAATAATTGGATAATTAATTTTTTTTAAATGCAATAAAATATTTTTAAAATATTTGTAAGTTTTTATATGGATATATAGAAGAGTAATTACAAAATTAATTTGTTTATTTATTATAAAAATTTAAAGTCATATATGGTTGTAATTCTATGCAAAGATGAAGACAAGATTATCATCTAAAAGCCTTATTATACCTTCCATATTTTCTCTTCTTGGATTACTTCTCAAATCTCCATCCATGTTAATATTTCCAATACCATTAGGAGGGGCTTGTTAATGATCATATCAATGAATTAGAAACCTTTATTTTTAAGGATTTATTTTTATCCATTTATCCAAAGAAATCTTCATCTTATCAAGAATACTATTTCACTATTAAGATCGGGAGGAGGGGACTTGCATTACATACTGGATTTTTTCCTTACTATTAGTTAATATCCTCTACCAGATATAGTAAATATAATTTTGAATGTCTTTGAAGATCATGTTTCTTATTACTTTTCAAAGATTTCAAAGTAGTAAATACATGCTAACCCATACCATATCCTTCATAAAACTATCTGCACCATCCATTGTGGGCCAGGTATGCCAAGCTTGTTCAAAGAAAGTGAACACGTGAGCTCTAAAATCTAAGAAGGAGGTCAATATTTTCCATAGCTAGGTAGTCAAGGGACAATAAATAAAAATGTGATCTAGAGTCTCTCCATCTATGCAACACATAACACATCTATAGGGAATAAAAAGACCTCATTTCATCAACTAATATCTTGTAAGGACCTGCTTATGGAAAATAAGCCATATAAAAAACCTCACTTTGGGCCATAACAGTAGCTGCCAAATTTTATTGAAGACATCAATATGAGGGTTGGAAATATACTAACATGTTGAGGAATATCCCAAGGATACTATATAAAAACCCTTAGAATGAGGAATTCAACCAAAAGAGTCATTTGTTTGAGACTAAGAAAGAGATCAAGCTTTAAGAACTATCTGAATAACTTCCTTTTGATCCTCCAATACCATTAGAGGCCACTAAATAGTTCGAAGACACACTCTTTCATGCCAAAAACCATACATAATGTTCTTGTAATAGTGGGGAACTTTCACCCACCCTTCCCTATAAAGGTTTTTTGTGAGAGGTCTCCATTTAGGAAATTATTGAATCAATAGGGAATGCCCATCCCAAGACTTAATCTAAAAATTTACTTGGTGGTCATTGTTGATAATCAAAACAATTGCATCTTGATCAATGTTTCTCCCATCCTCAACATTGCTAGGATCAAAGATCCTCTACTAAGTGGTTGATATTTGGTGAATTATTTTGGTAATCTATTTTCAACATATTCAACTCTCAAATTTTGAGCCCAAAATGCATGAGAGGTGTTGATTAGCCACCATTATAATCTAGCTATCAATACATTATTTTTATTTATTACTAATATAGGACCTAGTCCACCTATTTTTGGAAAGCATAACTTCTTCCACTTCACAAATGCGCATTTGCATTTTGCTTTTCTATAAAAAAAATTGATTGATTTTATCTAACTTTCTCAAGACAACTTTAGGGATATCAAAGACATATGAGACATATATAGGAATAGATTTAAGGACTGATTTTACCAAATTGAGTCTACCTCTAGAAATATCCAAGGATTGGTCTAATTATCCAGTCAACACTTTATCCTCTCTATCAATCACATCCATTCTTTCCTTTTTTTGCCTAAAAGTTTTTAGTGAGCCTCTTAGATAGGAAATTAGAAGAGAAGCTCATTTGAATCACAAGATATTAAGAATCATAGTTTCCACTTGGGTAGAGTAATGAAATAAGATCTTCAATTTTTCCTCAATAATCAATTGTCCTATGACTATCAAAAAGAAATTTAAAATATTCTTGAACCTAGACACCTCTCCCAATTATGCATGACCCAACAAGGTTGAATCATCCATAAGCTATAGGTGGGATAGCATATAGGCTCTAGAGGCTATTGTAATTCTCTAAAAATATCGATTTTTTTTGTCTTTATAGGTAAGATGACCCAAAAATTATGTCAGTATTATGAATAGGTAAGGAGAAAGAGAATCAGCTCACAAAGAATCCTAAAATTTGTAAATAAATGAGATGAAATACTATTGATAAGCACTCTATAGGGGGCAAGAAATACTACCTTCAAAACAATCTATCCAATATTGAGAAAAAACAAATTGCCTTGGAACCTGAAAAACAAAATATTAATCTATCCTGTCATAAGCCTTGGAAAGATCCAAATAAACAAATATGGAAGAGGATATCTAGGATTGCATAGAATGTAAGGCTTTCTAGCTCAACACTTTCTCATCTGCAATCTCTCCCTCCCAAGATACCTCACTCTAGAAAAATTATTTTAGGGAGAAGAGGTTTTAATCTACCCATCACCTTCATAATGATTTTAAGGACATTACATAATGCTATCAGTCTTAAACTAAAAAATTGTTCAAACTCTTGATATTTGGCAGTGAGCACAATATAAAATTTATTCATTTCTTTACGTACTTATATATAAAATTAAGGTACATTTATTTTATTTTGATATAATTTTTATTAAGATGATAATAATACTTTTAAGTATCATGAAATAAAGATAAATAAAATACAATCACATGAGGGAAGCCCAAGTTTAAAATATAGAATTTGATATACATGTATAATCAATTTAAAATTATTAAGATGATATATTTGTTACCATGGGAATAGGGGAGAAGGCACTATTTTGTACATATTCATGGGATCAATACCCACCTAGCATTGTTGAATTCCCAAAACTACAAACAACAAAAAAACCATGGAAAGCATGGGTTGGATCAAGACTGAAAGTTATTTCAACACCAATTAGTTGGGGGATTATAGGTTTAAGCAATTTAAAAATTTGCATGAGTGGCCAATTCCAATCCCTTAGGAATTTACACCCATCATGACTAAAATATTGGTAGAAATATTTCTCATTAGTAGATATGAGGAGGATGAATTAGCTTAGGGCTATGGGAGCCTTGGAGTCTACGTAGTGAAGGATGGATATGATACGATCCTTCCAGAATATCTTCCTCATGCATATCAAGTTGATATTTTGGAGAAAGATATATCGGTCCAAGGGTTGGTCAAATTTAAACTTCTTTGCCTAGCAGTTCATGCACAATGAAATTCTTACTTTTTATAATATGAGATGTAGGGAAATTTTTGGTCCATCCCAATGTGTTTTATACTACAAAAGTGAGGAAACATCTAACCACTTGATGTTTGAGTGCCCATTCATGCATCGAATTTGGGAGAGATGCTTTTTAACTTACAAAATCCAAGTCAATGGTGATTTGAATTGGATTAATATTTGGGAAATATGGAAGAGGAGAATATTAAAATCTAAAAATTTTCATATCAGGTGGAAGCTTAGACTAAAATTTATTTTATGGTAAGTGTGGTTGGAGAGAAATGGAAAAAATATTAGAGAATCCTTTTCATCCTTGGATGGCATTTGGTAGGTCATTTAGAGCAAAGTCATAGAATTTGTGGTAATGTATGCTAAAGAAAAATATTAAAATGATATAGGGATGATGAAGAATGAAGTTAAAGTGCAAGAGGTATATGATATATCTAGTTGGAAAACACTCTCAAAAGGTTGGATTAAAATTAATACTAATGGAGTTGTAAAAGCCAACCTGGGTAGAGCTGGAATTGGAGTGGTCTACAAGAATCATGTTGGGATAATAATATATTGAGAACTTTTGGACCTGGGGAGGGCTACAAATAATGAATTAGAAGCCTAGCTATCAAATCTAATTCTATTTAGGTAGTAAGATAAGGTTATATGAGGATAATCATAGAATTACATTCACAAATCTTGGCAGGAGGTCTAGATTACATGAGGAACTTTTCCTTGGAGACATGGAGGTTGAGGATTCTTATCATCCAAATTAAGGAGTTTTTAAGGAAATTAGATGATATGATTTCAATTTATGGGGGTATAGCTTTGAATAAAATAGTATAATTCCTAGCTAAGATGAGTATCGAGAAGGAGGTAAGGGTTTAGTGGCATATTGATATGGCTATTGAGGATGAGAGGATTAGGCAAGTTGGTGAGTAAATGCAATGTTTGGCTAGTTTGAATGGTCATTATAAACATATGGTTTAGGATATTTGACTCCTATGCAAATATCCTTTTAGTTTTGTAATCAAAAGTGGATAGTTCTTAGGATCTTGGGTTTTAGAGTTATGGAAGTTTGTTGAAAATTTAAAAGGAGAAAGTAGGTGCTCTTGTTGGCTAAGGTTGGGAGGAGTCTCATACCAAATTTTAAATAATCTTGTTTGAATATAATTTTTTCAAATTATTAACATGGACTATTGTTTCTAGCAAGAAAACCCATGGAGCTAAGTAGTAGAAAGCTTCTGTTTTCACTATGCAACCTGCTCCTACTCCTTGGGACATGCAAGCTTCTACTAAAGATGTTTAGACTCCTATTGATACGGCCCTATGATTTTTGGTATGCAAACCCCAGTTCCACTAGTATCACAATCTCTTTGGTCAAGCCCTTATTTTTCCTCAATGATAGTGGCTCCAGATAATTATTTAGTGGAGGAGGGTCGGGCATTTAAGGTTCGTCACTCTCATAGCCCTGTTCAAAATGACAAACATCGACAACTAAATAGTGATGCTCTCCACGCGACCTCCAACTCTTATGGATCACTTGAAGGTTTGGATGATGCAGAGGATGTCATGGAGATCATGCATCCTAAAAAATCCCAATGATTTTCTTCTCATAGAATGTTTGAGGATTGATGGACCCGATCTAAAAATATTTTGTCCGAATAAGATGTCAAATATTTCTTGAGTGCATGGAAGCCTCAATTTTTTATGTCTGCAAGAAGTTAATATTTCTAATTTCAATTTGCGGTGTGGATTGAATTTTTGTGGCCATAAGATGTCTCTTTTACCACAAACCATTCCTCAATCATAGAGGGACTCATCACTATCCTTGCACCTCGATTACAGAAGAATATTGTGACCTGGGGTGTTGACCCATCCAATCAAGTTTTTTGGCTTTTGCTTGAGATCTACAAAAAACTATTTGGGGTGGTTAATGTGTATGCCTCGAACATCGCTTCTGATCGATGTGAGCTATGGAGATGGCTTGCCATGAATTTTCTATTTGCCACTTGGATGCTCTGTGGAGATTTTAATATGGTGGAGAAAGATTCTGATAAGGTCAGTAATGCCCCAATGCAGTGGTACTTAGGTGAAAGGGAAGCTTATTTTTTTATGAAAAACAAGCTTCACCTTTATGAACCTAATTCTTGCTTCTCACCTTCTAACTTTCCTCAAGCTCTTTGGTACACCTAGTCCAATTTCCAGGCTGCTTCTACCAAGGTTTTGGAAATATTGGACAAAGCCATGATTTTTGAGTGTGACAACTTTTAGTTCTCCTATATTTTGCCTTCTTTGTCGTATGTGATAACTTTCTCTAGTACTACATTATTTGATCATTAATCTATTTTATTCTCGGTGGCAAAGTTAAGATTTCAACCCAGAGTGCATTCTTCACAATTTTACATGAATGTTTCTTTTTTTACATAGCTTTAGCATGAAAGCTCATATGTACTACATTTGAAATTTGATTCCTAGACCTAATGGTATTTTTGGAAGGATTTAGTGGTGGAATATTGCCATTCAATGAACCACTAAGGTGATGTGGACTTTGGGTGTTGAAGTTGCAAAGAGATAAAAATAAGCTAATTCTACCTTATAGAGTGAGCTATCCAAAGTCTGTCTCAGGATTGAAGCCTCTCCTTTTAGCTCTCTTGCTCAGTACCAAGTTTCTTCCATTTGACATGAGCTAAAAAAGTCTTATTTGTATGAAGCCAAGGGTGCTCAATTACGTGCTTGAATGCATTGGCTCAAAGTGAGGGATAGAGTTACCAAGTATATTTTCAACGCCTTAGACCTTCTACCCAGAATTCCTAGTTTCAAGCCATTCAAGTTGATGGGCATAGATTCATAGACCTTACAAATATTTTCAAAGCCTTTGTTTCACATTATCAAGGTGTTTTTTCTTCTCAAACCCTTGATTATGCTAGAAGGCAAGCTCTTGATGATTGTACCATTGTTATCCCCAACAAGCTTTCTCCTAAGAAAATGATATTCTGTGACATTCCTCTTTCTCTGGAATATATAAAAAATGCCTTGTCACTCATGGCCAATGATAAGGCACCTGGTATTGATGGCTTCCCATGTGAATTCTACAAAGAATTATGGGATATGCTTGGTTTTGATCTCCACAAAGTGTATCTTGAAGCCCTGCAATGTGGTTCATTGGGTTCCATTATTAACAAAGGCAATGTTAAATTTATTCCTAAGTATAGATACCCTGAGCTCATCACCAATTCGATGCCAATCACCCTGCTTAATGTGAGCTATAATATTATTTCCAAAGCCCTTGCACTTAAGCTTAAATCTCTCCTACATTTGATTTTTAGACATGAATAAATTGGCTTTGTTCAGGGAAGATAAATTCTTGATAATGTTCTTGTTGTTTGTGAAGGTATGGAGTGGGTAAGAAATTTTGAACAAGATGCTTTATTCATTAATATTGACTTTGAGAAGGCCTATGATAAGATGGAGTGGTACTTCATCACTGCCATGCTTCAAGATTTGGTCTTTGGGCCAATGTTTGTGAGCACCATTCTTATGTTATTTCAAGATGCTTTAGCTATTCTTACTTTGAATAATAGTCAATCTCAGTCAATTTCTCTTGGTCATTTTGTAAGACAGGGGTGCCATCTTACTCCATCTCTTTTCATTCTTGTTGCAAAGGCTTTTGACTATTTGTTGGTCCATAAGGTGGATCAAGGATTAATTAGGGGTATTGCTCTCCCCAATTCTGATTGTGAGTTGGTCAATGGTCATTTTGCTGATGATTATTTTTAACGCTTCGAGAAGATGAGAAATCCCTTTCCTTGGATATTAGTTTCTTAGAGGTGTTCTATTTAGCCTCTGGTTCTTCTATTCAATGGAAAAAAACCTCCTATTTTTGGTAATCTCAATCCCAGCTACCATGCTGGTTGCGTCATTTCAAATGGACTTGGATTCAGTCGGGTGAGGTGTTTAAATTTTTTGGAATTCCTTTTGTGTTTCATGGTTTCTCTGCCCAATTGTGGTAGTATGTTATTGAGAAAGTGGACAAGAATATTTCTTAATAGACTAGTAAAAAAATTTCTATGGTAGGAAAATTTTAGATTTGTTCTAAGATTTTAGCCACTACCCATGTCTATTATTCGTCTTGCTGGGTTCCATCCAAATATTGTTATAAAAATCTAGATAAGATTATGAGAGATTTCTTGTGGGCTAAAGAGTCTATAAAACAAGGTTTTCATTGGGTAGCCAATATTGTTTTCCCAAGGACTATGAAGGCATGGGTTTCTTTGATTGTCACTGAAAAGGTTTTTCCCTTTGTGCTAAATGGATCACTCGATCTTTAATTGAGGATGAATATTAGAAAGTTTTGATCAGGCATTGCATTTCTTATGGTTTGCTTTAGGAGAAGAAAATTTGGAAAGGGGTGGGATTGCAATCCATTCTTATTGCCCCTATCCCTGTTAAAGTTAAAGGTTCTTTTGTCATTCAGAGTATTTGGAAATCCTGGGAGGACTTCAAACCCTAGATCAGTTGGAAAGGGGATTTTTGTAAAGTAGATGCCTCTTTGCATTCCATGAATATTTGGTGGTCTTCTATTATCACTTGGTAGAGATCTCCCCTGGCTCTAGTGTAGTGGGTCAGAGCGGAGAGGTTCTATAAGCATGGTATTGCTTCCATTTTTTATTTCTTATCTCGACATACCAATATTTTGATACCCTAGGAAATTTTTCGTTAAATTCATAATTTAAATCCTGGTGATAGAGATACTTATGAGGTGGTTATTGATAGTATTTCATTTTCTATTTGGTGCAAACTACATAAGAATTTTTAAAAACCCTGATGGTCATATTGGTGTTGGCCAGGGGAGCTTCTTGTTTTGCAATATAAAGCTCATCTAGTTTACAAATGGCTCACCTCGCAAGTTTCAATGGTTGATAAGCTCACTATGAGATGGGACTTAGTCTCTCTTCCCTCCCAATGGAATAAGAGGTTTCAGATTGCTTGGGATACTTATATTGAACCTAAACAAAGTTTTTTTCTTGGAGCCTCTTGCACTAGGGGTTACTTGTTGGTAATAGGCTCAAGCATCTAGGTTTTCATAATCCCATTTGTCCAGTTTGTGGACAGGTGGAAGATTTACTGCATATTTTTTGGTTTTGTGATCGGGCTCAGTCGACCTGGGAGTGGCTTGAAATTTTTATATCTTTTATGCAAGAGGATTTTACCTGGGTGCATGCTATTTGGGTGGCCCTATTACTTTTTCCTTCAACTTGGGTGTTGTTTGGAATATTTTTAGAATTGGTACCTTGTTTTATCTTTGGAAGTCTCGAAATAGAGCTATTTTTTAGCAAGATGTTGGGTGTGTCTTCTCTATTGCTGATAAATATACTATATTATTTTATTATTGGTTACAGATTCAAGTATAGGTTAAAAATTACATGTGGAGTTGTAGTACCCTCATGGATCATTGGGGTAATGCACCCTGCACTATGAGTCATTTGCCTCTTACTTCCCCTTTTAGGTCCTAATTTTCAACTCATCGGGGGACCCATTGCCGAGCACAACCCTCTGCCACCAGACACTAGTCCTAGCCCTCCCAACAACACAAATGTGTAGAATCTAGAGCTAGAGGTCTGTCTCACCCGACCTCTAGTTGGGATGTTCAGCCTCCTGAGTAAGATGATGCCCTTGGTTGGGGTGAAATTGTACCAAATGCACAAACTTGTACTATTAGTGGTACTACTGCTGATGGCTAGGGGGCTTCGAATTCTTCAACCATTGGATGGACTTATGAACTTATGGAGGAAAACTTTAGGACTTCCACTTGGTAGTGATTTCTCGGACCTCTTTCTTTATGAATGCATATTTGATGTTGTTTTGGCGGTTGTTTTTTGGTAAGTAAGAATCTTCATTAATTATCGGGTTTTACAGGTTAACCCAAAACCTATTACAAAACTCAACCTTATGCTGATGTTGCGGATCCTAGTCATCCTAAGGACATCCTTTCCTTTACTATTTTTGGCCTTCCTAGAATGCCTTGCCAGCTGGGTAGAAACAAAAACTAACCATAACTATTAACAGTGCTGACACAGATAAGCAAACCGCTTTCAAAAACTTAACAAACAAAGAAAAAACTTTTGCCATAAGAGGATTGCTTCCTCTGTACAATACGTAAAATAAAAATGAAACCGCCAAGGCCTGGGGATCCTCAGGCCTCATCTTCGACATCTTCCTCGAGCTCCTCTTCCTTCTCATCATCTTCTTCCTCGTCATCATCCTTGACCTCCACTTTTGGCATGTATCCCTCATTGAAGAAAACCTGAGTCAAAGTATCGTGGGCCTCCTACATCTGGTGAATGATGCTTGCATAGGATTTCAAAACAAAACGTTTGAGGACCATGATGGTAGGTCCCTCGTCCTCCACGTCGCTCACACTTGCTTTGGAGCTCCCTTGAATTTTTTGATTTTTATCCTCAAGGACGATCTCATTGTAGGTTCCTCGATTCTCAACTTTTTCTTCACCGTCCCTCATCTACTTATTGGTTCCTCCACTCTATTTTTTTCTAGAGACATAGAAGCAGGCTTGTTGGTGCATGGGCTAGCTCTAGCTCCTGAGCTTTCTACATGGTGACTAGGCAATACCTCCTCAATGATAGGAGGTTCAGGGTTAGGAGCCATAGCCAACACCCACTTGTATATTACCTTGAACAGTCCTTGGTGCATCGACATAGCAGACCCCCTCTTACTGCGACAAGCATTAATAGTATAATTCATCGAATTCATCAAAAATTATGGAATACTTATCGGGTTGACATCCCGAAAGAAATTCACAAAATCATAGTGGAAACTAAGCAGAGTTTTTTTGGGATCCCTCCTCCGTGACAAATTCCATTATGTTCTTCATAACCCCATTCCATGGGGTGGGCAAATCCATTCTCGTCAGTCCATTCTTAGCTTCCTTAAATATTTTGGGGTTATCTCTAAATTCCTTCAACTCAACCTCCCAGTGATGCTTTTAACGATGGATGGACCGTCCTCTCACCGTTTGCCCTGTCACCGCCACGAGCATGTTGACGTCAATGACGATCTCTCTTCCTCGAATCTCCACCTTCCCATCTTCCCACGTATCCATCACCGCCTGGGTGATATCCTCCTCTGCCCCTGAGAAAAGGTCAAAGAATTGGGTGAACCTTCGCTCAGTAAGGATGGCCTAGGCAATAGGTTCCATAATGACCATGCTAGGTTTGACGTACATAATCTTGTTGTTTACAGGCCTCCTCATCGCAGCTCTCTCAATCTCACTCTAGCTTGTGCTCCATGATTATCCTCCTTTACCAAAACTAGGAAGGTGGTGGGACTTAAAGTTTTTTTGATGTGTGTAGGACCCTTCCTTGTTAGGAGTGCTAGCTATGGGAAATGACCACCCACCATCCTCCAAATGCCTATTTTTCTAGCTGTCCTTAGCTCCCCTCATGTCAATGTGATTCGAAATTGCCTTTGTTGCACACATGACAAAGCTTTAATTAGGAGTGTCGTGCATAGGAAAGGGCCACCCCTCTTTCTCTACCTGTGTCTCCTATCACCTTGCCTTATCTTTTAGCCTTGTCAACCTGCAAATCATCTCCTTGTCATCATGATTTGGATATGTTTTCATCATAGTTACCACACACTTAACAATGCCTTCATTAACATGTGTGCCCTGCATGGGGAAAGTCCACTCGTCATCCTCTATTTGGAACTCACGCTAAGTGGCCCTTCTGGTCAGTCTTGTCAGCATTCTCATGATCCACATATCAATGTGATTTAGATCCATTTTCTTTGCATGCTTGGCTAAGTTTGAATTCCACGTAATGGGGGTCTGTGCACCATAGACCTCCACACTGTCACCTGGACTCTGGCCAATGATCTTCATCCTTCCACCATGGGGCCACCTATTATCATGAGTGTTTTGGCTCGGGACTATGCTTGCCTTGTAATATTTTGGATTCTTGTCCTTACATTTTTTGTCGCTTGCCCCTTCCAAGATATCTATCAAAATTGTCCAAGGATTTAAAACCGTCAGTTTTGGTTGAGTTGGTAAAGAACCCCCGTAGCAGTCATGGACCACGTGGGAGTTGTACACCCTTCCACTGCCCACCTTAAGTAATGGATTGCCTATCATTGCAAAGGATATCTTCAACTTCACATGGCACGTCATGCGTCCACGTTATCAAACTACTAGCATCAACTCCAACATTGGCTAGTTTATCAGCAGATCTATTCGCCTCACGAAAGACATGATGAGCCCTCTTATCTTGTCTGGTATCGAAAATGATCCTTGCCTCATGGATGACGGTATCAAACCTCCATGGATGTTTTTTCCATTGGTTAGGAGGTTAATAATGATCATTGAATTACCTTTGACCATAAAATTGTCTTGGATCTCCTAGACCACCTGTAACCCCCTCCAAAGCGCTCTTGCTTCTGCCTAGTTATTGGTTCTGGTTCCTAATGGTTCAACAAAAGCCATCACCAGGTTTCCTTGATGATATCTGACTACTCCTCCAGCTCTTACCCTTCAAGGATTCTGCTTAGCTGCACCATCAAAATTTAGCTTAAACCAGTCCCTAGGGGGTGGCTCCCAAATGATACTATTTTTAGGATTGGGCTTTTGAACAGAAGACATCTCATCAGGAGGGATACCTAAGGAAAGAGCAATTTGTTTTTCCAGAGGAGGATCTGCTTGATTCTCTACAGATAGGATACTAATATTTTCTTTCACAAAGGTAAGAATTCTATTAAGGATGGTCTTAGGACTGTGCTTGGAATCCTTAAAAGCTCTATGGTTCCTTTCTAACCAAATTTACCATAGGAAATGGTGCCAACAAATCTTCCACAGGAACTTGAGTTGATGGGGCCATTGTTGGAAAACTTTAGTAATTGAGGCCAACTTAACCCAAGAGATCCTAAAGGCTTGGAAAAGCCTATCAAGGATAGAATTTGCCACCAGATACTCTAGAAAGAGGTGTTGGATCGATTTCCACCCTGCCCTGCACATGTAACACCGGTTAGCAATAATCATTCCTTTTGTCAACATATTGTCCATGGTAAGAATATTTCCTTGAATCACAAGCCAGGTGAAAAAGGATATTTTGGGGATCAAACCCTTGATCCAAACCAACTACGGCTGAATCTGGTGATCCTCGGGGTTAAGGAGAAAATTGTAGGTGGATTTGATCATGAAATATCCAATCTCCATCTCTTCCCATGCTAGATGATCTTATACTTCCCCCGTGGGGATAATATCCTGGCTTAAAATATTATGAAGCTCTTCAGACTCGGCTTCAAAGCCCTGCACCCTGATATGTTTCCATCTGGGGATATTCTTGTCCTGCCTGATATAATCTACCACCCTTTGCCCTATATGTTGTTCCCTGTGTTCTTGGATCCTAGCCAGGTGGGGGTTCTGGGATAAGGCCTCAGATCTATCCCACCTATCTTCCCAAAATTTGATCTTTTACCCCTTACCTAAAATCCATCTAAGTCCTTTCTTGACTAAATCTCTATTGGTTAGGATTGCTTTCTAAAAGGTCGATCCCCTGTTTAATAGGTTTTCATTGAGGAAGTTTGATCCTTGGAGGTATTTCCTCCTAACTATGGTTGTCCATTCGTTTTCCATAGTTGCCAGTAGCCGCCATGCTTGTTTAGCTAATAGTGCAGTATTGAGGTGGGCCATTATCCTCAGACCTAACCCCCCATATGCATTGGGTTTGCACACCTTGTTCCAGCCTACTAAATGGATCCTTTTTTTATCTTTCGTACCTGACCAAAGGAAGTTTTTTTGAAATTGCTCAATATTTTGATATACCTTTCTTGGAGCTCTGAACACAGATAAGAAGTATACCGGGATGCTTTGGAGTGAGGCCATGGTCAAGACAACTTTGCCTGCCTGAGATAATAGATGTCCTTTCTAGCCATCCAACTTTTTTTGGATCCTCTCCAGCACAATATTCCACATGGCTCCTTTCGGGTTCCCAAAAAAAAGGGGCAGGCCTAAGTAGGAAGTGGGAAGAGTCGCTATCTGACATTCCAAAATCCTAGCAATATTGGTTTACCTAGGAATATGAGTGTTAAGGAAGTAGAGTTTGCTCTTATTAAAATTCACTTTTTTCCCAGCTGCTTCCTCATACATCTTAAGAATGTATTTAATCCTTCTTGCCTCAACCACTGAAGCCAAAGTTAGCATCAACGTGTCATCCACAAATTGTTGATGGGTAACAGGGATTATTGAATAAGTCACCTTAATAATAGATATGAGTCCTCCAGCGACAGTAGCTTTGATGGTCCTACTCAAAGCCTCTACCAAAATGATGAAGAGCATAGGGCTTATAGGGTCTCCTTGCCTTAATCCTCTTCTGCTTTGAAAGTATCCTGTTATCGACCCATTCACCAAGACTAAAAACCATGGCTTCAAAATACACCCTCTGATGAGTCTGAACCATTGAGGATGAAAGCCAAATTTTAATAATATTGCATCCAGGAACTCCTAATTAATCCTGTCATATGCTTTGTTCATGTCTAGTTTTAGATCTATAGTCGCCTTCTTAGTCTGAGCTATCGTATGTAGATCCTCATGGACCATAATTACTCCATCTAAGATTGATTTTCCTTGAACCGAGCTTCCCTGACTCGGATCAATGATAATAGGCAACACTTCCTTCAATCGATTGGCTATAACTTTGGTAACGATTTTGTAGGACGCATTACATAGGCTTACCGGCCTCCAATATGCCATAGTCTTTGGTTTTGGACCTTTGGGAATCAAAGCTATGAAAGTAGAATTAAAGCCCCTAGGAATATGTTTTGAGGTTTGGAACTCCCTGATGACAACCATGACTTCTGCACCAACAATATCCCAAAAAACTTGGTAAAACCGAGGTGGAAAACCATCCGGGCTAGGAGCCTTGTCAGGTTCCATGCTGAACAAGGCATTTTTGATCTCTTCATTAGTGAAAGGCGCTGTGAGGGAATCATTAGTGGTCTCTTCGATAAGGTGGGGAATGAATTGGAGAAGTAAATCCATTGCTTCTGCATGACAAAAGGGTTCTTCACCCAACAGGGAGCTGAAATAATCAACTGTCTACTCTCTGATCTCCTGAATGTTATGAGTTGAGGATCTGTCCACCTTAGTTAAATTTCTAATTTTTTTGTTGCTTCTATTCCTCAAGGCGGTAACATGAAAAATTCAAGTTTGAATCACCCTCCTTCAGCCACAAAGCTTGGGGTTTTTGCCTCCAATATATCTCTTCACAAGATAAAATGTTATGGAACTCGCAAAGGGTGTCCTTCTCTTCTGATCTAGTTGCCTCATCATAGGTTCCATTTTGAATTTTACTTTCTATCATTTTTAGTTTCTCACCAACTGCTTTCTTATTCTCAAAGATATTTCCAAATACTTCTTTATTCCAGATTCTGAGGTTATCTTTTACCAACTTTAGTTTCTGAGATAATTTGAAGGAAGAACTTCCCTGAATAGGTTGCTACCACCACTTTTTGACTTGTTCCCTTAGATCCGGATGTTTAGTCCACATTGATTGAAACCTGAACAGTTTTTGAAGGGGTTGGTTTGAATAATCTCAAATAAAATAGGACTATGGTTTGAGGCACTTTTGGGAAGGGCCTATAATAGGGAGTCACTAAAGGTTGTAATGGCTTCCTTAGATAAGAAGAATTTGTCCAAACTTTCCTGAATCAGTTGGCTCCCTATCCTCCGGTTACTCCAAGTGAATTTGGCCCCTTTTAGTCTGACATCCATCAACTCATTTGCATTTATGAATTCATTAAAATCATCCATGCTTCTGGATGGTAAACCTGATCCTCCATTTTTATCATATGGATATAGAGGAGTGTTGAAGTCGCCTACAATCACCCAAGGAATGTTGTTGAAAGCTTGATTCAAATGACCTAGGTACTCCCATAACTCTGATCACCCCTAGACAGAGGTCGGGGCATACACATTTGACATGATCCAAGATTTATTGTTATCAAAATCATGGAATAGCATACTGATAACTCTATCATCGGCCTGAATCATATTGCCTTCTATTTTATTTGGATCCCACAAAATCATGAGTCCCCCAGACACTCCTCTCACCTACTGAAAGGCCACATCCCCTTGCTTCAAAATCCTTCTAGCTATAGATGTTGATTGTGCAACATCTGTCTTTGTTTCTTGAAGAAAAATGATTGTTTGACTACCCTCTTTCCTTATTGATTTTACCACCCTTTGCTTTGTTGGACCATTTAGGCCTCTCACATTCCATGAGAGTACCTTCATTTAGAATGTTTATTATTTTTCCTCGCCCCATTCCTTGGGCTAGAGGGGGTTTATCTATTTTTCTATAATCTTGACTACGAATAGCTTGTTGTAAAAGTGTTCTCTGCTTCCCATTTGCAATTTCATTATTGATCCTCAGTCTGTAGTGCTCTACAACAGACATTTGCCCTCTCTTTTTTTCACTTCCATAATTGATAGGAGATTTGGTTGTGCTTCTAGTTTGTTTTGGACTAAAATGAGGGGGCATATACTGAAGTAATCTAGGACTGGAACCCCTTTCCCCATTTTGAGGGGTTTCATCTCCGTCTTCATCCTCCTTATTTTGGCTAAACTCACCTAGATCATGGTCCTTGGTCGGTGGACTTCTCATCGAGGAACCTGTTGCCCTTGGGCTAACTTGATACGGGATAATTTTATGCAAAACAAGACTAGAGGCTCCTTTCATGACTACTGATTCAACGACCTCAAATCTTGACTCCAATCCCTCCATATTTTGATAATAGTAGCCCAGGTTTTCCTTCTTACTTTGAGAGGAAATTTTGGAGTTTTTAGTAGCAACCGTGGATGGACCTGACTTAGATGGGGACTCTAGGGTTTTAGGAAACACTATCTAGGGAATTTCTTCTTCACTGGTTTCCTTTTCAACCTCTAGGTTGGCTAAAATTTCAAATTTTTTAAAGCTAGGATCCTTATTACATACCTGAAGTTCCTTACCTTCTTCGCAAAGTTGCTTTCCTTTCTCATGAAGTTTGGGTTGGGTTGTTGTGTCCGGATTAACCTGATTGGTCTTGAATAGTCTGTATCCTCCAAAGTTAGGATGCGGTCCTTGGTTTTTAGGAATCCCTCTCCCATTTACCTTACCATATTGAGCTTTTTTCATGGCTTCTCTATTGGCTACTAGGTCCAAGCATTGATTTCATAGATGACCCTATGTTTTGCACTCACTGCAGAATGATGGCTTGTTCTCATACTCCACCGGTTGTATCCTCAAGTACTCGCCATATTCTAGTTCCACCTGAGATGAAAGTTCGAAGTCCAGGTTGGCATTCACACAAATCCTAGCATGCATCATTCTGGTCCTTGCCTGGGTTGGATGGTCTATAGACATTAACTCCCCTATCATCTTGGCTATGGCTTGAAGCCAGTATTCATGAAAGAACTATGTTGGGAGATTTGGTAGACGAACCCAGATGGGTGCTATGTTGATGTTTTACTTCTCAAGGTCAAAATCCTCCCCCACTGCCTGAGAAAGAGACTACGTTTTCCTAGAAACCAGGGTCCTCCCATTAGTATGTGATTTGTGTCTGCTTTGTTATTGAATCTTATCATGAAAAACCCTCTCGATAAGGCCACAATATCTAAGTTTCCTATGGTTTTCCATTTGGTCAACACCCAGGATCGTATTGTATCTATGTATGGCCTTCCACCCAGGAACTTGCCCACTAAGGATGACAATTCCAAATCCAAAAATATTTCCATGATATCAACAAGAGCTTTTGTCCTGTTGTTGTTTGGTATTAGGGGTGGTAAACCATCAACGAGCTCCCTCATTTTCCCTTTTAACGTCTCCAAGAAGGACTGACCCTTCCTAGGAACCCCCACCCCCAAAATGGGACCCTTTATCAGGATATTTGTTAGGAGGGTCGGTCCCTCTTGCCTTTTCAAATTATGTAGATAGGAAATCCTATCCCTTTCCTACTACAATAGTCTGGCCTATCTTTGGATCCTCACATTTTTCTTTTTCGAGGTTCTCACCAACCACATTCGCTCCTCCTCTACTTTCTTCACCGCTCCTCTGCTCCTCCATCGTTTATCAATCAAAGTGATTGTTGTTTTGGCGGTTGTTATCTCAATTTTTGTGGACTATTTATGACACTCTTGTGTACTCCTAACCATAGTGGTTAGTGTGTTGGTTTATAGGGTGTGCTAATACCACCCACCATTTTTTGTATGATTAGACATTATTTTATTAATAAAATGGCTTTTTCATCCAAAAAAATACACAATAACTTTGAAATAAAAGATATCTAAAAATAAATAAATACATTGTTCATAATCATTAATTTAATAAGATATATAAAAGTGATAAATAGATAACAATAAAAATTAATGCTTGACAATTCCTTATTCTACTATGCTCTTGATTTAATACATATGGTATTATTTTGCATGCCATTCATTATGTTTACATTACCATTATCTAATGTTTAAGTGAAAGAAAATTTTATAGTTGTATCCCAAATCATAATAACTATACCAAAGAAATAGTAAGTATAAATGAGAGAAATAATACTAACCATTCAAATAAAAGAATTTTGATATTATTTTTAATACCCTACCATTTTATAAGATGATTTTAGTGTGTTTTAGTCTGTTAGAATTATTGAGTTGTCATTGATGTCAAAGGCCGATTTGGTTGTTGGCAAGTGGTGGCATGTTTGGGCAAATTATTCAAAGTAAATATATCCCCAAGGATGATTTAATTATATGAGTATGCTTTAATATTTAAATATTAAAGTGATATTTTTATAATTAATTTGAGCCAAAGGTTTGATATATTTAAATCAAAATATTTAAATATAGTTTGAATAAAAAGTTTAATTATTCAAATATTATATTATAGAAGTGATTTTAAAATATAAAGTTGAGTGGGTTGACCTCAGGATAATTATGTTGGTTGCATATAAATACAAGGGTTGGATTTCATTTTAAATTAAGCTTTCCATTGAATATCCTTGATTTCGATGAGCGAAGAAGCGGTGACGTGACAAAACAAAGCATGGAGTGATTTGATTGGTTTTGGAGGTGTTGGCAAATGGCCCAGGGTGGATGAAAGTTTGGAGGTGTTGGCAGTATCATGTGCTATGTTGTAAGATGTTCGAGGAGTGAAAAAAATTAGTTGGATCCTTTGAGCGAAAAAATAGCAAGGTAGAAGAACACAAATTCCAAGAAGAGCATAGGCGATATTTTTATTTGACTCACATACGACCAAAGTCATCACCGAGCAACAACATTATTTTCCAGCCAATACTAAGCATATGATTGTTAGACAAATAATTTTTTTGGATGTGCCAATGAAGTAGACCCAGTTTAAATTTAAATTTGGTGTCTCCTATAGGTTTGTGCCCATAAATTTTTTTGAAGAAAATATAAACAATATTTTACCGTGGCTTTCTCCCGAGAGAGTGTTTCCATGTAAAACTCTTGTCTCTTATGTGTGTGGATTTTATGTATTAATTTATTATTGCATTCATATCATTGCAATTATTGATTGGAAAGAAAAGTTTTATCTTATACTGTTCACCCCCCTCTTAGTATAAGCGTGTGTTTCTTCAATTGGTATTAGAGCAGGTTCCTTCATAAAATCCTAACCGCTTGAAAGAAGATCTTACAAGAACACACATGGCTTACCAAGAAGGTTTTTTTTTAAATAGGGCTCCATTATTCGATGGAACTAAGTATACCTTTTGGAGCATGAGGATGCGAACCTATTTGATAGCACATGTCTATGATATATGACAATCTATTATGAATGGGTTCAAACCACCTACAACCCCTCCCACAGATCAAAATTACAAGAAACAATTTGAACATAATGCCAAAACAATGAATGCAATACTAAGTGGGTTATGTGAATCAAATTTTGTGAAAGTCTTGCAATGCACCTAAGAAAAATAAATATGGAACAAGTTACAAAGAACATATGAAGGAGACGACAAGGTTAAAATGGTAAAACTTCAAACCCACAAGAGGAAGTTCGAAGAATTAAAAATGAAAGAAGAGGAAGATATTGCCAAATATTTACTCCATGTTGATGAAATTGTCAACACCATTCATGGACTTGGAGAAAGTATTGATGACTCTAAGATTGTTCAAAAAATATTAAGGTCACTTCCCATGAGGTTTGATGCAAAGGTCTCAAAAATTGAAGAAATGAAGGATCTTAAAACCTTAAGCATGGATGAGCTACATGAAATTCTCATAGCCTATGAGATGAGGACTGAAAACCATCAAACATACAAATGGGAGGATGCATTTAAAGCTTAAAAGAAGATAAAGAATAAGGATCCAGATTCAAGTGAAGAATTGAGCAACAAAGAAGAAGCCAACTTTGTGCCAAGAAATAATAAGGGATCAAGAAAACACAAAGGTAAGCATATTGTGAAATGTTTTAATTTTGGTAACATTGGTCACTATGCAACTTAGTGCCCACAAGTTGGAAGTAGTAGCAGTGAAGAAGAAGAGGAATACAAGAAAAAGAAGGAAATAAAATTTTATCATGAAAAGAAGATCTTTCAAAGGCACAAGAAGAGTTTATGTTGATGAAGAAAGTAGTTCTTCCAACAGTAGTGATGAAAGTCTCTCCGATAGTGAAAGAGAAGAAATCCTATTTTTGGCCATGGAGGTGAAAGAAGATGCTCCTATTTTTGAAAAAAAATAAGAGGAGAAAGATTCATGAAATGAAGAGGAATCCATAGTTGACATAGAAGAGGAACTTGTTTTTGCTCTTGAAGATTTGAAAAAGCTTAAAAAGAAGAACTCAAGATTGAAGACATAAGTACAAGAGGATGATAAGACAAAGGCAAAGCTTTCACAAGATCTTATCGACTTAAAAGTGGAAATTAAAGAGGCAAAGCGAATTGAAGAAGGTATGGCTCAACAATTAAAGGCAAAAGAGTTGGAATGTAAAAAAATGGAACATGAGGTTGTCTCTCTGAGGAAGGAAGTGGAAGAATCTAATGATAAGCTACATAAGTTTGAGAAAAGCACAAAAATCATGGATGATATTATCAAAGCATAAATATCTTTAGTTATAAATACTGGACTTGGTTTTGAAGAAAGTCAAAAGAAACAAAAGGAGGAGTCAAGATAAAAAATAACAGAGGCATCAAAGAAAATAATTAAAGAATATCCTAAGACCTATGCTGATGTGTTGAGAAGTGGAAGTATCAAGAAGGAAGAAAACAAAGAATCATCAAGGAACAAGGTCCATCACATAAACATCAATGAGAGAACCATGCGGTCATATCCTCCAAGGTGATCAGATAGGTTTCAATTTTTTTGAGGTTATTGCTTTTCATGTCACCAATTTGGTCATAAAGTTGTAAATTGTAGGGTCTATGCTAAAAATAATTTTTGCTTCACCAAGAGGAATTTCAATTCATTTGTACCTCTCATGGACTACAACATCATATGTTACAAATGTAATAATTTTGGGTATATATCTAGATGGTGTAGAACGGTGTTCCCTAAACTTTTGAAATCACATAAGAAGGAGGATGGTCAAATTGTTCAAAAGGATATATCTTCCAAAGTTTGGAAAAATAAAATGGAACAAGAAAAGGAGCATAGTAAGTTGGGAGTTTCACTCCCATCTCATAATTTAAGTCTTAGTTAGAGCAGGTAGTAAGGGGGCATTGTCAAGTGCCTTATCATTTAGCCATGAGAAACCTTTGCCATTGATATCAAAGCGGAAGAATTTCAATATGAGGGAGCAACTTGTGATTTTGTTGTAGTAAAGGCCATTTTCTTTACAGGGTTGCCATCAATGTCAAAGGGATAGATTATTAGAATTATTGAGTTGTCATTGATGTCAAAGGCTGATTTGGTTGCTGGTAAGTGGCAGCATATTTGGGAAAATTAATAAAATTAGATATATCCCCAAGGATGATTTAATTATATGAGTATTATTTAATATTTAAATATTAATGTGATATTTTTATAATTAATTTGAGCCAAAGGTTTGATATATTTAAATATAGTTTGAATAAAAAGTTTAATTATTCAAATATTATATTATAGAAGTGATTTTAAAATATAAAGTTGAGTGGGCCAACCTCAAGATAATTATGTTGGTTGCATATAAATACAAGGGTTGGAGTTCATTTCAAATTAAGCTTTCGATTGAAGATCCTTGATTTTGATGAGCGAAGAAGCGACGGTGTGGAAGAACAAAGCATGGAGTTATTTGATTGGTTTTGGAGGTGTTGGCAGATGTTCGAGGGTGGACAAAAGTTTGGAGGTGTTGGCAGTATCATGTGCTATGTTGTAAGATGTTCGAGGAGCGAATGAAATTAGTTGGATCCTCCGAGTGGTAAAATAGCAAGGTAGAAGAACACAACTTCTAGGAAGAGCATAGACAATATTTGTATTTGACTCGCATATGACCAAATTCATCACCGAGCAAGAACATTACTTTCCAACCAATACCAAGCATATGATTGTTAGACAAACAAAGGTTTTTGGAGGTGCCAATGAAGCAGACCCAGTTTAAATTTGAAAACATAGAGGTGAGGGAATTTTTTGTTGTACTTGGAACCGATGATGGAAAGAGCTTGTATAGCAGGAATTACACGGAGGCAACGATGACGTGAAGGAAAATTTTTGTGGGAGAGCTACAAATACTTGAAAGTGGTAGAAGGGTGGTTGTAAGAGAGAGCACAAGAATGAAGAGCTGAGACGACCTATAAAACCTCATGTGGATCATGATAGGGGTCTTGTAAGAAGAGAATATTGTGGTCAAAGAAATCTCTCAAGGAAAAAAATCTTGGTCAAACTAAAGCATCTACTGGATCATAGCCAAGCTGACTTAGACGGAGCACAACAAGAAATATATAGAGTATAATAATATACCCAGTGATAGTGGTGTGAAAGGACCAAGTTGAGCCGGTAGTAGAGTTATCTAAACCACACGTTGCATCAGAAATGATAGGCAATGAAAGGTATGAATACATTATTTTGATATTTAGTCTCAACCACTAGGTTAGCCTAGTTGATCACAAGCCAACATTAGGGTGCTACGGTGTTGAAGGTCAAAGGTTCAAATCCCTTTGACATCCTGCTAAAGTTTTTCTCAACAAATTTTAAATGATTAAAGTGTTAAAGTGTGTGCAATGATAAGAGGTATGTGAGTCAACTTTTGTACTACCATTAATAATTAAAGTATTGGAGTAGAAACATAATGCATGTAATGATAAGAGGTATGTAAGTCAACTTTAGTGAAAGGTATAAGTTGATTTAATTACCTTAGAAGTATTTAAAGGAGGAACTATTTATAAAGGTCTTTGAAATCACCTCAATGTCAAAGTGAAGTGGATTATTTATAAATATGGAATATAGAAGGTGGTAGAGCTTTCTATGCAAAGATTGAAGATATTACTAGCACACACATCAAAACAACTACACTATTGAAGATATAGTTGGCAAGGACAAGAAGCAGTGACTTCATAAATATTTCGGAGCAGATTTGAGCAGTGTTTATGATTAGATTTAGGAGAATATTTGAGTAGTGTTTGTGATCAGATTTGGGAGCAGACCTGAGCAAGTTTCAATATCAGAATTTGAAGAGCTTGAGAAGTGCTTCATAATGTGGAAGTATAAAAGAGTGAAAGTAAAGGTATTAGCGTCTCCAATTCAACACACAAGTAAGTTATCTAGTGCTAGACTTGGGATACCTTTAAATGTAATAAATGTGAGACATGTGGAAGCGACAGACTTAATGAATGTGAAGGACATTTTGGCCATTTGAAGCTTCCAACACCAACATTTTGGCCATTTGAAGCTTCCAACACTAGTATATCATTCTCTATTTTTTGATCAAGGTTGGTGCCTTCATATCTAAGGTTGGAGCCTCAAGGATATTGGTGTCTCCTATGGATTGGTGCCCATGAACTTATATAAGGGGATTGGTGTCTCTTGTGGGTGGTGTCCACGAACTTGTATAAGGGGATTGGTGTCTCCTGTGGGTTGGTGCTCATAAAATTGTATAAGAGGATTGGTGTCCCTTGTGGGTTGATGCTCACAAACTTGTATAAGGGGATTGGTGTCTCCTATGGGTTGGTGGTCACGAACTTGTATAAGGGGATTGGTGTCTCCTATGGGTTGGTGCTCACAAACTTGTATAAGGGGATTGGTATCAAATTTTGTTGAATAAAATATAAGCAATATTTTGTCATGGTTTTCTCCCGAGAGGGTGTTTCCACGTAAAACTCTTTTCTCTTATGTGTGTGGATTTTGTGCATTATTTTATTATTGCATTCATATCATTGTAGTTATTGATTGGAAATAAAAGTTATATCTTATACTGTTCATCCCCCCTCTCAATATAAGCATGTGTTTCTTCATAGTAAAAAATAAGTCTATCTATTTAAAAGGATGATCGACTAACAATTTGTGAGATATTCTAATTTAATATTTTCATTCCATTTCATAAAATGGTGTGTGTGGAGAGGTGATTTTATGGTCATCCAATATGTAAGTGAAAGCAAAAATTGAAATATTCTCTTTAGGTTTTACAAGGAGAAAATTGATATTAAAATGTAAAAGGGATGTTAATTTTTCTCCAATTCACTCCAATATAAGATGATTCTCTTTATTTTCATCTAATTCTAAAAAACTTGCATAAAGGCTTGTATTCATCTTAGCATCTCTTATGACAACCTAAAATATTTTTCAAAGTTTTTTATTTATTTAGAATTCTATGAGAAAAAATGAATCCATTGTTAAAATTCACAATAGATGTAAAGTCTAGCTTGTTAAATTCTATATTATTTGATCTTTTCAAAATTTTATAAGTAGAATGGTCAAAAAATTAGGTAAGTTTCAAAATTACATTTTTATTATAAGATAACATTGTTTGGGTTTGACATAACATTATAAAATTTATTGTAGTATTGAATTGGCCCCTTCATTTTAATGGAATAAATTTCAATGCAAATAAAGTAATAAATAAATGATTTTTATCAAGTGGCATTAGCTTAATTGGTTAAATTCTTTAACATTTCAAGGAGGAGATCCAAGTTTGAATCTTGCCAAAATGATACATGGATAATATTTAAGCTTTTATTTAATACCACTATGTGGTGATGATGTAATATGGGTGGGGCCCATTTCAATCCCATATAACTCATTAGAAAAATAAAATAAATGCTTTTAAATCCAAGACATTTCAATATTGATAGATCTAATATTTGTATATCACTTTCAAGATTTTTTTTTTTTTGAATTTACATGGTGGAATCGATAGCCGCCACGAATCCGGGCAGGATGTCTAGGCTTTTTATGGCCACCACAGTATTCTGCGATTTTTGCCGCAGAATCCGCCACACAGATCTTTGTGCAGTCCGCCCCTATAACCACCATGCCACAATCATTTTAAACCTTTTACGTCGCTGAAAGCACCAGGAAAGGGACAAGCGTTCAATCCGACGAGGCCCAAGATTTGAACCTTGGACCTCCGCCCCTTATGGGGTTTGGATAAACCAATTGGCCTACACCTCGGACCTATATCACTTTCAATATTATGATTAGGTATGGCATCAAAATTTGGTAATATTCAAAGAGACATTCTTTGGAAATGATGCAAGGAAACATTTTGGTTTTCTTTTTGTAAGTAGGATAGGGTTTGCAAAGGAAAGAATATTGGAGAAGTCGACACGTGAAATTGAAAACTTATGAGTTTGGTATTAGAGGTAAAACTTGGTTGGAGATTATTTAGATATCAAAGAAAGAGTTTGACAAAATATTATTTCAAAAATATATAGGTTTTGCCAATGCAATGAAATTATTTAAAAAAAAATTCCCTACCTAAAATATTGTCAACATGGAACTTCAAATTATATAGTTCGCAATCGATCAACATACATATTAGCATATAATATTATTTACAATTGATAAAGAAGTATATTAGATGATCTATCAATAAGGGGAATTATGCAAATTTTTGGCTTGATGCTTAGTTGAAGCCTTATCCTTTTATCTCTTATTCAAAAAGGTAACCATTGGATTAGGCATACCTAACTTGTAAAGGGCCAAAGGTCAAGGATTATATTAATATGAGCAACAACTCTAGATCATGAATTTCTATTAATTATATGGTTGAAGTAGAGGAACTAAAATAAATTATAGATGAGCTCCAAAAGATGCCTTACGAGTTTTATTTGTCTATTTTCACATCAAAGGAATATTTGGTTTGGAATCTATCAAAATATGGTGGATACTCGATCAAATTGGTATATGAGGATCTAGAGCAATCAAAATTTCCTACTTTGAAATATTTACCTTGGAATAATGTTTGGTCAGTAGAGGATCTCCTTAAGGCCTTGACATTCATTTAGTTAGCAACTCAAATATTCTTATAGGAGAGATTCTACAAAGAGGAGGATATCATGGACCTTTTATATGTACCTTGTGTGAGAAGGATTTAAAAACATTAGACCATTTACTTTGGTCACACTATTCCGAGTTAAGTTTTATAAAACATGAGAATATATTGGGTAGCTCCATCAAATATTGAATGAGTTGATAAAATATTGAATTAATTATTTCAAAGCTAAACCATTATGGATTTTGTGGAGGATTGGTCCTGATATTATTTTTTGGAATTTATGGCTTGAAAGAAATAATAGAATTTTTAAAAATAAATCTCAAAATCATGTCTAACCATGTTATTACCTCTTGAAATATGTTTATAGATACAATGCTCATCATTAGAATTCTCAAGTACAAAAAATAAAGTGTTAACCACTTGGTTATAAAACTTGAATATATGGAAGAGTCATTTGTGACAATGATATTAAAACAAAGGATCTGCTTTGATCTATGGTAAAATAGAAATGTCTAGAAATTGGCTTTATTTAAATTAATTTTGATGGTGCTTCCAATGAAAATATACAAAAAATTAATGGAGATAGTGTTTTTAAAATAATAAATTAAAAATATCCTCACTTACTCAGAATCATATGGAAATTCAACTAAAAATTGTGCATAGGATAGGGCACTTCTTATAAGGATTAAAATCACAATTGAAAAAGGATGGGATATATTTCAATTGAGGAAGATTCACAAATTATTATTAATACTATCAACAAAATGGATGTGGGAATTGAGAAAAATAATATTGTTGATGTTCATCATATATCATTGGAGGTAACCTCTTTGATATATGATCATATATATAGAGAAGAAAATTGAGCATAAAATAATTTAGCCAATCACAATGTTGCTCTTCACCTTGGTGAAATTTTAGAAGGTAACTTGGTGAGTGAGATTTTATTTTTTAATTAACATGATGTCAAGGAGTTTAATGCAAAAACATAACACTTTGAGGAAGATGAAGAATGCATTTAATAGATCTTATATTCTTTTTATTTTTTGGTTTAGTTTTTATATTTCCTTGTGATACCTTTAATATTATTATAGATTATATTGTGATTCTAACCATAGATAGACATGAATACACACTATAATAAATATGAGAAGTACTACAATCCTAACAGATGGAGGAAGTATTTGCTTGTATACTCTCAACTAAGAGATAAATGACATCACTTGATTTATTGAAGAATAAGATATTTCTATAAAGAGGGATAAAGGATTTTATTTATATCAAGAATTACTTGATCCTTAAGATCCTTTCTTTTATGTTTAAATATATTAAACTTATAATAATAATACTATTTACAAAAATGATGGGCTTAGATAGAATATCTCTACATATAAAACTATAAAATATAAAGGTAAAGTAATTTTTCAAAATTGCAAGGGCATAAGCCATATGAAATGACCCTCATGGAGGATGTTGTTTACCCAATATATGGTTATCCAACCATACTCCTAAGGCATGATATACAACCCTACCCCACACAATATTCAAACCTTGGACCTTTGTTTAGACATTCAAACTATCCATTGTTGGACCTTTATAAAATAGAAAATAACCTAAATATAAATATTAAATTGGTATATTTAATATGGAACACTCCTCGCCCATTTGAAAAGCTTTGGTCTCCAAATAGTCAGAGCAAAATAATTGATATAATATCCATAAACCATAAAATAAGTGATATGTTACATCAAAATCATCCACGTCAAAGAAATTTTGATTGTAATTGATTCTTATTTCATGTCAACCCTTGGAATTTATATTCATGATTGTCATTTATGCAAAATCCTTCTATATACATTTGATTTTATTAAGCACTTTAGTCAAGGCTTTCTTTATAATGTGTATTTTGATAGAGGTTAAACTTTGAAGGATCATCATCAAGCCTCACATTGATATTTTTCTTCCTTTCTAGCAAAATGATCTTCTAGCAATTTCTAATGTTTGAATTCCAGTAGATAATTTTTAAATTTGATGGTGATCACAAGTTTTACTACCATTGAGGATCTAATACAAACATATTTCTCTACACTAATTTGATTTATTTTTGCTTTAAATATTTAAAATTTAATATTGATACTACATCTAACATGCTTGAAACTACAAGAAGAAATGAATATACAATACAACAATGATGGAATGCATTGCAATAAAAAACAATTGTAGGAAGAATTATTTTCTCATATTTTCAACTAAGAGATAAGTGAGATATATTAATTTATCATAAAATTAAATAATAACAAAAAGGGATAAAATTATTTATTTATAACATGGTTGCTTGACCCATAAACTCTCTCTTATGTGTATATAAATTGAACTTAGAATCATAATACTAACAAAAATAATGGGCTTAGAGGAAATGTGTCCACATGCAAATCCATGAATAGAGTATAAAGTATCCCTACATTAAAAACTAAGAAATTTAATACAAAATAATCCATATAAACATAAAAATTAATTTATTATATTTTGGTGTGCAACATGAATAGTTCATAGTAATATGCTATAACAAAGTAACAAGTTTTTTTTTTAATTTACATGGTGGAATCAGTAGCCACCACGAATCCAAGTAGGTTGTTTAGATTTTATGGCTGCCATAATATTCTACGTTGTCCGCCCTAGAAGTCGCCACACATATCTTCACGCAATCCTCCCTATAACCACCATGCCATAATCATTTTAAAAATTTTACGTCGTTGAAAGCACCAGGAAAGGGACAAGCATTCAGTATGACAAGGCCCAAGATTTGAACCTTGGACCTTCACCCCCCTTACAAGGTTTGGTGGAAAAGTAACAAGTTGAAAATGACTTCCATATATAAAAAACTATAAAAAAATTGGAAGCTTGTCCCAGTATTTTGGAGGCATTTCCCAAAACACATTAGCTCTGGAAGGCTTCTACAATAAAAGAGAATTCTATATTGAGGTTTTATTTTGGAAAATAAGCTTTAAAGTTCTCCTCTAAGGCACTCCCTGTTAGGAGGAGAAAACTGAAGGGGAATTTTTTTATTGATAAAACTATGTTACATATATAGGCAGAAGGCCTATATTATAAACTGACAAGTGTCAGTATAAACTAACAAGTGTCAAGGAAGGCATAGTGCACTTTACTTTAACTCTAACATTCCCCTTAAAGTGCACTATCCTAACTAAAGAAAAAACAAAGCAAGTCAACATTAGGTAATGAAAGGAAAAACGAGCCATATAAGAGTGTCGGTCTTTGCCGAAAATACACTCAATACAATAAAATGAGCCATAGATCAAAATAGGAGGAGAGAAGAAGAAAATAAAAGAATCTTCTAAAGTGTCTTCGTATGTAGTCTTTAGAATTAGATCCGGAAAAAGCTTAGGATAGAATCTAGGGTGTCTTTGTCTGTAGTCCCTAGTATAAGTGTCCTTATGGTGACCATGTCATCCCACCAAAATGCATTGGTAACCAGTCGCTGCATTCGCCAAGTGTATAGAGAATGTCACTAGGTACAAGGATCACATATAAAATTACCTTGGGAGTGTCGGGTACAACCGAGAGTGCACTCCAAGGTAGAAAATTCTTGAGGCTAAAAAAACTGAACTGAAACAGCCTCAGAATTACAATTTGACACCACCACTATTTACGTCGCGGAAAATCGTTTCCAGCGACTATAAATACCCCTATATTCCACCATCAAAGGGGCCTTCATCATGTGGAAAAACCATAATGCCTATCTAAGGCGTCAAAAATAGACTTCAGGAATATCATATTCCTGGCATCGCACTGTGGCGGAAAAAACAACATTAAAATTTCCCACGCAGGGGAATCACATGGGCCATTTAAGCATTCAAGTTCTTCAATAAAGTGGCCCTGCCACTTTATAAAAAAAAGTGTCCATACAATTTGAAAAATAAAGGCCCCTTCATTAAAATAAATAATCAAACTGAAACTTCTAACTGCACTTCTAACTGGCACTTTGGAAACCGCCGTCATGCCTCACCTTACAACGTGGCCCCCATCGCTGACAACCCTCTCCACACTGTCGACATCGCCACGCAGTGCATTGTTAACTGCTCGACGTGTACACAGCGAAGGTGGAATGGCCTGGCATGGTGTTGGTAACCCCGTCAATCACGTCACTAAATTTGGATCTGGATGCCCTTTTCTTTTCGCAAATCCATCACCCACGTCACCGTCAACAACAGCTTTCGGCCCACAGTAGCATACCCCAAACTAACAAAGCCCAAATTGACACTCAAGTGGATCATTTTCCACAATCAGACACCTCAGACAATAGCAGATCATCATCATGAATCGCAATAGAATGAATTGAGAACTGTTTGCTCCATAGATAACCACATATGCAGGCAGGACTACATACGACGTCTTCTCGTAAGAGCGTCAAAACTGGAACACGAACCAAGTGTCTGCATTTCCGTCTTAGTTGAATATCGAAGCAGCGCCTCCAATGGCTCCATGGAAATGTCACTCCAACTCAAATTTTACACAATGAACCGCATCCCTCCACTAAAAGAGCACAAAAACAAACCCACCAAAACCAAACCCACAAAACACGCTAAACTAAACACTACAATAACATAAAAATCCGGGTCTCTCCCCCACCACACCCGCCCTGGGCCACGGTCGCAACCGGAACGCCAAACCCCATAACCAAAAACAGTAAAAAAAAACGAAACCCAGCCCCCAACCTCACAACAGCAATAAAAATAACCAGCTGCGGCACTCAAACCCCAGACGCATTACACAACCAACTCCACCCCCACCGACCGACCGCCTCCGGGGGCAAATCAAAAAAACCCCCTACATAACCCAACCCACCCCCCGATAAATAAAAAACAAAAATCCGACAAAAAACACAAAACATCGAACACACAACGACAAAAAAAAAAACAACAAACCACCCAAAAAACAAAAAAAAAGACACGCTTAAAACAAAACCCCCAGTAAGCCTGACACCACTAAGACAAAAATAAATTAAAAATCAACACAAAATAAACGAAAAAAAAAAAAGGAAAAAAAAAATGGGAGGTGGGAAATAAATCACAAACCAAAATTGAGGAAAAAATTTTTATGAAAAAATAAAAGAAGGAATAAAAAACAAGGCGATAAACAAAGGCAAGGAAGGCATAGTGCACTTTACTTTAACTCTAACACTCCCAACCCTTAAAATGATAGAAGAAACATCTCTTTTTTTTCCTTGAAAATACGATTATTGCGCTCTATCCATATCCCCCATAAAAAATGAGGAAGACAAAAGTGCCATAAAACACTCAAGCTCTTGCTATTAAAGGGTGAGTTCCATTGTAAACATAGATCCACTATATTGTTAGGCTTCACCCAAGAGACTAAAACTTTTGGAGTAAATAATTAAAGACTTCAAAGAAAAATACACAATCCAAAAAGAGATACTGGACTAATTCCAAAGCATTTTCACATAGAGCACACTTGTTTATAAAATGGAAGTCCCTTTTATAGAAATTATCAATGGTAGAAATCCTATTCTGAACAACCAACCAAAAGAAAAAGTTAATCTTGGGAATTAAATTTTTAATCCAAATCTTCTTAACTTGGAGCCAACCAACTCCCTCCTTATCCAATAGAGAATAGCCTGATTTAACAGAATAGTCCCCTTTACTTTATTTACTCCAAACTAGAGAGTCATTACTACAATTAGGCTTCATAGAAAAAACCTTGAGTAGGTTAAAGAGTTTGTGAGCTGATTTATTTTATTCTTTAGTCAACTCTTCCAACCTAACATATTTCCACCTAGTTCTCCTAGAATTCAAAACAAGAAAATCCTTCACCTTTTCACCCAATGTTTTGGATAAAAATTGTCTAATGGGTTGTAACTCGGTGTCAAACTCAAGGGGTTGGCTAGTCAACCAACAATCCTTCCAAAAATCCACTTTCTCCCCATTTCCAATCCTCCACCTTGAGCCTTTCTTCAAAAGGTTTATGCTATGCATAAGATTATTCCAAAATGCAGACCCCTTGGGCATATCTTCTAAATATAGGAAATTTTTATTATTTTTAAGGTATTTTACCTTTAAAAATTTTACCTAGCCCAACTGATCATTATTAATCAACTTCCATCCCATATTACCAACTAAGACCTCATTCAATGATTTTAGGCATCTAAAGCCTAAGCCTCCATATTATTTTTTAGAACATACTTGATCTCAATTTACTAAGGACAAGCATTTTTATCCTCTGAAGTAGACCATCAAAATGATATTTGGATCTGTTCTAATTTATTTCTAACAACAACAAGAATCTTAAAAACTGATATAAAGTAGATGGGAATGCTCTACAAGGTGGACTAAACTAGTTGTGCTTTCCCAACTTGACTTAATAAATTACCTCTCCAACTGGTTAACTATTTTGAAAACCTTTCTATGACTGGGTTCCACATCTCATATTTCATTCTTCTTTTAAAGAGTGGCATTCCCAAGTAATAATAAGGGAGTGTGCCAATCACACAGCCAAAAATTCTCTTAGAGTATTTAGAAAGTAGACCATACTCTTGTTGAAATTAAATTTTTACCCTGCTACTTGTTCATAGTTGTCCAAAATAAGTTTAATTTGTTGAGCTTGAGGGACAAAGGCTTTGGACACAATCATAGTATCATCAAAAAATTGTTGATGAGATACTGGATCTGACAAAGGAGCTGCCTTGAAACCTCCAAGATTACCTTCAGATACCGCTACTACCAAGGAAAAACCTAAGACCTCTACAAGAATAATAAAAATATATGGGGATAATGGATCTCCTTGACGTAATCCACAAATGTTTGTGAAGTATCCTATTACTGCTCCATTTACCAAAACTGAGAACTTGGTTGTGGAGACATAGTTCATGGTCAACATTACCCAATTCTCATTGAAACCAAAATTTTTAAGATCCTTTCCAAAAAACTCCCATGAGACTCGATCATATGCCTTATTCCTATCTAATTTTAACAACATTCTAGCCTCCCTACTTCTATCAATAGAATAAATAACCTCATGAATTGTGACTATTCCATGCAAGATTTGCCTACCTTTAACAAAACCCCCTTGATTAACATCAATAATAAAGGGTAAAATTGATTTAATCCTATTAGCCAATGTTTTTTATAAGATATTGTATAAGGTGTTGCAGAGGCTTATAGGTCTAAACTGAGTAAAATCTCTAACCTTTGTATATTTGGGGATTAGAGCTAAAAAAGTGGAATTGACATATGTAGGGATAAAATGGGTTCCTTGCACCTCTTGAATAGCTTCCACCACATCCTTGCCCACCAAATTCTAAAAATATTGAAAGAAAGTTGTTGGAAAACCATCTGGACCTAGAGCTTTATCCCCTACCAAATGAAAAACTAGCTTTCTAATCTCCTCTTTAGTGAAAGGGCTAGAAAGATAATCATTAAAATCATCCTATATGATATGGGGAATATGATTCAACAAAGTTTCCATTGCTTCTGGATCTTCTTCTTCATGAGTTCCTAAGAGATCCTTGAAGAAATTCACTGCCAAGCTTATTGACTAATGATCCATCCTATTTAAAAAATTCCTTGATCTTGTTGCAGCTTCTATGATGGAGGGTAGAAACATGAAAAACTTTGTATTACGATCCCCTTCCTTTAGCCATCTAATCCTAGACTTTTGTTTTAACTAAAATTCATCACTAGCTAAGATATTATGCTATTATGTAATAAGCTCCCTCTCTTGTTGTTTAATTTTATTTGTGATATTCCCTTGATTCAACTTGATCTCTAGTTCTAATAACTGCTCTTTTATTTCAGATTTTCTTTTAAAAATATTTTCAAACATCACTCTATTCCACACCTTAATATTTTGCTTGATATATCTTATTTTTTTGCTATTTGATTAAGTTTAGATCCTGGGAAATATTTCTACCACCATTCCTCAATTTTGGATTCAAAATACTTATGTTTGAACCACATTAATTCAAACCTAAATGGACTATTGTACTTCCTACCATCTTCTAAAAATTCCTAGATGATTGGGTTATAATCTAACCCAATATTTGGGATTGTAGTGAGTGTGGAATCACAAAAAATGGTCAACCCCTCCTGATAAATTAACACCCTATCTAATCAAATCTGAATGAGTTTATCTCCTAACCTTCTACTACTCCAAGTATAAGGTATTATTCTGAGCTCTACATACATCAATTCATTACCATTGACAAAGTATCTATAATCTTGTATTCCTTATGAAATGGTGGAAGATCCTCACCTCTTGTTTGAAAGATTTAGAGGAGTATTAAAATATCCTACTAGAATCCAAGATAATCCCTTAAAATATTCTCTCATCTGAGTTAGGTCAAACCATAATTGCCTCCTTCCAACTGTTTGTATTCACATTAGTCACAATCCAATTTTGACTATTTTTTAGATTGTGGAAAAAAATTGTAATTGACCATATTGTACTTACAATTAACCTGCCCTCAATATTTTTCCTATCCCATAAACACAAGAGCCCTCCTGAAGCTCCTACTACTTTGCTATATTTCCAAACTGCCTCTTTCCAAATTTCATTCTGAATACTATCAATTTTAGTATGGTCCAGTTTTGTTTCTTGTAACAAAAAAATATCTGGATTATTTTCTCTTCTAATAGTATACACCAAATGATGTTTTGAAGAGGCATTAAGGCCCCTAATGTTCCATGATAAAATTTTAATCTCTTTTTTTTGGTGGAAATATTATTTCCCCTAAGTTGTCCAAGTTTCATCGGCCACATCCTTGGCAGATTATTTTTGAATAGTAACAACAATTAACGGTCTACCTGGTCCTGTCTCACCTCCCATGTCCATTGACCCTTTGGAATAACTTTAGAATGACTTCGGGTTACTCTGCTCTGAGTTGAAACATCTTGGTGTTTACCTCTTGAATTTTATCTTATAATCTTCTCCAAATTTTCATCAAATTGTTTGGTTTCTATTTAGATTTTATTATCTAAGGATTGTTTTTCACCCTCTCTTTTTGTTCCTCTTATTGGAGTTTCCCTTAGTTCTATATCAAATCATCTTGGTATCTCTTCAATAACATTCAAATGTAATCCTTACCACATATTTATAAAATTTTCTTTCTTCCACTCTACCATGGATAATCTCACGTCCACCTTTCACATCTCCTAGGCCTAGCCCAAATCCTTGGATCTTTTTTTCTCTCAGTGGCCCATGCCTTTCATAAATTCTAGGTTATCTTCATTGTAGAAATTTTATCTCCATCATCTCCTGTGGTAGATCTAGCTCAAAAAAAATAGTATAATATTTTCAAACACCCTCAATAACTCTATCTCTATTGCTAACAAAGCCATCACCTTTGCTGTTGAAAATTCTAAGCTTTTTCATTGTACCAACCACTTTAGCTTTCCTTGAGTCCACTCTTTTTTTTTCTCTTAGTATTCCCCACAATCCCAGCTCTATGCCTTCTAATCCCCATCCTATAATTGGTGCTCATTGGACTCCTCCTCCTATAGTATGGCTTAAAATTAACTATTATGGTGCTTCTAAAGGAATTTTAGGTGCAGTGGGTACCAGAGGTCTAGTAAGGGATCACAATGGATGACTCATAGTGGTCTATGTTGAGTTTCTGGGCATCCAAACTAACCACTATGATAAAGCTCATGCATTGTGGAGAGGGTTAGAAGTTCTAAAATATTACATGGGAAATTTACAAATTGAAGGTGATTCCATGAATGTTACAAACTCTATCATCAACAATAGAATTCCTTCATGGAACATGCACACTATTATTTAGGAATATAAGGTCTTGATGCAAAATTTTAGCAACACTACAACCTGCCATGTGTATCAGGGAGCTAACAAGTTTGCTAATTTGCTCACCAATTTTGGGGTTAGTCATAGAAATTTGTCCATATAGTGCCAAAATTTTCCTCAAAATGTTCTTAATGTTGTTGTTGCTAACTTGGAAATGCACAATTGACCCTGAGAGAAGGTATGCTTGACTAAAAAAGTCTACCTTTGAAATTGACCAGACCTCTTCCCAATGCATTTCTGATGATGGAAGGGACAAATCTACTTTTCCAATAGCCATTTTCAACTCGGTCTACAACACCATCCTCAGTAGCATCATCAGTGGCATGGATACCATCAACACCTCCCTAAAACTACTAGTCAAGAAACATGGTCAAAAGAGCTCTGTAGCTGAAGATATTATTGATGATTCGATTTGGTTTATTTTGTATTTTGAGCTATGTTCCCCTACATGGGTCCTAGTTTGGTTTTGCTTTATGTTCTCCTTAGCCCCTATGTGGGTTCTCTCTTTTGATCTTATATTTTCTGTTAAACAACCCCTACATGGGTCTGTTTTTCTCTAGGCTGGTTCATGGAGTGACTAGGGTGTAGACACACTGTTTTGTTCTTCTCTATATACTTTTCATCATATGCTTATGTTTCTGGTTTTGGGTACTAGTTAAAACCCATATAATATAATTTTTACCACCTACCAAAAAAAATAAACTAAGTGACTTTGTGTGTTTAATTTGAATCCTTGGTGGAAAGTTGAAAACTATGATTGTATCATTAACATGGAAAAAATATCAATTTTGATTTTACACCAAAGTTAATAACCACAACTCAATTTAATCATTACAAAAACATTATAATGATTGATTTTACTTGGTTGAAATATAAGCATGGAATAAATAATGTTTATCTTGATATCTCTTTAATGTAACATAGGAACAAGATCATTATAATCATATATAACCTTTTAAACATTATGTATATGAATTGAAGAAACTTATAACCCAAATCCTATTTTAGAACATAGATGAAAAATTGCATCAATATAACATTGAATTTTTGCAATAAGCACATTGCAAACCACATATGGCTGATAATGGAGAAAACTTTAGGAACATAGGAGATAGAGTTTCAAGGTTTGAATATTCTTGTGATAATTCATTATATTAGAACATAGAGATTATACGAGAAGGAAAAATCCATTTAATAAATAGCATAATTATATGCACAAAGGAATCTAAAATAAAAATATATATTTTATTATAATTAAATAGGATGCATTGTATTTCTAAATAGCTTGGAAAAGAAGAAAGTAAAATTTTAAAGTTATTTTAGGAAATCAAATAACCAGGCATATTACAATTGCAGGATTAATGGGCATTAAAGGTGCTAGTGAAGAGTGAGTCTTAGGGGCTGAACCACTACTCACTAGGACTTAAAATCCCACATTTGTTCTTTGAAATTACAATTGTGTTGAAAGTTTTAAGTTCTTTATTCTACTTCTTGATCAACAAATCAATGATTCTACCCTTTATTTCAACAACTAGAACACTTCACTTAAAATATTGGTACCTTTTGACAATGAATTGGAGGACTTGGTCATAGACATTTCCTAAATTTAATGGGTTGATAGGTGATATCATACAACATTAACTTACTCAATTATTTTCTAACACATTCTATTGATCCACACTTCTAAGTGCTTGTCCATTTCTCCTTTTTTCTTTCCTTGCATTCTCTTCCTTTTGATAAATTAGCATGAGTATTTTGTTAGTCAATATTGATGGATCAACACTTTATAATACTTGAGTGATTTTTTATTTATCTTTTATTTATTTCTCTTGTAAGTTAGGCCAACATGGAGGAGGAGTTGCTTTGTCCTTTTTTGAATAACTAGGATTGCACCGATCTATTAGAAATCAATTTAGATTGCTTTGTTCATTGAAATATTTTTAAAATTCTAAATGAGTTCCTTATGCATTAGGTTGGGGTTATCAGAAATGATGAGTTAGATTCAAAAGAACTACCAATGCTACCAAATGCTATTGATTCAATTGATTCTCAAATGCTAACAATGTTATTTTTGTAATTCTTCATGGTCGGGTTCCTCAACACTTCAATGATTGTTGAATAGTATAATTACCTATTTTAATATTTGAGGGATCAATTTCCAAATTCATAATTTTAGGTGAATATTATTCATGATTTCAGAAAATGTCTTAATCCGCAATTGAATATTTAAGGGTTATTTGCATAACTTCTTTAGTGTACCTTCATGTTATTTTGATGCTTTGTATGTTTTAACTCTCTTGTATGTCGTGGGTGACTTATAATGTTCCTAGGATGCTTAAAAAGATTATGTTGATCACAATTTCTTTTGCACATACTTTTTAGGGTTGTCTATATCCATAAATTCATCCTAAATGGTGTAAGCAAAGGAACAATAAAGAATTAAATATATTCCTCATAAAGCTTTCATTTTACATGTGTGACAATTTATAGAAAATATTTGCAACATATTATCTTGAACCTCTTTATATTACCCAATATCTAATAGAATTTTTATTGAAATAGTTAATTGCCTCCATTCTAATATCTTCCAATTCCTCAATATTGATTCTATTAGAAGTTGAAATTCTTGTGCTTTGACCAAAAGATAAATATACTTTGGATTTAACATGAAAAATAGTATTTAAACTCTTCCTAGATTTTTAGGACCAATATGACTCTTCATTTTCAATATGTTATGATCCTATGAAAGTAATTGTTAGATAATATTACATTATTTGGTACATTCCAATGTACCACCTTGGTACATTATTGTAAATATTATATTAGGGTTGTGTCCTAGATTAGTGAGTGAGTTAATATTTTATGGGGTAATAATGTGTAGGAAATGCACAAGTGTCGTGTAAATATGTGTGCAAGAGTTATGAGTGTAGATATGCACAAGTTTCTAATATATAACTATGAACATTAGAATAGGAAAATGAAGAGTTACCAAGAAGAATGAAGGTAAAGAGTGCATCATATAAAGAGTCACATACAATTATATATTTGTGACTAAGCATTGGAATACTATGAAGGTAAATGGAATGTGCAAAGAATTATGCTTACATTAGTAGACCTTTATTCAATAGCATTTTCAGTATTTTCATGTGCAATATTGTAAGCATGTTTATGTGAGTATTATTATGAGTTATTCAAATTTTTATTACATTTTGAGATATTATTTGGTTTATTATATTGCAACTTCATTATATTAGATCCTATTATTATTTTCCTATAATGATTTATATTAAGTGTTAGAGTATCAAAAGCTAATAGTGGTATCAGAGTTACAATAAGGTTGTCTGCACAAGATTTTAAAGTCGGATTAGGCTAGAGTATTTCCACAAGGTTGAAGAATAACTTGTGAACATTAGGACGCGACAAGGATATTTCCACCAGATTGAAGAAAAACTAGTGGAGCTAAGATTATTTCCACTAGGTTGAAGAATAACCAGTGAAGAATAAGTTTTATATTTTGAGAAGAACCAACTAAAGATAAAGTTGGTCATTCAAGTAACAGATAACCATGTTATAAGACTTAAAGAGAACCAAATAAGAGAAATGTTGGTCATTACCATTTTGCTTTAGATATTGGAAGAAGTTTCATTCAAATTTTTGGATTCTTAGGTAATGCTAAAGAAATCTATCTAATATTTTTTGTAGTGAAAATTTGATCTTAGAAGTATAGAAGCTTCCTACAATAGATCGAGAAGAATTTTATCTTTTATTGCTAGAAGGCCATGATATTTCCTCATGGAGGGATTGGTTTGAGTTGCAAAAAAGCATATTCTAGGTCTCAAAGATAGATCTTAATAAAATAGATTGAGTTAACCTATTCCAAGAATCTATTTGGAATAGAAGGTAATCTATAATATTAGTTTTAGGTCTTGAAGATAGACCTTGACATTGACAAAGATAGGAGACCCAAGGAAAGAGGTCCCATAGAAGAAAGAAGAAGACAAATGAGACCTGATAAAAGAAGTCCCATTGAAGGAAGATTAAGGATACCTGAGAAAAGAGATATCATAGCAAATAGAGAAGATTGCAGACTAGCTAAAGAAGGTCCCATTAAATATTGAAGGTAGAAAGAAGAATTATTAGAGAAGGCCCTTGATAAAATAATTAGTCATCCTTAGTAAGAGAAGATACCATTAACTTAGCTTGTTCTACAAAGATAGAAAACAAGCAAAAAAACTTTGAGGTAACAAGAAGACCTCAAGATAAGTAAGAAGACTTCAGGATAACAAGAAGACTTGAAGCTAGCATATAAGAAAAAGCAACATATCTAGTAAATGAAAAAATTGAAGCAAAGCATCATAAAAGTCTAGAAGGACATCAAGTAAGATTATTCTTGAAAGGCAAGTATCTTGCCAAAATTTGAAAGTCATAGAATACTCTAAGACAACAAGAAGTCTTGAGGATAGTTCAAGTTAAAGAATACAACAAGCTTTAAGACAATGAGTAGTGTAGATTGGAGAACATAAATGAAGCTATGAGAATATAAGAAAATATGTAGTAAGCAAGAACCTAGGTATTAGAAGAAGGTAGTATATTCTTGGTACAAGGATATTTGACCAAGGAGAGAACATATACTATAGCGGACAACAAGATTGAGTTAAATATTGAAGGAAACCAACATAAACTTGAATAATGTATTAGAGGTCAGCATACAAAGGTTCGACCAAAAGAGGATATTATTAAATTAGTCTTGTAAGTGAAGTCTAAGACCGCAAGGAGAGATAGAAAATATCTCTATAGATTTAGTCAAAGAAAAATCTATGAGTCCAAAAATAAATTAAAGGTAAAAACAAAAGTACTATGCAGTCCGTTGTAGAGATGCTGTAAACTTGGATACAAATTAGGATTGAAGAGAAAAGGTTGAAGAAATCAAAAGTCTAAACATCAAAGGCAAAAAATAGCAATATTTGGTAGAATAAAGGAAGTTAGCTACAACCATACCAAATTTTTTTTACAACATTAAAGTTTAGCTTTTGAATTTAAAGAGTGCAACTACATTTGTGTATAACAAAAGAGTATTGGATCAATGCAGTCTCAAAGCGACCTAAATCTACATAGCGTAATAAGTAAAGTTAGAGCAATATAAGAAAAATATTATGGCCTGAATATTATGTAAGAGTCAAGTTACATAGAGGACAAAGAAAACCGAAGGCCAAGCATCAATAAAACTACATAGAGGTCAAGGAAGGTTAAGAACCAAGCACTAAGCTAGGCTACATAGGGCTAAGCATCAAGTGAGGCTATGTAGAGCAACTCAACAAGCCTAAGCCGCTAAGAGTAAGCTGAGAGCCACGTAGGGTAAAGTAAGATTTGAGATTTGTATAGGGTAAGTTGAACGTAGAACTGATAGCCGCATAAGGTGAGATGAATGTCAAATAAGAGTGGAGAAGAATTAAGAGTTGAAGCAAAGCATCGAAAAATGAAGCAACATAGAAATCTAGCATTATCCAAAAGATGAATGCCAACAACATAATACAGAAGATCGTGAACCAGGTAACATAGTCTAAGAGGAAGCGAATGAGGAAGTTTAACATGAAGCAATAGAGAGTTTCAAGTATAAGGAAATTTGAGAGATAAATTACTCAAGTGAAACCTCAAAAACCAATTGAAATGAATATTTCAAATTGCCATGCAAATCATTGAGAAGACACATTGTTGAAGGGTATAAAAAGGGTATAAGAGTAACTGTTCTTGGAAGAATTCAAGAAGATGTTGTTGCATGCACATTTTTAATTCATTTAGAGCACAATATAAGTAGTGAATCATTCATCCCAAACCAAGATAGGTCAAAGCAAATATCTCCTAATAAATCACCATGTGCAAATGTATATTAGAGTTTGATTATGAAAGATGTAAAACGCAACACACACATAATATGCTTTAGTCAAAATAAAATGTAAGGTAACACAAGATTGCACAATAAAATAATTTTCATTGATGGGGGGATCCTAGAAACTCAATTTTTTACAAGCTTGGATCCTTGAATCCTTTTTGATACTATAATACAACAATTTAGGGTTCTCCAAAACCCTAAGAAGCAAGGTCGTGGTGTCTTCAAGCACATCTTGATCCCAACAAGGTTGAGTGGGCTTTTTGTTATCCAATATTGGGCCACTCCATATGCTAATGTAATGCTCCAGATCTGTACACAATAACATAGAAAATAGTTAGTAGTATATACGAGGGCTCCACAATGTGATACCCTCTATATGTAATAAATAAACCCTAACTAGATACTGCAAATATAATAAATAAAAGATGGAACACATATATAAAAATAAATAAATACTAGGTAGATCTATCTTACTTACATACTGTGTTCTAATGTGGAAAAACCGGATGCGGATGACTGGTACGATGATGCCCTAGTGTCACCCAGAGGCTAGGGGAACTTTAGGAATGAAATCATAAAATGCTTGTGGGCACCTACGGCTATAAAAAATGCTTGTGGAAACTTAGGACTAGTAGGGAGGCATCCACGGGTACCTAAGACTTGTAGGGAGGTACTCATGGGCATCTGGTGTTGATAGAAAGTTTTTGAATGCACCCGGTGGTTGATGGGAAATTTTGCATAAGCATATCAGACGAGGGTGAAGGATGCGATGATAGATATGGCGAGTGAGGGAAATGGAATGTGATAGATGGAATGGGATTTAAGGCACAAAAGAAAAGACTTAGGAAACTCGGGGCACTCAAAAAATTAGGGGTTGAGCCATCAAAATGGATCCTATTTATAATCTAACTTAGGGCATGCTAGGGTTTCAACGACACTAGTCGTGTGGATGAGATTAAAGCACATCTAAGGTTAGACAATAAATCTAGGGTGTGGCATGGATTAAGGTGGATGAACGGATGAGATTAGATGAAATCTAATGGCTAATATTAATTCACTTAAATATATATATATTTATTAAAAATATATTAAAATATAATATTTAAATATATATAAAATAAATATACATAAATAAATGTGAATAATATTTGAAAAGGGTAGGAAATAAGAAATGGTGGGAAAATGGCTATGTTTTGGTGGTGGAAATGGTGGGAAATCCTGGATGGAAGGCAAATGGCTATATTTGGTGTCTACATATGCCCCTTTTTATACTACGTTGTGTGAAACACAATGCAGTGCAAAAATATAAGATACCTATTTTGGTTAGTTGCAGAAGCAAGTTCTCTTGGGATGTGGAGCATGAGCTTGAAGATAAAAGAATAAAAGAATTTGGATTTTTGCATAGCGTACCCCATTAATTGGTGAATAAGGTTATAGATGAGTCTCACGATCCAATTGAAAAATTTGTGCAAATGAATGATGGATGACATGATATTGTTTTTACCCCAACGGTGGGAAGGGGGTTGTTGAAAAATATGATATGATGTGTTTGTTTTTGCCCCAATAGATGAAGGGATTTGTGAAAATGTGAGGTGATGAGTACAATATGAATGATGTAAAATATGATACCATTTTTACCCCAACGGTGGGAAGGAGGTTGTTGAAAAATGTTATATGATGTGTCTGGTTTTGCCCCAATAGATGAAGGGTTTTGTGCAAATGTGAGGTGATGAGGACGATATGAATGATGTAAAATGTGATACCATTTTTTCCCCAATGGTGGAAAGGGGATTTTTTTCAAGTTTAGATGCCATGATCATGTAAGATGTATCCCATTATGGTAAAGTTAAAACTAAAAGTGGTTATCCCAAATTTGGGGTGATTTTATGTTGTTGAAATACTTTACCTTTTAGGCATCATTGATATGCAAAATGATGATGCAAAAGAAAAAGAATAAACCTTGGATGGCCTACTAGTGACTATGGAAAATTCTTCACCTAATTCCCTTATGGAACCAATCATCCTAGCTAGTGCCTATCTCTGAGGTGTTAAGGATATTTTGAATGATGAAATTTGAGTTTTTGTCCATGTTTTAAGCCCTATGAATTGGGCCATCAATGACAGTGGTTGTGCAAATTGTTCTTGGAAATATTTCACTCTAAAGATGAGAAATTAACAAATATGATTGTGATTTCAAGCAAGGAGATAAGTGATGATGATCATGGTCAAGTTTCCTTATGGTAAGCTATTCATCTTACCGAATTGCATGGACACAAATTGTTGCAATCACCAAGTGTGTAGAATAACCCATTAGATACAAGGTTCACTTGCATATTTATTGAACTTGGAAAATATGTAAATGATGATGTGAAATGAGGTGGAGATGATGTATAGATGATGAAAATATTGATGATCATAGTTTTGTGAAGATTTGGACCGTTTCAAGGTGCTTTTGAAATTTGTTTGGTGAAATTTGGTCAATGTGGTCAAAAATGATATTTATGCATCCAAATCAGTTGGAATCTTCATAAAACTTGATAAAATGATGAAATGTATTGATGAGTGAAATTTGGAATGATTTGGTTGAGGGCAGCTACTATTTTGTGTTAATTTAGCTTTTTTTAATTCTGATGCAAAACACCCGCGGGAACTTGTGGTCTGCAGAAACACTCATAGGCACTTCAACATGCCAAGAAATACCCATGGGTGTCTCAAAGTGCCTAAAGTAGCTATAAATAGCTTGCTTGGCTAATGTGAAGCTCATTTGTGCATCTGTAGAGTTTGAAAAGTTGCATCTAAGGAGTGAAGGGTGAGTGAGGTGAGGCATTTGGAGTGACGAAGCTATGGCGGTGGAGGGAGCTAGTGTGGGGGCCAAGGTTGCAGATGAAGCACGATCGGTTGAGGTAACCCATTATTTTTTATGTATTGTGAAAATTATTATTTTTTGCTATATTTTTTTTGCATTATTAACAATTTTTTTGTGTTGTGTTGTAGTTTAGAGTTTTGGAGGCTTGGCACTGGTTCTCGCCTTACATTCTCGGGATGAGGAAGGTGATTACGAAGAATTTGTAGGAGCTACTGGAGAAGGTGGAGCTAGTGGAGGTAGCTTGAATGGATGTGGTGAGGGTGAATTAGGGGTACCTCTCCACTTTAGCGGACAGGTGGGATGCGAATAGGGGAACATTTCAGCTCCCCATAGGTAAGGTGACAGTTACCTTGGAGGATGTATATCACATCCTCAAGGTATTTGTGGAGGGTATCCGGGTTGAGGTTGGGATCAACCAAAATATGGAGATGATGTATATGTTTGGTGATGCATGGAAGGGGGTGAAGGTGGAGAGTGGAGGCATACCTTATCTATCCATGTATGTGTACAAGGAGTTGGACCCACTTCGGGCATTGGTGATGTTTGTGTTGGCTAATATTGTGGCCCTGAATAGTATCGGGTGTAGGTTCCCTTGGAACCTGATAGGGGTGGTGAGAGATATACTCATGATGAGGTAGGTATACACATGGTCTCCCACCTTACTGGTGCAAGTGTACCGAGAGATTTATGATGTGATGCAATAGGGGCAGAAAGGATTGGGGTGCAACTTATTGCTACAATGTTGGGGATGGGAGCACTTTAGAGTTGCTCAATCGGAGGGCTTGCATGTGGTAGAGTTTGGTAGAGAGCAACCCTATTCTAGGTGATAGGTATTGGTGGAGGAGGTGCAACCAAGTTATCCAGTGAGGACAAGTTAGTGATACCAGGAGCTATGGGCGAGATTGACATCTGCCCAAGTGGTATGGAGGCCATGGTTGGGTACTCAATGAACTAGGGATGGAGAGCATCTGTGGTAGGTGCGGTAGGGTATATGGGTGTTTGGTAGGCATAGGAGTGAGGTGGAGTACTTCTAGTTCTCATGAGTGCTTTTCTAGTTTGGGATGCGGTAGGATGTCCCTGATGAGCCAGTGCGGTATAGGAGACATCGGGAGGAGACCGAGCTTCCTTGGATGGAGCTATGGAGGATTATTTTTGAGGATGATGAGGGGATGTATATCCTGGATGTGGAGGATGTGGAGACGATCATGGAGTATGATGCATGGTTTGCAACTCAGCTAGCATGGATGTCACCTTGGGGAGCAACTAACAGTGATGGCGATGGAGAGGTTGGGGATGAGTGTACCCAAGATATCCAGGATGAGGATGCCTAGGAGACTCAGGGTGAGGGGACTTAGGATATCCACAATAGATAGTGGCACATTCAATCTGATAGTCAAATTTTGAAGACGAAGGGTGCTACTAAACAGACTCTCAATTTTGGGGAAGATAGTGGAGATGGAGAGGAGGTTGAGGATGTTCCAGATTTACCCCTAGGACAAAGTGAGGAAAAGTGGGCATATTTGGAGCAGTAGGTGGTAGAGCGGTATGCAATGATTGCAAGGCTCTAGGCATAGCTAGCGAAGAGGGAGCCCCTACATGCAGTTGACATACAATACCTTCAGTATTAGTATAGGTATATCGAGTCATTGAAGGATAGATTGATGGAACATCGTATTCAACTTCCTGATCCTACAACCTCATATGTATTCAAGGATGCTAGGCATTGTCAGTCTAGGTATAGCACTAGGTCTAGGACACCTTCTAGGTCATAGGCTCCTGCTAGGTCTTAGGGGTCATCTTGGAGGATGTAGATAGTGCTTAGATGCACTTTTTGTATATGAGCCTTGGTGCTTCATTGTATGTAGCCATTTGGCACTCATTGTATATGTGATATTTATACATATATACATGGATTTTACTTTTGTGTTATATTTTTGTGTGAATGCTTTTTTTGGAATGCATGTTTATGTTTATGACTAATGCATGTGATATGTTATGGATGATTAATGCAATATGGAATATATGGATGATTAATGCAAGGTGGCATGTACTAATGATAATTTATGGTTTATATATTTGCTTTACTCTTTTCTAGCATTGTTGTTTAATCAAGGGGTACCAAAATTGTTGGCTTTTGGTAGATGATGTCTAATGAAATGACATGGAAGAAGATATGGATGTTGATATGGAATATTGCCTATTTTGTAGAGACTCAAACATCCTAGTGGTATTAAAAAAGCCCACCAAAACTGCCTAATCCTTCTAGGATCAAATGTGTGTGTAGTGAATTCATTTACCAAATCAAGAGCAAGGTAATGATCTGAGACAATCAAGAACTAGTGTGTGTGCAAGTGAGTTCATTAACTCATCTTGAGTAAATTGGGTAAACCTATTATAGTTGCAACCAAGAGGCTAGCTTGTCTGTATGAGTGGTCAGAGGTCTCTTTTAAAAGAGACATGTCACCATGCATGAGCGTACTCCACTGCCAATTAAGCATCTATAGCTTTGGTGGAGGCTAACTCCATAGTCCATGATTTTATTTTTGATTTCTTGAATTTTGGGGATGACTACCTAACCGTCTGATTGGAAATGTAGTACGATACTTACAACCCAATGATCATTGGTATGTGATGTAAAATATTTAGAGCTTTGGGGAATCAGATTCTCAACCTAAGTATGATGAGAATTGTACCCTATCCTTACTACTCTATCTTTTGAATTTGAAAAAACTATGATAGTGGTGCAAACCACTATTCTTATGGACTATGTTGCATGATGGGACTATCAAGGATGACCCTTTTCACCTTGAGGTTCATACCAAGTATGGTGTTATCCCTGTTTGACACAAGATGTTTTTAATATGTGAAAATTGTGCTTGGTCAAAGAATATTTTTGGAATCAATTCCCAAACTCAAGATTTTCTTAGTGTAAGATGTGTAATGGTCCTAAAAGAACTCGACATGTTTTTTGGAGATTGATTAAAACACTAGGAGTGTCTGAGTGACCAAAAACACCTAGGACTTTGTGAATATGGCTTGTACAGATGGTAATTTGACTTTGTGAAATTGTGTGGATGACATTGTGAAGGTGCCCCTGATTAAGGAAACATGACTCTTGTTGGACCAATTAAGACCTTGAATAAATAATTCCTATATAAAATGTAGAATGTGGATGTTAATGCAATGTATGAAATACAATTTTGTAAAATATGGAATGCAATATGTGATGTGGGTGAATGCATTGTTTTGAATGAAATGTAAATGCAAGTGAAATGCAATGTTATGAATGAAATGTATGCAAATGTTTTTGTGTATTATCCATGTATACATATACATATATAGTAATCATATCATGCATAGAATACTTTCAAGTGTATAACATTAAGTGGTTTGAATTCTTCCTCTCCCTCTAGACTAGAAAGTCTATAAGTACCATTACCCACTCTTTGTGTAACTATGTATGGACCTAACCAATTAGCCATGAATGTATCATGAAGATGTGGTAATGTATTGGTATTTTATTGGTTTTTTAAGGACAAGATCTCCTACTTGGAATTCACGTAGATGGACTTTTGCATTGTAAGAATGTTTGAGGCGGTCTTGATAAACTCATAAATGCTCTAAATCATTGACTCACCTCTCATCAAGAAGTGTGAGTTGATCAAGACATGCTTGTCTAGTAGTGTCGTCATATATGAATTCTTGCAAATAAATTTGCAAGGAAGGAATATCAAGATCAAGAGGCATGATTGCTTTCACTCCATAGACCAATGAAAATGGTGTTTCCCCTATAGGCATGCGGATGCTTATTCGATAAGCCCATAATGCCAAGGGAATTTGTGTATGCCAATATTTATGTTTTTCTTTGACAAGTTTCTTGAGAATAGCAATTAAGGTCTTGTTGGGAGCTTCAGCTTGTCCATTTGATTATGGGTAATAAGGTGTCGAGAAACTATGTTGAATGTTATATTTCTCGCAAAGTGCTTGAACATCCTTATTCTTCAAAGACTTGCCATTGTTTGAAATGATTTTCTAGGGGATACCAAAATGATAAATAATGTGATGGAGTATAAACTCCACAATTCTAGGTCCTATCATGTTGGTTAGAGGAATTGCATTGACCCATTTTGTGAAGTATTCAGTGGTTGTGATGATGAAAGTATGTTGTCCCAATGAAGGAGGTGAAATTTTTCCAATTAGATCTAGGCCCTATTGTGAAAAGGGCCAAAGGATTTGAATAGGTTGTAAAGCTTGTGATGGTACATGAGTTAGATTAGCATGTTCTTGACACTTTTTGCAATATTTGATATATGTGCAACAATCACGTTCCATTGTGTCCCAATAATAACCCATGCATAGAATATGCTTTACAATGGCCATTAAACTAAAATTACCACCACAAGTACTATCATGGGCTTCAACTATTGCTCTTTGAGCCTAACTAGCCTCGACACAACGAAGGAGGATTCCATCATAACCAATTTTATACAACACATCCCCCCAAAAACAATCAAGCTACCTTTTGCTTGAAAGTGCATTTGGTAGTTCGAGACATATCATATGGGAGTGTTCTAAATTTTAGAAAGGCTAATATTTGGCTCGACCAAGGCTCATATAAATTTTATTGGATAAAGAAAACATCCTTTTTGTCTTTTGACTCAGCACAAGAAATTGTAGATTTAGAGATTGTTGAAATGATAAGGAATTGTACCTCTCCAAAGGAGTCTTTTGGAATCAATTATCCAAGGGAGGCCATTGCATCTGCAAATATGCTAGTCGAATGTGGCAAACTATTGATTTCATACCAATTAAACTTAGAGAGCAATTTCATTGCTACTTCATGATAAATTTTAATGGTAGGTTCTTTGCATTGGTATTCTCCATTGATTTTCTTTACAACAAGTTGAGAATCACCAAATATCCTAATACGCTTAATGCTCATAGCTATAGCTGATTAAAGACCTAATATTAAGGCTTCATACTCTGTAGTTTTGTTTGTGCATTGGAAGTCTAGTTTAAATGACAAGGGGATAGGTACCCCCTATGGTGTGTGAAATATGACTTTGACACCTTGACATTTCATGCACTTAGAGCCATCAAATAATAGTGTGATATCGACGTCTTCCTTCGGAATGACATCTTCTTCTTGTTCAATGACAACAAATACCAAATAATCTAGGACCTCAATAATCACTAGGTAGTGGAGCTTTTGCAAGTTGATCGGCTATTACTTGACCTTTAATGGATTTTTGGCTTGTGAATTCTAGGTCAAATTCAGTAAGGAGCATTATCCATTTAGCGGTGCGGGTGTTGTTGTAAGTGCGGGACATCATGTAACATAGAGGATTTTCTCTAGCTATGACATAGGTTGTCTGGCTAAGCATATAATGTCAAAGTTTCTTAGTGGTGAAAACTACTGCTAAGCAAAAATTTTCTACATAAGTATATTTAGTTTCATAGCTTACCAATGTTCAACTAATGTAGTAGACAACTTTCTCTCGATTTTGTTCATTTTTTTGTACAAGCATTGTCCCTAATTCAAAGTCTGTTGTTGATATGTAAAGATAAAATGGGACCCCCGTATGAGGAGGAGCTAAGACTGGTAGAGATGCTAGGTATTTCTTAATGTTATCGAAGGCTTTTTGACATTCATATATCCAAGAGAATGGCACCCCATTTTGTAGTAGGTGATTGAATGACCTACATTTATCAGAAAGTTAAGCAATGAAGCGATGGATTGAGTTGGTATTTCATTGCAAACTATGCAATTCCTTTAAATTAGTTGGAGGAGGAATATCTAGGATAACCTTGACCTTATTAGGGTCCACCTCAATACCTATTTTGGAGATAATGAATCATAGAAGTTTGCTTGAGGTAACACCAAAGACACATTTCTTGGGATTCAACCTTACATTATGCTCTAGGAGTCGGTCAAAAACCTTCTCCAATATACCAATATGTTCTTGTCGAGTTTTGGATTTAGCCAAGAGATCATCCACATAGTCTTCGATAATATTATGCATGTAGTCATGGAAAATGTATATCATGGTACGTTGGTAAGTGGCACCTGCATTTTTTTTAGGTCAAAGGGCATCACCTTGTAACAAAAAGTTCCCCAAGGTGTAGTGAATGTTGTTTTGTATTGGTCATCAGGATTTATTTGAATCTGGTTGTATCCTAAAAAATCGTCTATGAGTGAAAGCATTTCATGACCAGTGCAAGTATCAACAAGAGTGTCGATGTTTGGGAGAGGGAAGTCATCCTTAGGACACTCTTTGTTAAGATCTCGAAAGTTAGTACATACACGTATCACCCTCTTAGGCTTGCAAATGAGTACTATGTTTGAGAGCCACTCAAGATAATTGGTAGGAACTATGAAGTTCACATCTAAGAGTTTTTGAAGCTCTATTTTTACCAAGAGGGCCACGGTAGGATGCATTCTCCTAAGATTTTGTTTGACTGGCATAGCATCAGGCTGTAAGGTGAGATTGTGGACCACTAGATGAGGGTCAATATTGGGCATGTTCTTATAGGACCATGCAAATATGTCATTTTTCTTCTTGAGGAGAGAAATGAATTGTTCTTGTTTGTTGGGTGATAAAATTTTGCCAAGCTTGAGAATTTAGGGATTGTATTTGTTTGAACTAAGGTCCACATTGATGGTATTTTCAATAGACATGTGGAAACCTTTCTCAAGTTGATGGGGTGTAGGGATCATATGAATATCATCTAAGATGTCATCAAAATATTCTGGCTTATCCTCATATATTTTTTCCTAGAAAACCTTAGGATCTGAAGGTGACGACGAAGGCGAAGGAGAGGGAGGAATGTAGTTGGTAGAAGCCCTTAAAAATTTCTTGGACAAGACAAATTCAGCAAAGGATGGTATTGAGGAAATCCGATCCATATCAATGAGGCTTATGTCAATTGGAATTGGTTTGGCCGGATCGTATGGATTATGGAGTGGGGTGAATAAATCAACATGATTCATGTTAACTTATGGGTAAGGTGGACAAGGCTAGATGGAATGGATGTGACCTAGGAACCAATTCTATGGGCTTGGTTAACCTAAAAAACAACAAGCAACACAATACTTGTTTTATTAAATGATGTATTCACATGTGGAATGCAAAGAAAGAAAACATGTTTTTTTTTTTTAATTAATTTTTTGATTTTTTTGGTAGTGGTGATAATCACTGTTTTTGTTTTATGTACATATGTTACAAGTTGGCTTACAAAATGGATTAAAGGAATGGAGGTGGTGGTTCATCGATAGAGGAATATTGCTCTTGTGGAAGAAGCAAGAGAATTATGGACTCATGGATGGGGAACATGTTGAGATAAAACTCATCTTGTTCAGAATGGGGAATGATGGGCTCCGATTCTTCTTCAGATTCATCTAAAATTATTGACATAAGCTCGAATTCTTCATAGATGTCATCATAAGAATTATTAGGATGGAGGGCATCTTCTCCTGAATTGAGGTTAAGCCTTTTGAAGGCTCATTCAAAAGAAGAGGTGGTGGGTAATGGGTGGAAACCTAGACCTGAACGGTCGTGCACCTCTTGATATGGAATATCAAAAGGTTGATGCACACCCTATTCATGCAATCCTAGGCCATGGCCTTGCCAATTGACAATGTGGGAGTATCGATATCGAAATCTTGAAATGTTCAAAATGTTGGCAAGCTTTGGTTCTTTGGGCTCTTCTATGGGTGTTGGACTTGATGAAGAATAAATTCCCCCATATACAAAATTAATGCTATTTGGAGTTGAACCCATGTTGTAAACTGCTCCTATTACTAAAGGTAGGTCACATGGGCAACCGAAATCCTTAGCACTAGGAATGTTGAGGGGTGTGATGGTGATGTCATCGACCATGTATTCACCAATGCAAGGATTGGTGAGATGGACTTCGACTTGGGATGATATGGAAGGATCATGGTCAGGCGATGGATCAAGAAATGGTGGAAAATGAGGTTTCTCACAATTCATCAATTTGACTTGTGAGACATTAGGCGAAGGGGATGGATTGGATTGGGAAGGTTGTGGGATAGCTGATGATGATGAAGTGGATGGCAATGATTTTGATGATGTGGACTGACTATGACCACATGTGCATGTAGTCATGGATGATGATGATGAGGATATGGAAGTTTGATGAGGATTGGTGATGGGAAGCTCTTCAATAATGGGATATTTTGATGAAGAGGTTGGTGGAGCAGTGGATGGATTTGATGATGGCAAAATAAAAATATGAGTGGAAGGGAGCATGGACTTATAAGGATTTGAGATGATATTTCAATACTTAAATAGTTTGATGTCTACTAATATGCAATGTACCTGTCCCTCGTGTACATATTTCAAGAATTGATGTAAAATGGAGGGGACACATCTCATTCCCCTCATCCAAGGTCTTCCAAGGAGTACATTATATGCCATGGAACCTTCCAAGATATGGAATATTGTATGCAACATTTTGTGCCAACTGTGAAACACATAGAATCATTGAATGCTTTGAGGGTGAAGGATAATTTGGAGATGTGATATGGAGGAAGATTCAAATGATGGAGATCATATGTGGTGATAATGTTGATAGAGTAATCGGTATCAATGAGGACTCTCTTGAAAGGTTTCTTGTCAATTAGAGCCATGATATGCAATGGAGGGTCTACTGATCTTGATGAGATTAGCTTAATATCAAAGTCATAGAATATTATGGAAGGCTCCATGCATGTTTGAATGCTCCCCATAAAGTTGTTGAAGGCATTAGGATCTTGTGATTGCAATTCGATGGATTTTAGAATTTCCATTAATGCCTTCTGATGTGGGGGAGATTGTTGTATTATCTCATCTATTGAAAATTTGGCGGATGTCATTTTCAAACTTGTGGTTAACCGACTACTCAATGAGATGACTGGTCGGGGTGGATGATTGATGGGTGAATTTGATGGATTGGATTGACTAGAAATATGAATGGGTGATGATTTAATGGGGGAAACTTGGATGGGTGGCAATGTAGATGGTTGTGAGACACTTGCTTGAGGTGGTTGTCATTTTTGGTTATTACGTTGACCTCTAGTGACCACATGTATGGCCCCTACAAACCCTTGGTATTTTTGGACATGATTGACTTGGTTAGGGGGAATTTTAGTGTTAACTCCCTCTACATTTGGTTGCACCTCCTCATGATGAGGAAGTGGTGTCTGAAATATACCAAGGTCTTGGTTTTGTTGAGCAATAGGGCTATTAACTTTAATTGCCCCCAAGTCAATGAGGTCTTGGACTACATTTTTAAACATGTGTCAATTGTTGATGTCATGCCAATTTTACCTATGATAGGGGTAAAATAAGTATTCTCGATAATTTTTACTATGTTTAGTAGGATCATCCAGTCTAATTTTGGGTAGAGCAAGTTTATTTGTCTCATATAGCCTTCTAAAAAGAGAGGCATAAGACTCATCTAATGGGGTATATTGGTGATTCTATCGGACAAACTATCATCGGGGATGGTTTTCCATAGGTGGCACTATGTTTTGAACTATTGGAGCTTGTGTTGTTGAGGGGACCGCATGATAGGAAATTTGTTGTGGTACTTGTTGCATAGGTTGTTGTTGTTGAGCCATTATCAACTGGCTCATGACCACTTGATTGACTTGATTGGATGAGGAGGCTGGAGTAGCCTGTGTTGATTTTTGTTGGCTTGAATAATTGCTTTTGTATTGGCCCTTGTTTTGCCATTATTTCTTCTTGGGATTAATAATGCCTTCTTGGATTTTGATATCCTCAATGACACTAGCCTGAGCTAAATCTTCTTCAAAGTATTTATAATTTCTTATTTGGAGCATCCAAGAGATGGGTTTTAAGAAACTCTTGTGAATAGCTTAATTAGATCATCCATTGGTAGGGTGAATGGTAATTTAGTCATGATAACCCTCCAAAAGTTTCCAAAATCATAGATAGATTCATCGTCCTATTGCCTTAAAGCATAGACATCTGACAATGAGATCTTATTTTTGACATTTAGGATGAAACGATCAAAGAATTGCCCAATCAATTGGTTAAAGGTATAAATACTATGGATTGGCAATTGATTGTACCATTCTATAGCATCTCCTCCTAAAGCATTATTGTCTTGTATTCTAAAGCATGCATGAACAAAAGTGCTCACATGTTCTTTGGGATCCTCAGTTCCCTTAAATGTTTCAAACTTGGGCATCGTAAAATCTACCGGATATGGTGGTGATGGTACCGAAGGATTAATTGGTTGGTTGATCAATTGTCATAAGGTGGGTTTTTTATTTGAAAAATAGGGTGTATGTTGGATAAATTGATCAATTATTTTTTGCATTACCTCAATTCGAGGGTCTTCCCTAGTAATTTGAAAGCTATGAATTACCTGATGGGTTTGGGGCGGTGTGGAGAAATATTGTGGAGTGACTAGATGATGAGGAGATTGATATTGATGATTTGGTGAATGAGATGGAATGTGATGAATAGGATATTGATGATGAAATGATGGGAAATTATGAAATGACATTGATGGATGAGGGTTATGGCTAGGCTGGCCAATTGGAATAGGACGGGTACCGGTATGGCTAGATGGGGGAACATGGATAGAGACCACAAAATACTGTGATACCCATGATGGACCCTAGTTGATAAGGGGAGTCTGAGTAGAGGTATGTAAAGGCTTAGGGTTAACCTGTACTTGTTGTTGAGCATATTTACGCTATCTAAGCAATTTGTTTAGGTAATCCCATCCCTCACTAATTTGTCTATCAAAGGCTAAGGATATGGAGGTAGAGGGTATGGAAGATGTGGTTTGGGAGAAATTCAAACTAGGCATGGTGACTTGGGAGGTTGGGATTTGTGAAGCAGCATTCACATGTGCAAGTTCGTGGTATCTTCAAACACATCTGGATCCCAACAAGGTTGAGTGGGCTTTTCATTATTCAAGGTTGGGCCACTCCAGATAATAATGTAATGCTCTAGATTAGCACACAAAGACACATAAAATAGTTAGTAGTATATGTGAGGGCTCCACAATGTGAGACCCTCTATATGCAATAAAAAAATCCTAACTATATATTGTAAATATAATGAACAGAAGCTATAACACAGATATAAAAATAAACAAATACAGGGTAGATTTGTCTTACTTACGTACTGTGTTATGATGTGGAAAAATTGGATGTAGATGACTAGTACAACAATGCCCTAGCATCGCTCAGAGGCTAGAGGGAGCTTTAGGAATGAAAGCGTAAAATACCTATGGGCACCTATGTTTGCACAAAATGCCCATGGGTATCTAGGACTGGTAGGGAGGTTCCCGTGGGCACCTGGGACTGGTAGGGAGGTGCCCGTAGGCACTTGGTGTTGACAGAAAGCGCCCGAAGACACTTGACGGCTGATGGGAAATTTTGCAAAAGTAAATTAGGTGAGGGTGAATGATGTGAAGGTAGATATGGTGAGCGAGGGGAATGTAATGTGATAGATGGAATGGGATTTAGGGCATAAAAGGCTTGGCAACAAGACCTAAGACACTCGAGGAATTAAGTTATTAGGAAAATTAGGGAAAGACTTAGGAAACTCAGGGAACTTAAAAACTTAGGGTTTGAGCCATCAAAATGGCTCCTATTTATAATCTAACTTAGGGCATGCTAGGGTTTCAATGACACTAATCGTGTGGCTGAGATTAAAGCACATGTAAGGGTAGATAATAAATCTAGGGTGTGGCATGGATTAATGTGGATGAACGGATGAGATTAGATGAAATATAATGGTTGGGATTAATTCACTTAAATAAATATATATTTATTAAACATATATTAAAATATAATATAAAATATTATATTTAAATATATATAAAATAAATATACATAAATAAATGTGAATAATATTAAAAAATGGCAGGAAATAAGAAATGGTGGGCAAATGGCTATGTTTTGGTGGTGGAAATGGTAGGAAAGCCTGTATGGAAGGCAAATGGATAGGATTTGGTGTCTACAGATTAAATATTTAAAAATTTGGTTGGTTTATAAGGTTAGTTTGGAGGAATAAGGATTTTATGAATTTAATTATTGAATTTTTAGATTAGGTGGAGAGATAAGAAGTTTAATAGGATAATTAATACCTTAATTGTTTTTAAAGTCTTGGAGTGATAAGTAGGTATAGATATAAAGTAATTTGAATTTTTTTAAGTCATTTATTACCTTATTTATTTTTTGAAATTCATAGCATATCATTGGAGAGATAAGAAAATATACTTCAAATTGGGAATTTTAAATTTGCAAACATTCTTACTTTTTAAGTTTCTAATTAATTATGGAGCCATAAGAAATTCAACATCATAGGTTCCCTTATTTACGCTACTAACTAAAGACATCAAAGTTGTCTAGAAATTTTAATTCCAAAAATATTTCAATACCTTAAAGGAAAATTCGTATATTTAATACGATAGACTTCACTTTTAGTTGTTAAAGTACAAGAAATGAATGCAATTGAATAATTTTACATCTCTTCTAGTAGAATTTTGATTGAATTTTTTTTTTTTTTTTAAAACAATAAAATTATTATGTTATTTTAATTATATAATTTTGTGTTATAATTTGTTATGTTATGATTTTATTGTATTATTAATATATTTTTTCCTGTACTTATTTTAGTTAGAAGTTTGCATTTTATTTAGAGTTTTATTCATATAAATTAAAATCACATCATTTAATTTTTTATATAATTTTTTAAAATATTAAATAATAAAAAATTTTAATTTTTAATACAAAACAACTCAAATTCAATATATATTTTTTTTTTTGAATTTACATGGTGGAATCGGTAGCCGCCACGAATCCGAGAAAGCTGTCCAACTTTTTATGGCCACCACAATTTCTTGCGTTGTCCGCCCCAAAAGCCGCCACATAGATCTTCGTGCAGTCTGCCCCTATAACCACCATGCCACAATCATTTTAAACCTTTTACGTCACTGAAAGCACCAGGAAAGGGACAAGCGTTCAGTCCGATGAGGCCCGAGATTTGAACCTTGGACCTCCACCCCCCTTATGGGGTTTGGATGAACCAATTGGTCTACACCTCGGACCTAACTCAAATTCAATAATTAAAAAAGAAGAATAAAGTCTTTTTGAACCTCTGAATTTAATTTGGTTGCCAACTACTAACTCGTCTAATCTTAAATACACAAAAGTAAAATCCAATTATTCGACCCTTTATTCTTCAAAGCCCCTAGTCAAAAAAATCGATAGTAATTGAGCTACTATTGATAAGAAGCATCAAGCAATTAAATACGATCATGTCTTTGATATTTCAACATTCGTTTACCCCAAAACAAAAATTAAAACTTAAGGTAGAAAACAAGAGACGTTGGCTAATATTTTAACACGCCAATATTTTAAGAGAGGTGTTTAAAGGTTGAGTGGGTTGATAAGTTTTGGTTTTTATTAAGAAGATATTTTTTATAATGTGGAGGTGCTTGCATGATTTTCATGTTTAATGACGAAATTTTTTAGAAAGCTTAGGAAAACTCTTTTTTTAGAGAATCTTTTGAAAAGTTTACGGAAACCTTTTTTTGGGTTATGTTTTTTTGGTATGACTTGAAATATTCCAGAAGACTAGTAAATCCTAGAAAATTTTAAAAGGTTGTTTGGTGGAAAAATTAGAAAACCCTCCTATTTTGTGATTATAAAAGTAAGTTGCATGTATGTAACATAGCATTGTAGAGTTCCTCTAAATAAATATATGTTTATTTAGTCGTCCTTTTATTTGTTGTTTATATTTCTGCTTGCAATTTTTATTCTGTGTTTGTTTAGCATATGTTTTGTTTTTCTTTTCATGGTATCAGAGTGTTATAGTAGAAGAGAAGCAGTTGTATATGCTTTGGTAGTGAATCATGGTCTCCCTCTCTACAACATTGGTTTTTGTGTCTTTATTTTGGAGTGCTCCTAAGGGCTAGCGCATTGTTTCGTAATTTGAGTGGGAGAAGAGGACGATTCATAGAAATTGAGCAACAAATTGGAGATTGAGAAGTTGAATGGATTGAACTTCACATTGTGGAAAATCAAAATAAAGGACTTACTGGTGGAAAGAGACTTGTGGGTTGCAATCACTAGAAAGCCCATTGGGATGGCACAAGAGGAGTTTAATAAGCTAGATAGAAAAGTAATGGCCCTTATTAGATTAAGTTTAGTAGACTCTATGATTTTAAATGTGACAGAAGCACAGTCTGCTCAAGATATGTGGAAAAATTTGGAGAGCATCTACGCTTCCAAGTCAATAGTGAACAAGTTAATGTTGTGGAAGAAGTTAGTAAATCTCAATTTGAAGGAGAATGGTAAGTTCTCAGATCAATATAATAATTTTAATATGCTAATGAAGCAACTCAACTCCATTGGTGATAAATATTAGTGTCTGGCACTGTTAATCAGCATGCCAAACTCATGGGAGAATCTTATTACTACCACAAGTGTTGTTTTTGATAAATTGCAGATGGAGTCAATGGTTAGCTAGTTGTTGAATGAGGAGGCAAGAAGGATATCTGATGGTGAAGCATCCACTTTCGAGGTCTATTTAGCATGTGGATGCTCAAAGGAAAGAGTAAAAGGTAAATCTAGTGGGAGAAGCAAGTCTAGAGGTAGAGGCAGATCGTCCAACATTGGAAAGAAAATTTTTAGCAATGTGGAATGCTACTTTTATCACAAAAAAGGCATATCAAGGTTCATTGTCCCTTGTTGAAGAAGAAAATGAAAAGTACTAGAAGAAGAGACAACTGATAAAGTTGTAGATGAAAAATCCATGTTTCTTGCTTCTTCTTGTCTATCAATTAAAGGGTGTCATGAAGACTAGATTATAGATTCAGTAGCTTCTTTCCACATGAGACCACATCGTGAGTGGTTTGCCAATTATAAAGAGGTAAATGGTGTAAAATTTTATATGGGTGATAATGCATTTTATAATGTAGAAGGAGAAGGTACAATTCTTGTGAAGGATTCAGTTGGAAAAGTTGGGTATTTGCAAAGATTTAGATATGTCCCTCAGTTGAGAAGAAATCTTCTCTCAGTTGGACAACTGGTTGTAAAAGGAGTAAAAATTACCTTCTTAGATGAAGGATGCAAGCTCACGAGAGGTGCACTAGTTCTTGCAAAAGGAAAGAAGAAATGTACTTTGTTCAAATTGGATGTTAGCCCTTGCAATGTTTCCTCTGTAAAATAAGCTAATGCGATTGATAAAATGATGAAGAAGATGTTGGAGATTACCTTCTTTGGCATAGAAGACTTAGCCATTTGGGAGAAACTAGATTGAAGCAATTGGTTAGCAAAGGCATGGTGCATGGCCTCAAGGATATCAGCTCTAGCACTCTTAGCTTTTGTGAATCATGTGTGATGGGCAAACAAAAAAGAGTAAGCTTCTCTTATCACCCACATAGAGCTAAATCTACTTTGGATCTTGTTCATTTAAACATTTGTGGTCCTATGGATACTCCATATATTGGTGGTGCTCTGTATTTTGCCACCTTTATTGATGATCATAACAAAAAAGTATGGACTGTATTTTTGAAGAAAAAGAGTGAAATACTTAATCATTTTAAAAGGTTTTTTGCTAATGTAGAAAGGCAGATAGGCAGACAACTTAAGATATTGCATAGTGATAATGGAGGAGAATATTATTCTGCTAAATTTGAAGAGTTTTTTAGGTAGAAAGGCATCTCTAGACAAAGGACTACACCTTATTCTCCTCAGTAAAATGAAGTAGTAGAGAGAATGAATAGAACACTACTAGAGAAGATGAGGAGCATGTTATAAGATGCAAAGCTCATTAAAGGGTTTTGGGCTGAAGCAATTTCAACTTCCAGCTATTTGATTAATTTATCACCATGCATTACTTTATATGACAAGACACCAAAAGAGGCCTAGAGTGGGATAAAACCATCAATCTCTCACCTGAGGGTTTTTGGTTGTGAGGCCTTTATGCACACTCCTACTGAAAAGAGGAAAAAGTTGGATGAAAAATATAAGAAATACATTATTGTTGGTTATGGAGAAGTTGTTGGAACAAAAGGATATAAATTATGAATTTTGGATGAACACATAAGTGTTTTCAGAAAATATGTGAATTTTTAGGAAATTAATATAGCTTGAGATATTTGACAACATGAATTACAACAACAATTGAAAGAGAAGGTTAGTGTGCATGAATGCACTATGTCAGGTCAACCTTCAAGTGAAGCACATGCTTAGCTCTATCAGCCTCAAGAAACAATATCTTTTAACATTTCAAATACAGTTTCCAGCCTACAAATATCTGATGAAGATTTGCTTTCTTATGTGCTTGAAGATGTGCATCAAGAGGATCAACAAATTATGTAGCCTGATTCTCCACCTTGTAGAGAAGAGGTCCAAGAATCAGTGGAGCAGCCTAGAAGAACTAGAAGAGAGAAACATCTTCCCAATAGGATTCAAGATTATTTTTGTGGATTTATAACTACTGGTGATGATCCTCTCAAATTTGAAGATGTCATGAACATTTCGAAGAAAGAGCATTGGAAGAAGGTCATGCAGGAAGAAATGGAATCAATGAAGAAGAACCATGTATGGGACTTAGTTCAACAACTTGTTGGGAGAAATATAATAGGTAGAAAATGGGTGTTTAGAAAGAAGTTAAGGCCTCATGGATTTGTGGGAAGATACAAGGTCAGATTGGTTGCAAAAGGATTCTCTCAAATCCCTAGTATTGATTTTCATCAAACTTATGCTCCTACTATGAAGTTATCTTCCATTAGACTTTTGCTTGCATATGATGCTGCTTTTGATTTAGAGATTGAACAAATGGATGTAAAAATTGCATTTTTGCAAGGAGATTTGAAGAAGAAAATATACATGTAGCAGCCTCAAGGTTTTGAAGTAGGAGGTGCAGGTGTTGTCTATAGGTTGAAGAAATCACTCTATGGATTGGAGCAATCTCCTAGAGAATGGTATCAAAAGTTTGATAATTACATGTTGTAGATTGGAATTTTTGTAACCCTGCAGATCCATGCGTGTATTACAAAACAAAAAGTAAAAGTTTTGTAATTTTGGTTTTGTATGTGGATGACATCCTCCTGATTGGAAATAATAAGCAATTGATTTCAAAAATGAAGTTATTGTCAAAGAACTTTGATATGAAGGACTTGGGTCAGTCACATCATTGCTTGGGTATTGATATTGTCAGAGATCACAAGAGCAAACAATTATGGCTTTCCCAAAAGGATTACATTAACCAGATTTTAAAATAATTTGGAATGCAAGATAGTAAACCTGGTAAAACTCATTTGCAGTCTAGAGTTAAATTATCTACAAAAATGTGTCCAACTACAACTAAAGAAAAGGAGAGGATGAAGAAAATTCCATATGTAGAGGTTGTGGGCTCACTGATGTATGCAATGGTATGTACCAGGCCTGATATTGCTCATGTTGTTGGTATGGTTAAAAAATATATATCCAATCCTACAAAGGAACATTGGACAACTGTAAAAAGAATTTTCAAATATTTACAGGGTACTAAAGACCATGTTTTGTGTTATCAACCCAAGAAGAATGAAGAGTTGTGTTTGCAGGGACATGTAGATGTAGATTGAGTAGTTGACTTAGACAACCGTAAATCAATAGAAGGATATGTCTTCACTTTGTATGGTGGTGCAGTGATCTGGAGTAAAAAGCAAATAATTGTAGCTTTGTCAAGTGCTGAATCAGAATATATTACCACCACTTATGCTGCAAAAGAAGCTATTTGGTTGATGAGGTTGTGTAAAGGTTTTCATTTGAACCAAGAATATGTTGAAATAAAATGTGATAGGCAAAGTGCAATAACACTTGCATATTCTTCATCATTCCATGAAAGGACAAAACATTGCAGTATCATTTTGTGCGTGATATGGTGGAGAGTGGAATGATCAACCTAATCAAATGTAAAACCCAAGAGAATGCAGTAGATGCACTTACTAAGGTTATCACAACTCAAAAGCACCAATTTTATAGCAATGAGATTGGGATAAAAGATTGCAGGAAAATCTTGCATCAAGTGGAAATTTGTTATAATGTGCAGGTGCTGCATGATTTTCCTGTTTAATGATGGAATCTTCTAGAAAGTTCATGGAAACCCCTTTTTTGGAAAATCTTCTGGAAAGTTCACAGAAACCCCTTTTTTGGAGACTTTATGTTTTTTTGGTATGACCTGGAAGATTCCAAAAGACTATTAAACCCTAGAAAATTCTAAAAGGTTGTTTGAGTGGGAAAATTAGAAAACCCTCCCATTTTGTGATTATAAAAGTGAGTTGCATGTATGTAACATAGCATTGTAGAGTTTCTTCAAAATAAATATATGTTTATTGAGTCCTCATTTTATCTGTTGTTTATATTTCTACTTGCAATTTTTATTATGTGTTTGTTTAGCATATGCTCTGTTTTTCTTTTCAAGATTTAGGTTCAAACTTTGGAGGTATTGTACAAAGGTAGTAGTTCAACCTAAATCGGTTGAGTGCACGACATGGATTGATAGGTTTTGGTGTTTACCAAGAAGAGAATTAGGTTCAAACCTTGAAGACATACCTATTTATGCAAAGGTAGTAGTTTGACCTAAATCCGCTGAGTGTACACCAGCCCAATGATAGCAGTACCAATCTCACTAATTGTCCCTCTCACACCGAGTCAATAACAACGAGGTGGCATATGGGTTATAGGAGGCAGCCCCCAAATTTGAACTCTACTTGATAGTAGAAAAAGATTGTGTAGGTAACCGATTCCCCTATATATCAACCAAAAAAAACATTGAGAAACAAAGAACAACTTTCGACGAACATGAGGTTGATCCTTCCTGTTTGCCATTATTTTGAGTTTCCTCGACTTCCTTAATGATGCCTCACACAAACTTCAACACACAGATGATTTCATGGAAATTTCATTGCCTGGTAGAAGCTTCGATACATATCGTTTCACAAATGGCTTTTGTTATTTTTATTTTTAAGTTTAAAAATAAAGTAAATAGCTACTTGGTTTTCTTGATTTCACATTGTTTTCAGGCCGGGCCACAGGGTGAAGGTCACGAGTAAAGCACCTCTATTAACAATAATGCAAGGTGTTAATTTCCGAATATTAACAATGGTTTGTTTTAAAATTTATTGCCAAAATAACTTGAATGGGTGATTATTATAGGAAAACAAGAACCCTTTTGCCATGTTTATCACACTTATTATTTTTTTTGACAGTAGCAAATTACTTTATTTGAGGTTTTCAATGTTTCTGTACAGTTAAATGTTTTTTTTGGTCTTTTAATTATTTTGGTGGTGTTAAAAGATAAAGTTAAAAAGATTTTTGATTTGGAACCGCCACAACCCACTCGATTGTTACTAATAAATCCAATCCTTTTCATATTCCCTTCTAATTTTTAAAATTCTTTCTTTATGTGATGTTTTATATATATAAATAAATAGTTATATATGGAAAAAAAAATTATTCATAGATTATATTTGATCGTAGATTTTATTTAATTTATTAATTAAATTTTTAATTATTTTATATTTTATTATTATTTTTTTTTTTTTAAAAAAATATTTTATTTTATTTTTTTTTCCCCCCCCCCCCCCGCCCCCCCCCCCCCTTCCTCTTTTATTTAAAAATTTTTAATCCCCCCGGCGGGAAGGTAAGGGGTGGGGAAAAGGTAGGGGTGAACACTTATTAGTTACTAAAAATAGTGTGGTTGTGACAACTCTCCTATATAACGAAAAGAATGTTGGATATTAGTTTAAGTAATAAAAATATAAGTTTTAATATAAAAATTTAGGTTCAAATATTATAATTGATATATTACTATTAATTAGCTTGTTGAAATATTATGATAATGTGATAATGTAATATAAATAAAATGTATTTCAATTCTATATAACCAAATGAAAGAATTTTATTCACATATAATAATGAAATAATGGACTAGTATAATGAAGTTTATATACATGTTATAATGGAATAATATAAGGGGAATGTAGTATATCTAGATGGGACAAGCCTCATGGAACGGAAAGTCTTGGTTCCCAAGGGATACAGGGAATTATTTTCCTTAACATAAAGTTTTACCATGACAAAGAGGGCCTAAGCCTCACCGTAGTAGACAGGGCTTGTGACGGCTTGAGCCTCACCATGGCAAAGAGGGCCTAAGCCTCATCATGGCATAAAGGTCCTTTAAGGACTTGAGCCTTACCATGGCAAAAAGGGCCACGACTTTGAGGGTCATAGCTCCAGATAATTTTGGAAACCCTTGTAACCCAGATGCCCTTTTGGATAGTGAATCTGATTAGTAGATGAGTTTGCATCTACAGTTGGCTAGTTGAGAGGAAGGCTAGACAACTGGAACCTCAGTTGGGGGGTTGGAGGAAGGAGGTTGTTTTGGCTAAAGAATCTTAAAATCTAGCGGTGTTGTTAGGTGGTCTCCTATCTTGGTTCGTTCTGGGTCAGTGGATCTCTGGTTTGGCTATTTTTACTGCAGATGCAGGTGGAATCATGGGGTGGAAGGCTTGGTAGCTAGAACCCTAGTAGGGGGCTAAGGGAAGGAGGTTGGGCCAGCTGAAGGAACCTCAAAATCCAGCTCTGCTGATGGGTAGATGACTAGACCAGGCTGCGGTTGAACTCCAATAGGATCTATGGGGTTTTTTCTTTCATAGATTTTTGAGTTGGAGGATTTTCCTATCATCGGGACACTTTATTGTAGACCTCCTCTTTCGACTGGTTTTGTTTTGTCTCCATGGTGTGCTTCGGTTCGGACAACTTTATTCTGGTATATTTTTTCAACCGAGGCAGGATGGCGGACGAGTCAGATCCCAAGCTTCCAATGCTCACATTTTTATCTGGGATCCTCCCTTTTTCTCTCTCAGGTGTTGTGTTGGGTGTTTTCTATTTTTATTTCCAAATACCCTAAGAGTTGTTTTCTCCAATGGGATATGTGGGTTTCTTGGTGATTATTTATGATGTTTCCCATCTGGTGGATCTTCCGTTGGCTAGACTAGTGAGCCTTGTGGGCTTATTTTTTGATATGTTATGGATTTTGTTGGCTAGTATTTTCTAGTGTTATTTTCTTAAATCAGTTGTTGTTATGAGGGGTTGTCTTGTTACATGCTTTATTGGATGGATTTGTTGATCATGATAACAAGAGTCCTATGTTCTCCTTTCTTGTGAGACAGAAAATGCTTCGATTTGAGCAATATTTATTTGTAAATTTGTTTTAATAAATAACATTTTCATTATTTTATTATTATTCTCTGGTGCTTTAGATTCCTGAGCACACGGTGGTTTGATCGTGGGGCAATCTCTTGTATTGCTTGATAAAAATCTATGGCTTATTTTATAGGAGGTTGCTTCATTGGATTTTAGGGTTTGATTCATGGAATCTAGCTCAGTATTTCTTGATGTCTTATTGCTAGATCTAAGGTTTGGGGGTACCTTTCAAAACCCTACTTGTAATAGTGTTGTGAACCTCTTTTCTCATTCCATATATCTTTCAATAATTTATCAAAATATTCAACGTGCATCCACAAATAAATTATTTGCACAACAAATTGCTCACAATAAAATAGAGATTGATTATACCCTTAAGGTAGAGCAACACCATACAATGCTCCTTTTGGAAGGAAGCCACTCCACAAGATCTCTAGCTCCACGAGTCAAGACCTCTCCAAGAATACATCCTGGATACCTTTTACAATGGGGGTACATCTCTCTTTATACAAGAGTGTGATGGTTCACCTTCCATGAGTTACAAGATCACCCATGTGGCGGTTCACCTTCCATGAGTTACAAAGTGCATAATAATATAGCAATATTCCTTGCGGTTACATATGAAAATATTTCCTCAACGGTTACAAATATGATTCTATGACATATCTATTTCTATTTTGACATGTGGTCTTCCTTACTCAATAATTAATTTATGGCTCATACCATTATACAATATAATATTAAATTATTCAATATTAGATACCTATCTTGGTACCTAACATTTCACCTCTCTTATAAATGTTTCATCCTCAAAACATTAGAAGAGACTAAATAATATGATCTTTTGAGCCATGCTAAATAATGGTACCAATCTCGATCATCCATCCATCTGAGTGGAACTATGATTAAATGTAACAAACCGTTACACAAAAACCTTGAGGTGAAAGTGAAATCTGAATACACCAGGATCATAACATTTCCACCCACTTTGAGATCAAACTCTAGATGGCGAGCCTGACTCTCCGTCCTCTCCCACGTGGGGACTCTGGCACGGTAAACCCGACTTCCCGAGCCTGAATCTCTTTTTGCTCCCATGCAGGGACTTCTGGCATGGTAAAACTAACTTCTCGAGCTTGACTCTCCATCTGCTCCCACGTAGGGACTCTGACACGACAAACCCAAATTTTCGCCCGCTCCACGACTCGAACCTAGGTGGTTGCTCCTTGATTTTCTTTTTTTGAACTTGGGATCTCATTGTTTGGCCTTGGCACACAAGGTGTAGTTTCTATAGCTCGGATTGAAAGTTATGAATTTTTTTCCCTTTTTTTCTGGCAACCCAAAAAACAACACCAAAACCCCAACTTGCAATAGTTGTAACTTCCTCAATACTTATAAAAATTTCACAACTGAATAGTCATTTTTGTAGTACTAAAAATAACCTGCATCCTTATGCAAAAATATTCTAAAAATGATTGCTACAAAATTTAATTCGAATTTTTTTTTTTGAAAAAAAAAATCGTGCAGCCAAAAAATAACTTGAACAACCCAACTTCAACAACTGTAACTCTCTCAAAACTTATCAAAAATCCATAAATAAGCAGTCATTTTTATAGTACTCAGAATAATCTATATGTTGGTGCCAAAATCTTCTGCAAATGACTGCTAAAAAATTTAATACAATTTTTTTTTTTTTTGAAAAAAAAAATCGCATGGCCAAAAATAGTAAAAATAACTCAACTTCAAACAACCATAAATTTCTCAATACATATCAGAATTTAACAAATGAGCAATCATTTTTGTAGTACTCAAAAATATCTACACAATGGAGCAAAAATATTTTGAAAATGACTGCTAAAATAAAAAATATGGCCTCGGCAAAATGTGATTTTTTTCTAAAAAATGTGCCCTAGCTCTGCAAAAACAAACCCACTTTGCCCAAATCCTGGATCTGATACCAAATGTTGTAAACCTATTTTCTCATTCCATATATCTTTCAACAATTTATCAAAATATTCAACATGCATCCACAAATAAATTATTTGCACAACAAATTGCTCACAATAAAATAGATATTGATTATACCCTTGAGGTAGAGCAACACCATACAAAGCTCCTTTTGAAAGGAAGCCACTCCACAATATCTCTAGCTCCACGAGCCAAGACCTCTAAGAATACATCTTGGATACCTTTTACAATGGGGGTACATCTCTCTTTATACAAGAGTGTGATGGTTCACCTTCCATGAGTTTCTAGAGAAATACACCAAGAAGAGATTAGTGAAAATGATGTAAAATTTTAGGCATGAGATAAACTTCAATATGAAATAAGGACATCATATCATAGTTAAAGTTTGTCAAATCAAGGATTTTCCACTTCCAAGAAAATGGTAAGAAAAACTCCTCTACATCATCAAAAGGCAAAGGTCATTATAGTTGACTCAAATCAACCATTAGAAGAAAAAATAACACAAGAGATGAAGTACAATGCCAAAATTCAAATATATGAGTTGAAGACACGAGGAAAAATGAGGAGGTAAATTTTAAAGTAAATGAGGTGAAAGAGGTCAAGGATAATATAGGTAAATCATCTTCATTTTTATCAAGTAGCATAAAATACTCTCTCTAAAATAAAAATAAAAGTAGTATAGAGTATATTTGTTACACTTTAGGATTTCAAGAGCAACATAATAAAGAAATGCATATGGAATATATCTATGAAAATTTAAGGTTTCTAAGGTAACATAAAGAAGAAAGTGATAACCTGACTATTCCTTGCATATTAGATTCTTTAGGACATTATAAATCTTTAGAAAATAAGCGTCATTATGAAGAATATAAAAAAATAGAAGAGATTAATGAAGATGAAAGTGTTGATATAAATAGAAAAAGGAAAGTAAGGTCATCAAATCATGAACAAAGAGAAAATTAAATTTAAAGGGATATCAATTTGGAAAGCCAAATAAAAATATCATAGGTTTCAACAAGTGGGGCTAAGCCCATTAATAAAAATAAAAAGTGATAATAAAAATGATATCATGGAATATTAGGAGTATGAATAAGACCCCTAAAAAATGAATTATAAAGAAATTGATATGTTGTTATAGTCCTAGGTTTATTAAAATACAAGAAATAAAAATTAAGTAGTGAGGAATATAAGGATGCTTTTAAAAATATTTGGAAGATAGGTAATTGTATAATAGTTTGTTCTATAGAAGCTTCAACCAATATTGCAACAATATGGGATGGATAACTATTAGAAGTAAACAATATTTAGGTTACTAGACTCTTTTGTAGGAAAGAGGAAAACATCAAAGTTAGGGTTATAAATGTATATGATCCAACTATACTTACTCCTCATACAAAATTTTGAAAATATTTTAGCATAATTTTATCAAACACAATGGTGATTCATAATTGTGATATATGGATTCTTGGGAGTGAGTTCAGCACAATTCTATATCCTTTGGAAAAGAAGGGTGGTACGTTGTGATGGTCTAAATCAAGGTAATATTCTAATCATATATCAATTTAAATGGTCTTTGGCATGTTGTTCCTTCAATTTTTCAATATCCATGGGATAATATATGCATTGGATAAACTAATATAACATAAAAATTAGATATATTCTTGTTACCCAACACATGGTTACAAAAAGAGTATACAATCTCTTCATATATTTTATTATCAACAAGATTGGATCACAATCCCATTCATTTGGCTTGTGATTTACCTAATAATATTATTCCAACGCCATGTTGCTTCTAGTCTATGTGGCTTCAAGATATTGATTTATTCCATATAGTTATGATATGGTGTGTTGACCTCGATTTCTTCCAAATGGCTATGATATGGTGGGATGAAGTAAATTTTGAAGAATCATGTATGTAGAGGTTTTTCAAAAGAAGAAATATCTAAAGAAGCAAATGAATATTTTGAATATCAAATACTTTGATAACATCTTTAAAGAAAATAATAAAATTGAATATGAGCTCAAATTTTATAAGAGATAGTAGAAATCAATAAAATGGACCAGGATTCTTATCTAATTATTATGATATAGTGGAAAGGGGGGGAGGAGGAGGGTCATATTGGTTTCAAAAATCAAGGGTAAAATGGCTCAAGAAAGGACATAAAAATATTCAAAAATATTTTTCCATTTTGACACACCAAACATACTTTAACTCTAGATGAAAGAAAAATCAAGGAAAAAAAACATATCAGAAGCAAAGCAATTAATTATTTAAACTATATTTTATCAAATAATGGGCAAGATAAGGAGGCACAAGGTAAGATTTTGTAAACTACTCCATCAATTATCGCATAGGGATAAAATGAAAGCTGATGAAGAATATATCTATGGTGAAGAAGATATCTGTGGAGGAGCTAGATGAAGCAGTTTTCGTTTTTCATGCTAACAAGGCACTTGGCCCCGATGGATTTCTTATCATTTTCTTTTAAAAATTTTGGGACCTATTGAAAAGTGATATGTTGGTTGTGGTTGAAGATGCCCAAAAAATGAAGGCTATAATAAGTGAGATCAATACCACTTTTATTACATTGATTTCCAAGAAATATGAGAAAATATTTTGATAATTATCATCCAATAAGACTTGATAATATTATTTATAAGATCATTTTAAAAATTATGACTAACAGGTTCAAATATATTCTAGATTGGTGGTAAACAAATTCTTGATGGTGTAATCATTGCATAGAAATCCATATATTCTCTTCATTCCATGAAAAACTAGGTATGCTTGTGATTTTAGATATGAACAAAGCATATGATAGATTTTCCTAGAACATTTTTATATGATATACTCAAAAAGTTTCATTTTAATCATGGTTGGTGTGAATGGATTAAATATTCTTATAACACTTTGAAATATTTTATTTTGATGAATGGTTTTCTTGTTGGTTACTTTAAGTCATCTTGTGGACTCTACCAAGGTGATCCATTATCTCTTTATCCATTCATTATTTTTGTAAAGGAATTTGGGAGAGTTTTCTCAAAGGTAAAAATGAAAGGAAAAATAAAAGGTTTTAGATTACAAAAAAATGGTCCATTTAAATCTCATCTCCAATTTGTTGATGGTCCTTTTTTTTTTGGATATCCCTTAGTTAGGGAGGCCATGGAGTTTAAATCAATATTATCATGTTATGAGAAGGCTATTAGATAGTTGATTAATACTACAAAATCCATGAATTTTTCATTAACATTGCCCTAGATTTACAACAAATTATTGTGGATATTTTAGGATTTAAAATTGAAAAAATTTCTAAGGTCCAAGGTGTAGACCAATTGGTTCGACCAAACCCCGTAAGGGGGCAGAGGTCCAAGGTTCAAATATTGGGCCTCGTCGGACTGAACGCTTGTCCCTTTCCTGGTGCTTTCGACGGTGTAAAATGTTTAAAATGATTGTGCCATGGTGGTTATAGGGGAGGACTGCACGAAGAACAGTGTGGTGGCTTCAAGGGTGGACAACAAAGAATACTGTGATGACCATAAAATCCAGACAGCCTACTCGGATTCATGGCGGCTACTGATTCCACCATGTAAATTAAAAAAAAACAAAAAAAAATATTGAATAAATTTCATCAACCTACTTGGGTATTCTTTTATCTCATAAAGGAAATAAAAAGTAGTTGTGTGTGTCTTTTTTAGATAGAGTGGAAGCTTGTTTGGTATGTTGGAAAGGTAAGTTCTTAACCATGGCAAGAAGGTTACAACTCATAAATAATATATTTCAATCCATATCATTTATATGATGTCGCTTTTAAGATTGCCACTAGTTATAGTATCATAATTTGATAAAATTGAAAGAGATTTTCTTTAAAAAGGATGCAAGAAAAAATTTAGGTTTCCTATTTGTAAGTGGGATAGGGTTTGCAAAGGAAAGAGTATTGGAGGAACGAGCTTGTGCAATTGCAGACTTGTGAGTTTGACCTTAGAGATAAAACTTGGGTGAAGATTGTTCAAGATCAAGGAAAGAGTTATAAAAAATGGTACTTAAAAAATATATAGATTCTGTTGATGCAATGAAATTATTTAGGGAATGAACCCTACCTAAAAGATCACTAACATGAAACTTCATATTTTGGTTTGATGCTTGGTTGAAATATTATCCTCTTATCTCTAAGCCAAAATAACAACCATTGGCTCAGACATGCCTAGCTTGTAAAGGCCCAAAAATCAAAGATTATATTAATGTGAGCAACTTTAGATCATAAATTTTGAAGGAGAGGAACTCAAACAAATTGCAAATGAGCTTTAAAAGCCGCTTTAAAAGACACTTCAAGAGTTTGATTTACCTATTTTTACACAAAATAATGAACTTGTTTGGAATCTATCAAAAGATGGTCAAGTATGATATTAGGATTTAGAGTAATTGAAATTTTCTACTTTTAAAAAATTTCTTTGGAAGAATGTTTGCTCACTAAAGACTTTCTCTAAGGCCTCAATATTCCTTTTATTAGTAATTCAAAATAAGATTCTTTAAAAAAAAAAAAAAAAACTAAAAAGAAAAAAATGATATTATAAAACTTTCACATACACCTTATAAAAACAATTTAAAAACATTATATCATTTATTTTTCATTATCCATTTACTTACATAGTTTGAAGTTATTTCTTTATATTCATATAAGGATTAAAAACTTGTACAATTTGACAGGCATAACCATCATAGCACCACGACTAAAACAAGTGAAATTTTTAAATACCCTTATAGAAAGGAAAACAAATATGGTGTTACTTCTTCTTCATGTGAATTTAAGGATTAAAAACTAATACAACTTGATAGGCATAACCATTGTAGCATCACAAGAATAAAAACAAACGGAATTTTAAATGCTTTAATAGAAAGAAAAAAAAATGAAAATAATAATGAATATTATTTAAATATATTAGTTTTTGGTTTTTTTATATTATAATAATATATTTTAAAAAGTTTTTTTGGTGAAACATTATAATAATATAGTTTAATAGTTATATGTAATGATATGATTTAATAGTATATAACTGTATAACTTTAAATTAAAAAATTTGTATAAAATATTATAATAATATAAATTAAAAATAATGATAAAAAAATAATTAAAAAGTTTTTTTATAATAAAAAACATTTGGTTGGTGTTATAGATTTACATATACATAAATATGTATAAATAGTGTTAAAAAGCATATACAACTTAACAAGCATAACCATCATAGCACCCACCGAAGAATTCGTGAGGATCATCTTGCAAGATTTGCAAACCTCCTACAAAAATCTGTCAAATAAATTTGTATCTATGGAGCATAGAGAAGCGAAAAGGAACTCTCAACCAAGATGTTATCCACAAGTGACAAGAGATCAAGCCTCCACTGGCGGGAGAAATTATGAAAAAACTAGCACAGTGTATGCCAACGAAAGTGCGGGGCCTAGTGATGATTCACCTGAATCATCTTTCTAGTGTTCCACGTGCAATGATCCTCACGGTGAGACTGCTTGCATGATTCATCAACATCAGGTCCAGAAGGTAGCTACAAAAAAATCAGAAAGGTCCCTCAAAGGTCAAGTAAACATAATCAGAGAAGATGATCATAATTTCATGATGCCCTCTCTAGAACAAGTCTCAGTTCTGACCAGATCAAGGAAGAAACCTCTTCAGGTTGATCCTAAAGAGCTTGATCCTTTGAAGATACCTACGCCTGCAAAGATTCCAATAGAGAAAAGACCCCTACAAGGTATAGACCCAAAAAGGGGAGAAATCCAAAAAGAAACACTTCCGGTTAAGGAGACAGAAACTCAAGAGCAAGCCAGAGAAAAATTGAGATATCCTTCACTGACTAAATGCCAAAGAGTTGATGCTACTCAGGGGTATCGAAACAGGTTTGACACAACAGTAAAAGAGAAGAGTGTTGATTCTCTCCCATTCAATATTGTTGAAGAAATGAAGAAGACTCCTTCCAAAGCCACTATGTATGAAGCACTACGGATCCCAGGATAGATAGACCTACTGCAGGAATCATTGAAATCTATGAAAAATAAGGATAAAGATCCGGTTAATTTGAGTTGTGCCCAAGTAAGTGTTCATTCCACCTCAGGAAAAAATAGACCTCCCCCCTTTTATTTATCCCTCCATATGGAAGGATGGGTAGTCCATAATTGTATGATTGACTCTGGGGCCGCTACTACTGTTATGCCCAAAGTAGTGTGTGATATCATGGGAATGGAGTATACAAGGAATGCTCCAGGAGTTTTGCAACTCGATGGGACTCCTGTAAAAATAGTAGGTATTATTAAAGATATTCCCATTGTCCTTCATAGGCTCCCTCAGCTCACAGTTATACAAGAAGTGGTGGTGGTTGATTTAGAACCTTATTTTGGCATGTGCTTGTTTAGAGAATTTACTGCTAAAATAGGTGGATATCTATCTCTCAATTTTTCACACCTTGAAATTCCATTCAAAGGCAAAAGGGTGAAGATATTCAATGAGAAACCCTCTACCTTCCATGTCGAGAGGCTTGGAGAAGAAGAGAAAAACTCTACTACTGTGAACATGATGACTGAGGAACTGACAGATTTGAGTCTGATGGAAGAAGCCCTTAATGAATTACAAGAAGAAGATCAGTTCTCCCTCTTAGATTTCAATGCCATGATCAAAATATATTTGGGGACTTACACCATTTAGAAACCTGAGAAAAGTAGATCTACCTCATCCCCACTGCTTAATGCACCTTCAGATCAATTGTGGAAACTTTTCTTCGATGGGGCTAGATGCAAAAATGGTGCTGGAGCAGGAATTGTCTTGATTTCCCCAACTGGTGAGCAGAAGGTTTTTTCTTACCGGTTGACCTAGAGTTGCACTAATAATGCTGTAGAATACGAAGCACTTTGTTTAGGTCTCAGAAAGGCTAAAAATATGGGCATTAAGCAACTACAAATTTTTAGAGACTCAAAATTAATAGTAAATCAGGTTACTGAAAGGTGCGTAAGCAAGCAACATTACCTCAAGGCTTACCAAAATAGAGTTTGGGATTTGTTAGAATATTTTGAAGCTCTAAACATAAAGGCTATTCCTAGAGAGAAAAACACTCATGCAGATTTACTGGCTTCAGTGGGGGTAAACTTCTATCCCATAAGCAATGTCATCCAGAAATAAAAATAATTAGGTTAATTTATAGACCTTCTATACCAGACAAAGATACCTTCTGGCAAGTTTTTGAGAATGATCAACAAATAGTGGATTTCCTTGTTCATGAAATGAATTGCTCAAATGATTGGATGGGTGAAGACGAAGAAGATGAGAATATCATCCAGTTAAAAAATAATCACATTCCAAAAGGATTGGTTACTCTTGAGAGCCTCTTTGACAACAATGACAAGTCTAATGGTCACAAAATAAAAGTTGACAAACATAGGTACAAAGAGGCTGAAATGGAGCCAAATAAGACCATCAAGTTGGGGGTAAACACTACTAAAAAGGAAATGGAGGAGATCAGGGAATTGTGGAAATAATTTCCTGACATCATTGCTTGGACCTACAAGGATCTGAAAGTCTATTCAAAAGAGACAATCCAACATACGATTGAGCTAGAAGAAGGTGCCAAGCCATTTCGACAAAAGCAATGACCAGTAAACCCCAAGATTGAAGCCTTGATGAAACAAGAATTGCTAAAACTCCTCGAAGGTACAATCATCTATCCAATCAAGCATTCAACATGGGTTGCTAACTTAGTTTCGATTAGAAATAAAAATGGAGACATCCAGCTATGTGTTGATTTTCGCAACTTGAATAAAGCTTCTCTGAAAGACCACTACCCTCTCCCACAAATAGATCAGATTTTGCACACGGTGGCAGGAGCAGAAAGGTTTTTGCTCCTAGATGGTTTTTTGGGGTACAATCAGGTCTGGGTTAAAGATGAAGATCAATTCAAAACTGCCTTCACAACTAAGTGGGGAACGTTCGCTTACCAAAGAATGCCATTCGGATTGTCCAATGCTGGAGCAACTTTTCAAAGAGCTATGGATACAACATTCAGAGAATTATTAAATAAGGTAATTGTGATTTACCTGGATGACATGACTATTTTCTCTCACAAAAAGGAAGACCATATAGCGCACCTCAGAAGCGTATTTGAAAAATATAAAGAGTTCAGTATATCCATAAATCCTAGGAAATCAATCTTTGTTGTGGAAGAAGGGCTCCTACTAGGGCACATCATTTCTAAGTCTGGCCTAGCTATAGATCCTAATAGAGTAAAAGCACTATTGGATCTCCCTCTCCCTCCAAACAAGAAAGAGTTGCAATCATTCTTTGGCCAGATCAATTTTGTACACAAATTCATAGCAGACTTCACCCAAATAGTCAAACCTATGACAAAACTCTTGAAAAAGGATGTTATTTTCAAATGGACAGATGCCAGAAAAAAGGCCTTCCAACAGATCAAGGAATAGATAGCTCAAGCCCCTATATTAGTGAATCCAAATTATTCCAGAGATTTCATCCTGTACGCCATAGGCGAGCAAGAAAGTTATGCCGCAGTTCTCACACAGAAAGGAACTAACAATGAAGAAAGACCCATAGCTTTTCTGAGCCAAACTATGCAGGAACATGAAGAGAAATATAATTTCATCGAGAAATAGATATATGCAATAATGAAATCTTTGAAAAAATTTAGACATTTCCTATCTCAGAGCAAGATAATTGTTTACACCATTCATCCAGATGTACGAAGTTTCATCATACAGGGAGAGCTCGATGACACAAGAGCAGGTTGGGTGACCAAGATACAAGAATACAATGTAGAAATACATCCGACCAAGCTGGTAAGAGGTAGAGCGTTATGCCAAGAGCTTGCTAAACATGCTTCATCAGAATATGTGGCATGCTAGGTGCAAGTAAAATCACCAGATGATGAACAACCCCAGAACATCTCGACTGGGCAGATGAATTGATCAAATATTTCTAGACTGGAAGATGTCCAGAAGGTTTGAATACTTCGTAAAGAAGAAGGTACCGAATCCAAGATTTGAAGTATAATATTCTCCCCGAAGGATTGTACAGAAAGAATTTAGATGGAGTTCTCCTGCATTGCATAAAAGATGAACAAAAACAACAGATCTTAGAAGAATTTCATGAAGGATTGTCAGGAGGACACTACTCAGGCAGAACCACCACTCTAAAGATCATCCAAATTGGGTGTTACTGGCCAACTATTTTTTTAGATTATTTTAAAGTAACCAGAGGCTGTGAGGAATGCCAGAGGTATGTCGAAAGAAATAGGAATGCCTCATTACCCCTTAAGTCCATTCAGGTCGAAGAACCTTTCCAACAATGGGGACTAGATTTTATCAGAATTATAGAGCCCAAATCATCCACTGGGCACAAGTATATTTTTACTGCTACTGATTACTTCACCAAGTGGTCAGAGGAAATCCGTACCAAAAAATCTAACCAAGAAGTTGTGATAGAGTTTGTAGAAAGTCTAATCAGCATATTTGGCATCCCAGAAGCATTGGTCATAGAAAATGGCCCTTATTTCATAGGTGCCAAAATGATCGATTTTGCATGCAGGTATGGGATCTATTTAAATACATCTTCAAAATACTATCCACAAGGAAATGGACTAGCTAAGTCTAAAAACAAGAACCTGCTCAGGATTTTGAAATGGACTCTGAAGGACAACAAAAGAGGTTGGCATTCCCTGATAAATCAATCACTCTGGGCTGATAGAATAATGATCAAGAAGTCCATTAATGCATCTCCTTATTCCTTGGTCTATGGGAAAGAAGTAGTTCTACCAGTACATATAGAAATACCTGCCCTAAAACTACTCAATAAAACTGGTACAAAAGAAGCAGAACCCATGGAAAATAGGTTGATTCAGCTCTTGCATTCAGAAGAACAAAAGGAACAAGCTTACAACCACCACCTGAAACACGTCGTCGCCACCAAAATATGGTTTGACAAGAAGACTACTCTGAGGAAATTTAAGACGGGTGATTTGGTCCTCAGGTGGAATGAGAAAAGGTCCAAACCTGGTAATCATGATAAATTTGATACATTCTGGGATGACCCTTTTGAGATAATAGAAGAAAAGCAACACAATTCCTTCTAGTTGAAAGACGAACAGGGCCAGGTTCAACCCATCCCTATTAATGGCTTCCACCTGAAGCTATATTTCAAGAAGTGAGTTGTTCTTCTTGTTGTATGTATTTTTATGTAAATATGCATTTTTCTTTATTTGTTTCCCTTTTGGCACCCGAGTGCCAATTTTGAGCAAAATGTCACGATGGTGCGACTTTTGGGCACCCGAAGGCCACTTTTGAGCAAAACATCACGATGGCATGACTTTTGGGCACCCGAAGGCCACTTTTGAGCAAAATGTCACGATGGCATGACTTTTGGGCACCCGAAGGCCACTTTTGAGTTTTAGCATTTATTGGAAGTGATAGTGAACATCACGACAAAAGGAATGATCTTTAAATATTGGCACGTGCCATAAAAGCAAAGTGTTGCAGGTAATAAAAGCGACGGCCTCAAAAATCTCACATTGCCCTTTTAGAGATACGGTCGCACCTACCAATAGGCATAAAGCAAAATGAAAAGAGATCATTGGTCATTGGTCCAAATATATAAAAAAAAGAGGGTGTGTAATGGTTAGTAGCATCTTAAATATGGGCACGCCGATCAAAGCTTCATGCAGCATTCGAGAACCTGCACCAAAAGAATACTGTCAATAAAAATGTGCCACGTCAGCTTGACAGTTATTACATGACAGAGTGGCGCAAGCATGCACCCCTATTTTCATTGATCCACCTCCCATATTTCCCTCTCATTTTTTTTCTTCTCTTCATGTGCTTTTCCTCTTCCTATCAAAGAGAGTTCCGCAGAGCTACTACCCAGTCTTCTGGTTTTCTTTCCAATTTGTAAAACATAGTGACCATGGCTACTACTCCCATAGCTAGTTCTCTTGCATTTTATAAAAAAGTGAGAAGCTCAAGTAAAAGGGTGAATAGTTTCATAGATCCAGATGCCCACATCACAGATGTCAGATTAACCTAGGAGGAACCAGAACAAATCCGAAGAGACATAGCCACATGGGTGGCCGAGAATCCATCTCCAACTGATCCAAGCACATTCATGTATCGATCTATGCTCTACTGGTACGTTTGACCTCAAGTGCATTCCTACCCAAAATTAGTTCAAGCCATGGCAAAGATGTATGATATTAAGCATAGGATAGTAAAAAATTGCAGAGGGGAAACCCTGTTTACCCTCGACCCAAAGATAATTAGGGTTGTCTTCACCTGCGAGAGGAAGCCTGCGCCTCCACCTATCTAGTTTGACCCCAAGAATTCTACTAAATATTACACCAATGCCCCAAACATTAGGGCTTTTCTATAGCAAAACCTGGTGGACACCCTCTCTGAGAAATCTGTGCCTAAGTCCCCCATCCCCTTGTCTAGGTTCAAAAACAAAGAGCTTTTTTCAATGCTGGCGATGGTGGCAGGTTTGGAAGATGACACCCAGGTGTATGGATGGTAGATTGCAGTAGCCCAATGTATCTCCATTCCCCAATTCTATGACAAGAAGCATCTAGAATCGGGTAGGGTTCCTATATTTTTTGACTGGCCGACGTACTTGGCCCAACAAATACACATGGGCCTTTGTAAACTGCAAAAGGAAGCTCCAGATGCATTCAAGTATTCTTCCTATTTGGTATGGATGTTTTTATTTTTTCAATGCAAGCATTTGGGTTCTATTTCCATCACCACCAAAGACCATAAAGGGGAACATTTACCTGTGTGTGAGTGGATGCCACTTCTCACAAATACAAGTTCATACTACCAGTTTAACATAGAGTTCCTGGGCCCTACCCTAAAACTCATAAATGGCCAGATGCCTAGAGTCCCAAAATAAATGTATGAAGCTTTGAGGCATCCCCATGCAGAAGAAGGTGATTGGTTCATTTTGACACAAGGAGTAGTCATGAGACTCTATGGATTCACTGAGAAGCCTTTCCTCTTACCTTACTATGTTACCAAGAGACTTTTCACTCTGGAATACGTGAGGAAAATAGAATTCATCAACTGCAAATATAGAATAGGTGCTCAGAGAATGCACACCTGCCTTATGCCTTTCCAATATGAGGGGGTGACTGTATCAAAAAAGGGAGATCACGAGAAAATCGCTCAAGTACTGTGAAATCTGAAGTTGGTACAACTACCGCATAGGTGGAAATATGACCCCGAAGACAAATTCACTCAAAGGTAGGCTACTCTGAATAAGGCTCCCTTCAAACAATTTCATGCATCTGACAGGAAAATTGATAAACAGGGCAGAAATAATGATGAAGACCAACCGATGGAATGGCATGTTGAAAGGATGCAACCACTTCCTCCGTGGCACGATTTCTATGAACATATAGCGGATTGGAGCCCAGAGTCAAATACAAAGCACAAAATCATAGAAAACATAATCAAGAGGATGAAGAAAAGAGGATAAGGTTGGGATCACGCAAAAATATTGGCTTGGTGGCAAATGAGATGCCACATCAAAACGTTCACCAGATACGGTTTGAAAATTGATTCAGATTTTTGTGCAAAATATGATGAAAACCATGACAATTGGTCTGAGACATTTGCAGATAAAATTCCTTTGGGGATCGATGGTATCCCCCTCAAAACACTTGAAGGTGGTGAGCAACAAGGAAAGGGCAAAGAAATAATGACTGAACGGGTGGAGTCCCCAAAGAAAAAACAACAAAAAACCCATTCCTCCCTCAGGATCAGAAATAGAATCTGATGGCATTAGCCCACTTATACATAGAAAAAGGAAAGTAGAAACAAAGAAGGAGGGGCCCCAAAAATGAAGAAGGATAGAAATATCTCCAACAGATTCAGAATATGGAGAATCAGGAGAGGATGAACAATCTGGAGAGATTTCAGAATCTAAAATACACAACGAAGCTGAAAAAATAGTAGGAATAAAAGGTAATCCTGAAGAGGCTCATGAAAAAACAAAGATCAATGAATAGAAAGGAGAACCATCTGAGAAAATCCTTCAAGAAGAAACACCTGGTGAAGGAAAAATCATTGGTGAAGAATGATCTCCGCCAAAGATGACAACTGAAGTCGAGGATATGGGTTTGAAGAAAATCGTAGAGATCTACACCGAAGAGTCGCAAGAGAACGAAGATGCTACTCCACCAAAAGACTCAGGTATGTCTATCATTAACCTTGACACTCCTTCCTCTTCTCCTCACTCCCATAGAACTTCCCCTCCCCCTTCTGAGAAACAAGGCAATCCCCCATCTTCTGATCAATTTCCAAAATCATCCTCTCATGGAACTCCACCTACCACTCACCAAACCCCACCGTATTCACCATTACGAAAAAGGACTCCGCTAGTATCTCCTTCCGCTCACCCAAAATCCCCTTCCAAATAGTCTAGTTTTGAAGCCGTATTAACCACCACTCCTTTCTCTATGTCCGCCAACCTGCTAAGCTTCCAAGAAATGCAAGCTGCTTCCCCTGCATCTAATCCCATTGTCATCAAACTCAAGAGATTAAGAAAGGCTACTAAAAACATGGCTACCTGGATGAAAGCACGAAGCACTCAAGGATCCATAGATTTAGCAAGAGTTCGAGAAGGGACACTACTAGATCCCATCAATATGCAGTGGTCTACAATGAAAATGACCCCACTGGTCCAAAAACCAGAGAAGGAAATGACTTTGGATGACTACCAAGCTGAGATCACTGAAGAAGATATAACTCGGTTACCCATGGGCGATGAGTGGAACAAAGCTCAAACTCATATGGGGACCATTTATCTAAACATAGAGTATTACAAAGAACAGTTCTTTCGAGTTGAGAAAGTAAGAAAGCATTTAGAAGAAGCCCTTCAACAATAGAAAGCCACTAAAAAGGCTCTAAAAAATGAGGCTACGAAATGGAAGGAAAGGTTTGATGAGGCAGCTCCTTATAAAGAAAATACGGCAAAGGTAGAGAAGCAAATTCAAGCATTACAACAACAAATTGAAGATCTAAAAATGCAGCTATCTGACAGTAACAACAATGCTAGCGGACTGACCAAAGAGAAAGCAAGAGCGGTCCAAAAAGAGATGCTAGAAAAGGTCAACTAGTTGGTCGTAAAATCTAGGCCTACACTAGAATACCTGATTAAAATTCAAAACACATTGAGTCAGGTCGATGATGAGTTCCAATCATCGATTCAGCTTCTATCTACAAGAGTGGCAGCTGCTAATAAAATCCAAGCCCTAGCGGATAGCACTCAGGTGATACCAGGATACAAGGCTCACGACACAAATTGGTCCCAGGAAAAATTGGTCGCCCGAAGCTTCTCCAAAAGATACAAGTTAGTAAAAAAAGCTACCAAGATACTGTATGAGTTAAAAAGAGAAGCCAAAGCAATTATGAAACACGTAATTTTAGCCAAAAGTTATGGAATGCCTAGTTTTTGGGGCAAGGATTCACAGATACTGGTCGAAGAAGAACTAAGAGCTTCCTAGACAGAGTACCTGGAAAATGAATCAGAAATCAATAGTTGGGAGGAACCCGTCCAAGAGAATTTTATATTCATCATGGTCCAGAATATCACTCAGATGAATGCTTACCTGTATGAGTTAAGTCTTAAAGCAAAATCTCCAATGTACGACAAGATTGAAAAGCTAGAATATCTTTATCTTACCTTCAAGGAAAAAGCTGACACAGACGAGGAGACCTGGAAGAAGGCTTGCTCTACTTATAATGAGATCGTTCAAGAGAAGAATAAGCAAGGAAAAGAAAAACAAGTGAAAACCAAGAAAGCCCCTTCTAGCAGCACTCCCCTCACAGGAAAAAAGGAAAGTAAGAGCTCCAGCAGAAGCACTGCAGAAGAATGATCACTGTAAATCAAGTTCTGTCTGCTCTTTTTTTGTTTTATACACCTGGTATCTTTCCCTTTCCTTTATTTTTTCTTCTCCATCCATTTCTTTGCCAAATCCTTTCAAAATTGTTTAAAGGTCCTGTTCTAACATGGTAATTAAATGTTAGCAAAGTCTTGGGTGCAAGCGTAACCGAAGACAGATTTTGTGCTTCCAAGCGTGTTCTATGTATATGTTGTATATGTATATACTCGGTACTTTCCCCTCCCCTTTCTTTCCCTATTATTTTTCTCTTATATTATTTTCTTTTTTTACTCCATTCCCCCAATGGATAAAGGCTCTAGGTTCTAACATTCAGCTGACAGAATTACCCCAGAAGGCGCCAAGAATGTTGTCCAAAATGACCACATGCAGGAAAAGAGGGAAGAATCTCGCCAAATACTAAGCTAAGGAAAAAGGTCATGGTGGCACTACTTTTTGATGACCATGGAACAGTCTAAGGCCTAGAGTCGTGATGGCATGACATTTTTGCAAAATTTTGATGGCCGTGGAGTATTCTAAGGCCTAGAGTCATGATGGCATGACATTTTGATGGTCGTGGAGCAGTCTAAGGCCTAGAGTCATGATGGCACAACATTTTGATGGCCGTGGAGTAGTCTAAGGCCTAGAGTCATGATGGCACGATATTTTGATGGTCGTGGAGCAGTCTAAGGCCTAAAGTCATGATGGCATGACATTTTGATGGTCGTGGAGTAGTCTAAGGCCTAGAGTCATGATGGCGTGACATTTTGATGGTCGTGGAGTAGTCTAAGGCCTAGAGTCAAGATGGCACGACATTTTGATGGTCGTGGAGTAGTCTAAGGCCTAAAGTCATGATGGCACGACATTTTGATGGCCGTGGAGCAGTCTAAGGCCTAGAGTCACGATGGCACGATATTTTGATGGTTGTGGAGTAGTCTAAGGCCTAGAGTCATGATGGCATGACATTTTGATGGTCGTGGAGTAGTCTAAGGCCTAAAGTCTTTATGGTGCAAATTTTGATGGCCATGGAGCAGTCTAAAGCCTAAAGTCATGATGGCATGACATTTTGATGGCCATGGAGAATTCTAAGGCCTAAAGTCATGATGGCACGACATTTTGATGGTCGTGGAGCAGTCTAAGGCCTAGAGTCATGATAGCATGACATTTTGATAGCCACGGAGACCACGAAGTCTGAAGGATAAGATAAAGATCCATATAACAAGAATATCTTAACCTCTTTCAGTTAGAGGCTCCATCACTCTTTGATTTTCTTTGTAACAACTTTTAGTTTTTTGTTACGTAAAACTCTTATATATAGAATGAGCGACTAAAACAAATGGTCGGCTCTTAGGCATTTACAAGGCTATGTACTCAGACTTCTGAAAGTTAATAAAGATCAAAGTTCTGGTTCTTTACTCACTGGTGTATGAACAATCAAGTATGTATGTGTTGATCATTGCTGTTTAAATCTAGTTTGAATATGATATGAATTAAATCTTAATTTGAATATTCGCATTATCATTCTCTTAAATATCTACAATATAACTTCACTTATGAGACATTTATTAAGATTCACCAAGGGGTTTTGTCTCTATGTTTGATCTTGTTTGTTCTTTCTACAAAAAGGTTGTAATAGTTATTGTTGTTGCTTAATCTGTGCCATCTCAATTCTCTAGCATTAGCTATATTTCCCACTCTTTCTGTACCTTCTATTTTCCCTCCCTTTTCTCAAAAGAAACAAAGGAACCAACCTCCTCTGGAGATTGAACCAGTTAGAGTCCGCTCTAACCTGGTCTTTCAATGTTGGCAAGGTCTTGGGCGCAAATATAACCAAAGGCAGATTTTGCTCCAACAGGCCCATATCTAAAGCAAATTATGTAATTATACTAATAGAAACATATAAATATGATGGATGCAAGATTCCAAATTGTAAAGGATACAAAAATATATCAGCATGGAATGAAGCAGTAGAAATGGAAAAGGACATGGAGGAATAACAATACTAATAAAAGAGTATTGGGATAGGCTCATATAGGTTGAGAAAGAGCATCCAAATAAATAATATATATGGATTATAATCACAATGAAAAATTTATTAGCATTGCAACTTGTTATTTTGCTCTACAACAATCAATTTTTTATAAGAAACATGGCTTAGGTCATGAGGATCCATATGTGGCATTGGTAAAAGATATTATAAAATATAACAATCTTGGAGAGGTGGTTTTAGTGGGTGAATTTAATGTCAAAACAACAAACATGAAAGAAACATCTTTAGACATCAATGAAGGCATAGATGATAATTTGATATGGCTGAAAGAAGAGGTCGATCATGATTGGTTAAGGTCCTCATATGATAGTCAAGGACCCATCACATATTATGGAGAAGAACTTCTTAAAATATGTAGCATAGAGGGATTGATCATCTATAATGGCATAAATATGTGGTAAAAATCTAAAAAATAAACTTGTCAAATACATCATGGACATAGTGTGGTTGATTATGCTAATTGTTCACCAAACTTCATTTCAAGGATAAAAAATATAGAAATTAACACAATCCCCATGGAGCTAAAATCTAATCACAATCCAAAATACATAAAGGTCCAAATACAAATAAGTGGGAAAAAAGAGTATCTTTAAGTAACTAAAGGAAAGACAACAAGGAACATCTATTTGTTGGCAATTTTGGATACTTTGGGTACATTGCCTTTGCTCAAGTGTATAAGTTGTCATTGATGTCAAGAAGCTCTTGAAGGAATTTGATTTGATGTCAAATAATTTGTTTTGATGAAGGTTACGGCATGACAGTCTCAAAGGTCTTTTGTAAACCCCAAGTTGGCAGGTTTAAAGATTACAGGTGGATGCATTAGTTTAATGCATTTTGGTCCAAGAGGAAGTATTTATATAAATAATTAAAAACCTTGTTAAGGTTCCCTTTAATTATTTTTAAATAAATATTAAATTATTGTTTGCAATGGGTTATCCTAACCCATGGCGCTATGTTTTAAGATCGTGGGTGCTAGCCAAGACCTCTGTCGACGTGTTAAACTCCTCACCGACGTCAAGAGCTTATGGTAAAAATGCATATAAATCTCTCTTGATGAAAATCAAGAATTATCCCATCCACATTTTAAAAAGAGTTGCTTGCTATGATTTCGTGATCTGCTTTTCAGATTTCTTTTTTGATTGTGTCTTCTCCATTTTCGTAAACCCGTCGTTCGATTATGTCTTCACCGTTTTTGTAAACCCGTCGTTCGACTGTATCTTCACCGTTTTTGTGAATCCATTGTTCATTTTTTGTACTCGTTGTTTGTCGTA